>NQII01000027.1:285365-300180 GCA_002778355.1 Clitarchus hookeri | reverse complement strand
AACCACCTCTTCACCGTCCGGCGGCCGGCCTCACTTCCTCGCCTCGGGAAATCGAGTGTGGTGCTGCGTGTTATGTCGGACCGTGATGCATCGTCGTGAAGCGTCTGCCCCAAGCAGAGGTGGTGATGTCCCGGGCCACACGTCTCCCTGCGGCACTATTAGCTTGTGTTAACTGACGTCGTAGTTTGACACGCAGGTTGTTAGGAGGCGCACTCCTCTCATTCGGGAGGACGGGGGTTCGAACCCGCTCCGGTCATCTTGAATTCGGTTTTCCATGGTTTCCCGAAATCACCAGGCTAATTGTAGAGTGGTTCTTTACTACAGGTCGTGGCCGTTTCCTTCCTCGTTTCTGCTTCTCTGAGCGAAATGCTCCGTCTCTAATGACATCGCCGTCGACGAGATATTAACTTTGTGCGTTTTTTCTCCTGTTTCCCAAGCAAACCTCCTTAGGGTATAAGGTGTCTAACCGTTAGGTTTAGTTTACGATCTTCTATGGACTCTACTTTCCTACTTTCTTCCTTTCGCAGATGACTTTCAACTCACGCGTCTCCCAATTTAAATGTTTTCTATGATTGTTTAGGTGTCAACATTTTCGAACATTCATGCATAACAACTTGCAATCGTATTCTTACATAGATTTCCCATTGTAACCGCGTAAAATTCTCATGAAGCATTTGTGTTTCAAGCGAGTGTACTTACGTTAACGTGAACTTATACGTAAAATTAAATTTTAACTTTCTATTTAGAGTTGTTGCTGTAACAGTATTTGGACCACCACGACGCGACTTGTTTCAATATATGTTGTGATCTTTACTGCCTTATTGCACAGTACGGATGTAATCAAAGTCCCCTTGCCACCGACGTACCACTCTCATCCACGTAAAGAGGTGGAAAAATTAAGGGATGATTTTATTGTAACACTGTGTACGTTTTAGTTTATTCCACTCTCGCGTGAAAAATAAAGGAGGCAATGGATGTTAAAATGTAGTACAGTAAGAACAACATAATGTCCTTGTGAAAAACTTTGTACAAAGAAAAACGTGCATTTGGCAATGTTCGGGAAAATGTTTATCATTGCAATATTTTTTTTTTTTTTCCCCACTTCAGCCGTGTTGGAATTCGTCACTAAGGTTACCAAGTCGACCATGTGAACAAGTTATAGACCTAAATTTTTGGGGTTTTAAGGGTTAAATTTATTAAGCTGAAAAAGCATGCTAAATCATCATATATCTCCTCAAAAGCGTCTGCTATCGTTTACGTCTTTTTTTCGCGCCTGTTTTCGTGCAGGTTATGCGAATTCAAATCAACAGGAAATAAATCGTAACGATAAATAACTGATACGTTATTTTGTTCGTCATCAGTCATTTTATTTCTAATTACAGAGGTCATATTTGTTAAAATCTTTGCAAAACAATTTATTACTTATAACACAGTTTTTTTTAATTAACGTTTCCTTCAGGTAGCGATTTTATAATTCTACAAGTGAAAGCATTTAAGATTATTTTATTTCCTTTACAGAAGTAACAAAGAACATCAAAAAATTGAGTAATGCAGTTCTGAAACTGATCTGTTCGGTATTCTTCAATACCCTAAATTATCAAATCCTAAATTACCAAATAACTGATCTCGAACATAGTGTACGAGTATGTAGACTTTTCGTCGTATTAGGCCTAGAACTTCGCAGCGCCTGAAATTCCAGTACATACAACCGTGTGCACATAGTTGTTAGGCTTGTTGCTTGATGCCACGCTCACAGGCTGTTCTGTGAAAAATTGGACGAGTCACGTCGGCACAGGTCGGTGGACTAAAACTTTGGGCGTTATCCGGCTGGAGGTATTTTCCGTGTCTCAAGCGTTGAAGCGTGGGAGCGCTAAGGTCGACCTAAACACGTGCATCGAATGTCTGGTCGCCTTTACATGCAAGGCACTGAACTGACGTGCATTCTTTCTCTTTTAGACTCACCCCATGAAACTTTAAATGATGGCCTTATCATATTATGGGATAATAATAAAGGTAAAAAAGTGTACTACATATCCGTATGATTATTTAAATAGACTATCAGAAGTTTTATAACTAATCGTTATTATAAAACACTCATGCTAGCTTTATTTTCTTTCCACTTTGAATAACTACGCCATAGTTCACGCGTCGTAACTAAGTAAATTATGTGTAATAATATTTCATGCGTTTATCTTTCATTTTATAGCATACCGACAAGTTAATTGGTGTGTGTACTTGAAAATCATCGTAATGGTTGATAAGGGCGTTTCACTGTTTTCTCAACTGTGGTCATTCCCGTGGACTGCCTTGATTGCCTCAAATGAACATAGCATGCATACACCCTTATGATGCCACAAAACTAGTAACTGCCTGAAACCCAGAGGCCATTTCCTTTGCAGCGGACACGCGTGACTCGCACGAGAATACGTGTTACGGTCGACCTCATCAACCTATCTCACGTGTTTATGCACTTTTCAGTTGAGGTGATCTATGTCATGAGCTGCGAACGAAGTAGGTGATTGTTTTGGGCATAGAGCAAAGTAGTGTCGTTATTTGGTTCGAGACCAAGGTAACGTACGTGTTCGTTTGCTGTTAATTACTTATCCTGGTAGTTTCAGCTTGCAAGCTCTGCGGTAATTGATGTTATGTGACATTCGTGAAATATGCTTGAAATGGCTTTTCTCGGTACGTTGCGTCGAAAATATTAAAAGACAATTTAGACCTTCATTAGAAGGATACGAAACATACTTGGTATAGCCAGTGAAATCATTGGAAACTTAAGGAATGTATATCAATGTTTTCCGCTGTTATTGACCACTATTTATAAACCATCGAGGAAATCGTGCAAATTATCAGATACGGCGGATACATATATGAAACTGACTTTTACTATTACTAAACAGAATCTGTAGTTTGATGGTGGATAAGAGACGAAAATGTTCATCATGTGTGCGCATGTACTATACGTGAAGTTTCTAACTAACCCAGCTAACATTTGGCTTCTCCAGATTCAACCGTAAGAGACATTGGAATTATTTTCTTAAGGAAATTTATATNTAAGAGACATTGGAATTATTTTCTTAAGGAAATTTATATATACATAGTAAATTATTTCTTATTTGCTCTATAACTGAGAGTGTATGAGGGTACTACCGACGGGTGTTGTGTTAACGGTGCCTTACATACGGTCTGGTAAGTTTCGTCCTGTTTGGAAATGCGCAGTTTGATCTGCCTTTGTACTGGCGAAAAGCGCACATCCCACCGCATGCGAACTACTAATGACATTTGATCAAATTGACGTTTTTAACTCTCCTCCGCTTTTGAGCCTTTCGGTGTTGTGAGATCGCAGCGTCGCAGGTTGCAAGCTTATTCTTGCGTAAGTAGCACGCACAGACATGCCTTACGCAGGTATCTTCTTTCTTATCAGATACCTCCCACCCGGTGTGACGCGTGTAGCGACGAAGGTCGGATGACTAATACAGGTGTNATCTTCTTTCTTATCAGATACCTCCCACCCGGTGTGACGCGTGTAGCGACGAAGGTCGGATGACTAATACAGGTGTGTGGCGATGACGCAGATAGTGCAAGTGTGACGAGTATTGCGGGGATTGCAGCAGATGCTGTGGACGTGAAGGAACTGCTCGGGGAAATCACTGACGAGCAGGAAAAACGGTGGTTAGCAAATCCATAACNGATGCTGTGGACGTGAAGGAACTGCTCGGGGAAATCACTGACGAGCAGGAAAAACGGTGGTTAGCAAATCCATAACCAGGCTTTTCCATATTGAGGTTTTCAACCTTCTGTCAAGAAAGAGCTGATGTACAAACGGTCTAAGAAACAAAGAGAACTGAAGTGTAGATAATAGGCCAATGTAGAAAAAATGTTTGTCGTGTGTTTTATACGTCTTGTAAATAAAAGTTCCAATATTCTGGTATGCCATTTGTGTCTTTTTAGGGGGGGAGGGGGGAGCAGAAAGGACAATGTAGCTACTACGCGTAAAATGTTAACTGTCACATTTTCTATAAATCTTGCTATATCTTGAGCGTTGCTGCGTGTAAACAATCTTAATCTAATCACGTGAAATATTAGTCCCATTATCTGTACACTGTGACTGTATTTTAGTTGGTCATGTCATAAAGCAGTAAACGTATATCACACGCATTACTCCCCCTACTGTCGTTTAATTATGCGTTCTTGAATTTTCCTCGGTGAACGGTATCACTAAGGCGTGATTATTTATGTCGCGAGGAAGCTGTTGTAATTAGGTCGTCTTGTTGCCTAGAGCATCTCTATGCATTGCTAGAGCGTTCGCCTCCCACCAAGGCGAACCGTGTTCGATTTCTGGCCGGGTCACTCTAGAATTTCTGCATATGGAAATCGTGCTGGACGATGCCAATAACCGGCGGATTTTCTCGGTCTCCCGTTTCCACCGCCCTTGCATTCCAAAGCTGCTCCATATTCACTTTGTTTCACCCTCGTCGATTCTCAGGACCTCGTTGTCAAGAGCTGCCGAAACCTCTCCACACACTATTTCTAGGCAATGTAAAGATTTTCATTTGACCTGTTTAACTTGTGTTACTGAAATCATCCGTTATTCGCAATGTAACAAGTAGTGATGTGCTGGATACCCGTATCCGTATCCGTATCCGTATCCGCGGATATCCGAGGGAGAAAAAAGATCCGTATCCGTAACTTTTTTGGCGGATCTTGAACGGATCTTTTACATTAGTAAATTTTATTATGTATATGAAATTCTAAATATAGGTAGCAAATAGCAATGAAATACTATTAACTTCAATTTAAATTTATTTTTATTTTTTAAAATCACATATTTGGCATATTTATATTGCAACAAATATTTAAACAAAAATTAATTATTGTAGTGAGTTACCAAAACCAATATACCTAGGAAGTTATAAGGTACTCATTAAAGTATATTTGTAATGAGATCAAACCTCAAATCTTCGTGATATTCTAATTAAAATAATTATCAAGGTACTGTTAAGTATTAACATTAAATAAAACAATCACATTTTCAAGAACTTTAAAAAATTTATACGTGAGTGATAATTTAAATTAAGTAATGGTAAATTATACTTCAAAAAGAGTAACTTGGCAGCTTTTTCCCCCAAAAGTCTATTACGATGTGAATCATAAACAATTCCTGCTGCACTGAAAAACTGCTCACTTGGAACGCTTGTTGCAGGTGACGATAAATATGTGTGAGCAATGTGACTGAGACCTCCAAATTTTTTACTGTTGATCTGCCAATACTTTAATGGATCTTGGTCTCTTGATAATCTTTTTTCTCTGACATATTCTGTGAGCAAATTAGCTTTCGTATCTGATATTTGATTTTCAGATTCGTCATCATCATCATCATCACTATCTAAAATATTGGCCATTAAGTCTTCTAAACTATTGCAATGTTCTTTTCTAACGGTATTTGGTTTTTCTGTGCTAATTGTAGTAGTTGTGGTATTTACATCAGTTTCTAAAGCTGTAAGTAATTTCTGTTTTATATCTTTTATGAGAAAGTCACTGAAGGATTTACCTTTGTACCGTGGGTCTAAAAATGTTGCTAGTTGGAACAATATGTTTTTGTCAATTTCAGAAAAACGATAATCTAATTCATTCTTCAAAGAAGACACAAAATCAAGAACGGCGGGTGTACTGATATTTAGACTTTCTCCACTATTAGCAGAAATTTGAATCTCGTCATATACTTTGTTTAATGCTCGTACTAGAGTAATAACGTCGGATATACATACGTTTTGTGAGCTCAATTTTTTTGTGGTATCCTGCAGAGGCTTTAGTACTCTTACTAATTCTTGAATTAAAATCCACTCTTCGGCATTAAGCTGTTCTATTTTATTATTAGTATGATAAAGCGACAACGAATCCTTGATGCAATCAAGTCTTTCCAATATATAATAACTGGAATTCCTGCGTGTCGGTAAGTCTTGCAAAACTTTTAAAACTTTTTAATTGAGTCGAACTTGTATTTTTTTCTAATTATTGCTGTGCCATGATTGAAATGTCCTGCAATGTCCTACATTTTGTAAGTAATATGGAGATTGTATCAGCTTTTTTAATAGCTTCTTTGACCACCAGATGCAACTGATGTGCTGTACAGTCGATATTATTTATTTCAGATAAAGTACAGGCACGCTTCATGTTGGATCCCCTATCTCTTACCATGCAGTGGACATTTTGTTTCGGAATTCCCCATTCTTCTAACATACTTTGAAATTTTGCCGAAATGTAATCTCCCGTGTGACGTTTTTCAAGAATCTTCGCTTTCAAAACGATATTTTTTCTTATAAAATCTTTGGTAATACCATGACACGTTAAAGATAATAATTGAACTCCTGATGAAGAATCTGACCAGACATCTGATGTGAAGGAAACTTTCCCAAAATCTTGCAACATGTTCTTTATTTTCGATGACACTTTATCGTAAAGTTCGCCGCAAACAAGTTCCGTAAAATATTTTCTGCCTTTTAGAACATAATTTGGAACAACATGATCCATCAATCGTCGGAACCCTAATTCTTCTACGTGTTGAAAAGGTAAATCAGATAATGCTATCATTTCTGCCATTAAATAGTCAATTTTTATTGATTTAGGGTTTGTATTATCCCACATTTTGGCTTTTTGTATGTATTCTTTAAAAGAAGTTTGTTTACATTCTCTTTTTACCGTTTGTAAAGATGTTCCCGGCTGAGTAATTTCGTTGGTACTTTTCTTGGCAGAGTCTTCTTTTAAGAATAAATCATATTCTTGAGGATGTTTTCTCTGTAGATGAGTTTTTAAAGAAGTTGTACCTTTACCCTTACGAGAATAATTTCAGTCACAAATTTTACACTTGGAACATTCGTCATTTACAATCGTAAAATATCTCCATATTACACTACTAAACTTCTTTGTAGACATTGTTTTATATTTTAATTTAACTTACAATTACTTTAAACACAAACGTAATCTATGCTGCCCCGTGTCACACTAAACTATAAACAAAAACACGCGCAGTGCAAGTCGAAANTCACTTACAATTACTTTAAACACAAACGTAATCTATGCTGCCCCGTGTCACACTAAGCTATAAACAAAAACACGCGCAGTGCAAGTCGAAACATGTGTTAGTAACGCAAAGCGTCAACTGTCGTTTCAAGGCCACGCGCACCTGCACAGACTAAGTAAAAAGTTGAGATCCGTATTCGCGGATATACATTTTTAACGATCCGGCACATCACTAGTAACAAGTAGCAGAGTTCATAAGTAAAAAAAAGAAAAAAGGGAATGTAATTTGAATTTAATACCGTTTTTGTACACGTTACTGCGAGTTATCGCGGCATTAACAAATAATGTATTATCTGGAAGGGGCTGGCGGAGCAAACGGGCGGGAATAAATCTCGGCTTAGGAGGAAGGAGCGATAATAAAATATGGATGAATCTGGAGACAGTTGGAGAGGAGGGCGCGGCGTGTCGCGTCTCCGTCGCCGCTGAAGAATCTCCTCTCCCTTCCGGCAAGTGATTGCCTTCGAGCCCCCCACCCCCCCTTCTTGCACTTCTTAGTTCCTCAAGTCAGGCAACATTATTCACGGTCTTTGCGCAAGAGGATTGTGCCCTCGTAGAGAAATTGTCATTCCCTACACTACAGGAAGCTCTTGTCAATAATTCTTCACGTCATGGTTGAACACTTCCCTCTTGCAAATGAAAAGCGCTTACATTTTTTTCCCCTCCCTCAATCCCTTTCGTTTACTTCACAAAGCCGTCTTCAAAATTAAAGGTCGCCCAAATATCGTTGCGTTGACGTGAAGGTTCAGCAAGTTAACCCTTTCAGTCACAGATGAATACACAGTTTTAGTCTTTGTAACGAACCATTCATACCTTCTACGAGTGAGGGACTTTTCTCATTGGGCGTTGTTTTCTGCGGTGTACAGTGTGCACACTGCAACATCCTCTATACTTGACACGGTGACATAGAGAAGTAGGGATAGGTAATACTTACTGACACACGATATACATATTTTATTTGATAGGTTTTTGTTAATTATTTTACCTTTTCGCTCGTAAGCTGGCTCACATACCGAGTTTAAAGCTTTAAAATAAGAAATTCGTTCCTCGTTCGGAATACAAAATGAAAGACTCCTTACACCTTAAGCCAGCGTGTAACAAACTACGCCACAAAACTCCTCTTATACATAAACATCAAAGGCCACCGTCTACCTGTAGTGATGCAAGACAGCGCTAAGAGCAATATTGACACGTTTAATCAAACGCCGCATCACCTCCGTTCACAAGGCATTGAAGTTGCAATGTGGTACTACTAGACTTTACGCAGCTACCCAATTGTTTTATGGCGTTATAATAAATATAAATAATTTTCCCACGTCGCTGTAATTCCCTTTAAGTTTTGTGCGTTGAGCTCCTTATGCCGGAAATCAAATGTTCTAAGCTTTTTTTGTATTGAAAAGAATTACACCTTGATAGGAAGCAATAAATCTCAACTGTTGTATGGCCATGAAACGTTATTAAATAATAAAAATATCCTTGTTCAGTTCTTAGGTAAAGTGTTATGTAATAAAGCTCTGCACACCTGGGCTGGCGGAATCTTCAGGTTTTATGTATGTGCGTATAAGGCTGTTCACAGTAAAGTGAGCACTTTTGATGCCCTAGTTACTTTTTCCTTTCAGTCATTTTTTTTATCCGTTAACCATCTTTTAAAATAAATTTTGCCATGTTAGTAACAAACACAGTGTATATATTCCATCGCACTCGGAAATTAACCTCTTAGAAAAAATGAAATATATTTATTGAATATTATTTAAGATGAGAGGGCTTTCAAAAGTGCTCACTTTACCGTGAATAGCCTATACCTACGTGAACTTTGTGTTGTTTCTCGTGAATAGGTGGCACTGCTACCTCTGCAAAGCGTGCCAGATTCTCTTGGAAGACCAGCGAGTTTGTAAGTCATTCCGTTAGCGTGGAAGCCATTCTACTGCCGGTAGCCCTTCAAGCAGCAGTCAGTCACGTAAGTATGTGCCGGGGAGGGAGGGGGTTATATTAAGAGGCACGCATACTCCATTTCCCTACATTGCTTGAAAATATAAGTACATATTTAAGAAGAGAAAAAAGGGAAGGGTGATTTTGTAGCTTTGCAATTGCCCGCATTTTATTATTGTAGTTTCGAACAGTAAAAATATTACGGTGTCAAGGAAGAAGTTGTAAAAACACGTGTTGTTTGGCCGTGATGTATGTCTAGTTTGGTTGACAGCAGTAGCCAAACCGACGCACCTGGTTCATACAGACACGATGGTTGTCACTTGCCACCCTGTTCTGAGGTCCTAATTNGAGGGAGGGGGTTATATTAAGAGGCACGCATACTCCATTTCCCTACATTGCTTGAAAATATAAGTACATATTTAAGGGTGATTTTGTAGCTTTGCAATTGCCCGCATTTTATTATTGTAGTTTCGAACAGTAAAAATATTACGGTGTCNTAAGGGTGATTTTGTAGCTTTGCAATTGCCCGCATTTTATTATTGTAGTTTCGAACAGTAAAAATATTACGGTGTCGAGGAAGAAGTTGTAAAAACACGTGTTGTTTGGCCGTGATGTATGTCTAGTTTGGTTGACAGTAGTAGCCAAACCGACGCACCTGGTTCATACAGACACGATGGTTGTCACTTGCCACCCTGTTCTGAGGTCCTAATTCCTTCTTAGGTCCAGGATAGAACGTTGAGTGTTCGGATTGCAATAATGTAGGCACTGACTGACGCGTAGGGGTGATTCTCTCGGGGTACTTCCACTTTCTACCCCATCTTCGTTACCCCTCTTTTACACCCCTACAACATCTCCAAGCTAGCTGGGAATGACTGGTAGCGTCCGTAAAGTAGGGTAGCCGGTCTCTATTAGCGTCAGTTCCTGGAGCTGTTTCCCGCGTTTGAGGCTGAAAAACGTAGGAGCAATAAGAACGACACTGCTACGCGCATTAAATGTCCCGTCGCCGCTACGCACAAGGCTCTGAACTGCGTGCAGTGTTTTTGTCATGCTACGTTTTCCTCGTGGACTTGAAGCAATGTTCCTGTTAATTAGTTGGTAGAAAGTCTCTAGCAATCTTNCATGCTACGTTTTCCTCGTGGACTTGAAGCAATGTTCCTGTTAATTAGTTGGTAGAAAGTCTCTAGCAATCTTCAATGCAGGTCCTTTACGTGCTTTTGTATGTATCTGAACCCGTATATTTTCATACACGGCGCTTTGAAAAGGCAATGTTTAGCGCTGGAATGCTTCGAAATTGTGTTTATAATGTGTGTGATGTCTTGAAAGAAATCATCGACTGGTGTAGTGTGAAGTGTGTGTTCTTTTCGTAGCTCAGCACATTGGGAGCACATTTAATAATTTCGTAAAAAAAATACTATCTGTACTTTAAACACTTTGCAGTGCAGTTCAAGCTCCAGGTATGCGAGCCCTTTAAAATACTTAGTTCTTGTGATTATTAGCATTTCAGTACAAATTTAAAACGTTAAAATACACGCAATTTTAGCTACCTGAGTTGCCATTTCAGACGTATGTGAATCAAAAAATGAATAGTGTCTTAAGACTAAACACCGTAGGACCTTCTATGAACAATAAATTTAATTATATGGTAAATAAACGTTCAGCTGATCCAAGTTATTAGTGAGGAGGCGCAGAAAATATATTTCCTCCTGATTGTTTCAAACACTCATACGTGTGTGTGTGGGTGTGTGTGTGTGTGGGTGTGTGTGTGTGTATCTATATATCTACCGTGTGGGTGCTTGAGCGACGTTTCCGCCCGCCGCCTTACCCCGCCACCGGATGTCGGCCGGAAGTGGGAAGCGAGGGGCGCCTATTAATCAGCGCCACGACGCCAGGCGTGATGCGAGCTTTGAGTCAGTGTGGCGCCGCATGCACGATTCGCGAGACACCGATGAGTAAGAATATTGTAATTTTTCACGCTATTGTGCACACACTATTGTGAACGCAATTCAGAATAACGCGTTAAAAAAACAGAAGTAAAAGATTGAAATTCATTCAGTACAAATATTTCCAGTTTTTGCTTCAGTTGAANTAACGCGTTAAAAAAACAGAAGTAAAAGATTGAAATTCATTCAGTACAAATATTTCCAGTTTTTGCTTCAGTTGAACATTTTGCAATGGGCGTTCCGTTGAAATACTCTCATTTATTGCAATTTTGTTGTACAAACTTTTAGATAGAGAAAATGTCTACAGCGCTTTGACTGCAGTAAGCGCCGCGGGTATATGATGAAGCATGTTCCCATTTTCATATATTCATGCATAAGCAAATCATTTTAATTCACAACGGAATTGATTCTGTAACATCATTAAGATGGTGCTGCGGTTCTTAAGATTTAACATTCGAAGTTTAAGTGTGGACGTAGTAGTACCGAAGTAAGGGCAAACTTAATATTATTACTTTTATCATCATTATCATTACAACCATACTTACTCGCAGTAGATTTAAAAAAGTGTTATTGCACAGATGACAGTGTGTAGATAAAAAATATATTATTTCCTGAAATTTTGCATTTAAGCTACTGCTACGTCTTTTTGAATGAATGTGAGAACTTGTAGGCCGAGNTTGCTTCTATTCACACTGCTTACGAACCTTTCAAATTGGCGTAACTTGTGTTGGTTTTGTGACTTAATCTCATTACCGCGACAAGGCGTCAGCGACGCGATGGTAGAAACCGACTGTCAGTCGCTTCGCAAATCTTTGATGTCAGGTGGCAACGACTGACGATCAGTGAAAACGTTGCACATCAACGTATTCGATTGCGAAGTCGTGTAACGAGTTTTCAGTCTAAAAAAAAAAGGGCGTGTTAAAAGAATGATAATACATTTTCGTTTTGATATTTTCATCTTAGCCTTGTGCATAAGTTAAAGCTCATGACCGTGCACCGTATGTATCTTTCAGGCTGATTACAGTATGTCATGCGTGCAACTTTAGCCGTGGTATCGTTACGAACAGCANGCACCGTATGTATCTTTCAGGCTGATTACAGTATGTCATGCGTGCAACTTTAGCCGTGGTATCGTTACGAACAGCACTAGTCTTGTTGCCAGGTGGCGAGAAGTTTGCACGGATGCTGCAGAGCACGGTAATCTTGTCGCCTTCCCCCCTCACGGGTTATTTTCCTTACAGTGTGGTCAGTTCCTTCACCTCGGACACAATGCAAACAGCTTAGTTAGCACCGCAACTCAGTTGCTTTTTTTGTGCTTGTCGCTCGAGATGTGCCGCACCGTGCTGCCTTTGCCGCCTGGTGGTTCATTGCTGCTCCTGTAAATCTGCAAGCAGTTGCGTCGTCAATTTTNCGCACCGTGCTGCCTTTGCCGCCTGGTGGTTCATTGCTGCTCCTGTAAATCTGCAAGCAGTTGCGTCGTCAATTTTTCCTTAGCTTTCTGTTGTGGATGTTCCTAGGCCGAGGTCACGGCTCTGAACTAGTGTACCTTAAAAAAAGAANTTTTTCCTTAGCTTTCTGTTGTGGATGTTCCTAGGCCGAGGTCACGGCTCTGAACTAGTGTACCTTAAAAAAAGAAAGAAAACATTTTGATGACATATTTATCATTGGTAAAGGCTGTTCACGGTTAGTTGAGCACTTTTGGAAGCCCTGCTTCGGATCTACTTTTCTTCTCATTTTTAGCCTCCGCCATATGTAAATTTAACATTGTCATGGGCCTGATCACTTTATTTATACGTCATCTAAATGAAACCGTAAATTTTTAGGATTGTAAATATGTTACTAATACGCAGATTCTTACCGCAATAAATATAAAACACGAAACATTAACTTCACTGCCTATAAACAGCAACATTAATCACAACTCGCTGCCAACTTAGCTGGGAGCCTCTATGCATGTGTGTGATGTAGCTTGTTTAAAAATATGGGCAGTTATTATTTTTCAAATATGCTTACTTTTCCTGTAACACAATTTAGTGCTTTCTACTTGTTATTGGATAAGTCACTTCTCGGTGCATACTTAGGTCATCCAGAGATGTGGTTGGTTTGGATGGCGCTTTACAGCCGAGATCTTCTGTGCCGATGGGGATGATGCGATGACGAAACAGGGTAGGAACGAAATGATGGAGAAAACGGAAATACTGCTAGTAAATGAACCGGCCAACGGCAACGTCCACCACGTTTTCCACGTGCGAAAATTTTGGCCGGGGGTCCGCCGAGAATTGAACCGTGTTAACTGTGGTGGGAGGTGCGAGTGTGATCTGACCACTACACTACCGCACCCTTAAGAGTTATAGAAAGAAGCAAGAAGGAGCGGTCGTGGAACACTAGCACCTACCAATTGGAGTTCCCGTCCACGTGATATAAGGCAGGCATTAAAGAGAGGAAATGTAAGTTAAATTCCATTCATGGTTACTTCCAACATTTCTGAAGTCCTGCGGAAGTTCTACTTCCAGGATATTCTTCCGCCGAATGCAATAAAACTTAATTGAGTCTAAAAATTATACCAAAGAGACAGCGCACCGCATTCGTGCGCACTGAGTGTAATAATATTTTCCATTACAACTATTTATTACTAGGCATCACCAACACACCTATTTTCTCACTGTTTTTATTACTATTAATTATAAATGAAATGTTATAATTTGTAGGTAAAATATAAATAAAATTTCAATTTAACCAAAAATAAGATATAATCCTGCTATTTTGTGTCCACACAAGTATAAAACGCTTTTCATACATTGCATAATAAGGAAACAACCAAGCACGTCGTGATTTTTCGTATGGTTTGATTCGAAAAGTATGAAGAAACTGCGAACAGACTATACTAGGGAAAGTAATTCTATGTTAAGTCTTTTTTTATTCTGGGAAATAGTCGTTGGGATGTTCCAAATGAAAAAGTTAAAAGCCCACGAATACGGTTAGAGCTAAACCATGGCTTCAAAGCATCTGCTGTGAGCATTGCGAGTTTCTTGTGTGCTATTGAAGAGACAGTTTGCTGAAGAAAATATCAAAGTGAATGAAGAAAGGCCTTTTACTGCTAAAATGCTTGTGGGTAGGAACAAAAGTACTCATTGTACACTGAAAAGCAGTTGATGTTCCCTGTCTGGAAGAATTTGTTGCACCCCAGAAAAACGCTTCCAGTTTAACAGAGACAACTCTTTCGCTTCATAACTTTTAATATATACTGTGCCGAAGCACAAATAATATACATGCAAAATTCAGTTGTGATGCATATATTTTACCAATAAAATGTACATAAAAAACTAATTAGCACCCTTGCTTTTGAGAACATAGCAACTTGGCAATTAATAAGTAGTGTTGACAAATATAATATCTCTCTTTTCAGATCCACACAAAGATTAAAACTTGACATGAATATAATAAATTGCTCTGTTGATTAAAGAATATTTTAAAACAATTATTATTTGCAGAATACAATTAAAGCTCTCTCTCTCTCTCTCTCTCTCTCTCTCTCTCTATATATATATATATATATATATATATATATATATAGTCGCTACTCGGCCACCTGAGTTATACAGGGGTTGGCAAGTAGTTCATATAGTTAAATTTTATTGATGCAGACTAATGACACCTGAGGATGTTGCTTTAGGGGTAAACAAATACTTGTATTCTCCGTTGGTTAACACACCAGGATTTTATTGATAAGAAGGTCACATAGTTATTACACACATTGGCGAGACTGAGCCCCTCTCTAGTCGTAAGCCTGGAGGGCTGGTGGGCTGAATACTATGCGTCGGGGAAGGTTGTTGAAGGGAGACGTTTCTCTACTTATCTGTGACTGC
>NQII01000027.1:208744-277286 GCA_002778355.1 Clitarchus hookeri | reverse complement strand
TGCTCCCTATTTGTTGATTTCATACCGGCGAAAACTTTACGAGTAAGTTGGTATTTGTAAATAAATGAAGTCACCATTTATTGAGAGGTGAGATGTTAAATTCCGTGGTGGGTATGTAACTATTTCTCTAGAAAAGCCGTTATTGGTTCGTGTGTCGCTTGGCGGGAAACTGCGCCCTAGGAGGGCGGTAAAACGGTGGAATACGCCAATTGCAGTCATGGAAGACTTCTCTGAAGTGTCGGTGATTGTAATGCAGCTTGTTTGTATATTGAGGAATTAATCGTTAGTCTCATCCGTACAGGACTCGGAGAATAGTTGTGGAAACTGCTGAAATAGTTGTTCATAGTGTGATCAATTGTTATAGGCTATTCACGGTAAAATGAGCACTTTTTAAGCCCTAGTAACTTTTTTATTTCAGCCATTTTTTTATCCTTTAACCACCTTTTTAAATAAATATTGTCATGTAAGTAATAAACACAATGTGTAGGTTCCATCGCACTCGGAAGATAACGTCAAAGGCTTAACTAAAATATATTTATTGAATTATTCCACATATGAGGGCTTTCAAAAGAGCTCACTTTACCGTGAATAGCCTATAGTCGCGACCACACAAGACCGTAGGCAGGAAGGTGGAAGTTCGGCGAGCTGTGTAATTGGTTAGATATAGTTTTTTCTATATTTCGAAGGCAAGCTGTGTAACTATGTCCTATTTTTTTTTAGCAATGGAATTCGGGTCCGAGAACAACTAAATTTTTTTGGAGGGGTTGGAAGTTTTGCCTATAACGAATGGCATATAAATTTAACCGTGAACTGATTAACTACAAACAGTAATTAACTGTCGTACAAATGGTTCACGGACAGTTTGAAGCGCGGGTACATTGTTCTCAGTCGTGTGTCAATCGTTACGCCTCATACAACAGCTTGGGCAAGAGAGGCGGTAGAAGTAGGTGCAATTTTCTAATCGCTATTTGACAGAAGGGAATCTTTTTTTCGGCTTCGATTAGTAGAGAGATTGACAGCGTCCTGCAATTTTGAACCGGAGCACACGCGGAACAGCTGTTAAGACAATGTGTATTGGACTGGATTGCCGAAGAAAAAATTCACGAAATAGTTATTTTGTGTGCTACATGATAGTTTTACGTTCGTGTCCCGAGCTAGGACTGTGTCCGCAGCCTGAAAGGGAATGATCCCCCGCCATATTGGATTCATGACTTTTCTAGCTTGTTTGTGGTTTTAAAAAATAAAATTCTGAAAGTACCCTTATACCTAACTGGCTATTAACCTTACACAGCAGTAAAGACAAAACAAGGGAACTACGAACTCGTAATTACGTCACAATGATAATTCTGCCAAAATTTGGTAAAATCAATATCGTGACATAAATACGTGTTCATAGTTCAGTCGTTATGTCTGTACTGCAGTGTAAGGTCAGTAGCTGTTTGGGTATAGGGATACTTTGAGAAAACAAGCCATAAAACCCATGAATCCAATATGGCAATAAGGCAGGGGAAGTTTCCCCTTAAGCCTCACTTATGCGATACACGACAGGTGTTTCATGCGTGAAATGTGTATTTGCAACTAGTACAGTAAAATAAGGCGAAAAAAGGGATATACGAATAGGCGCATCCCACTCTTCGCGCTCTATCTCGAGAACGGTTAATTCTATAACATATCGCCTAAGACCAAATGTGTAGAGAATTTTATGCTCTACAAGTTTTGTAATAACTTCAAACATCATTTGAAGCATAGGAAACAAGATATTTACAAAAAAAAAAACCAGATTTTCGTGACCTTTGACCTTGAATATCTTGACACGCGGACACGAGATTATATGAGACTTTCGAGCTAACCTTTAGAATGTCGAAACAAAGATGTATGCAAATTTTCAGCTTTATAACTTTCATTCCTAGGTTGAATCCCTATTCGACTGGACGAATGTGATTAACGCTGACTTAGTCTGGCGCTCAAAGCAGTGAAACCATGAGCAGTTTGCTCAATACATTTGCTAAAACAACTTTCACCGTAGTCATTAGGACCGAGTTAAGCCAGACTTCACATCCATCACAGAAAGGAGGTTCACAAAATAATAGCCTGAGGTACGTTACTCAGCGAATGTGACAATATCAGTTGTTTCAATGTTCAACGTAGACCTTTTATCCAAAACCTGAAAGTTCCCATAAGCTGCAAGTTAACGAACGGCATTCAGTTGGACGCCATGAACAATTTACTCGTGATTAGGAAGTAAAGTGTTCTATGTCTACCAAGCGTGCCTGACTCGTTGGAAGGGGGGAGGGGGGGGTGATTTGGTTTGATCCTGGTCGCTGCACTGAAGTGTTTTTTTCTGAGGTGGTTTTCTATTTCCAGGCAAATGCCAGTGTCGAGTTTTCTCCACATCGACTGTCTCTTTTCTTCACTCATAAGGTTAAGCTCCTGGTAGTCTTAAGTGCATAAAGGGAAATTAAACATTATGTTCAATGTGGTGCTTAATGTTGTAGTTTTGTTACCGCGGTCAGAAATTCAGCTGACGCTTAGTTTGTTTGAGCTACAATTTACAATGTATGTCACGTTTAAACTCGCCGTGTGGAGTACAGTGTAGTAGACTAATATACCCATAATACCGGAATCAAGGCAATACATTAAGATTTATTTAATGTTAACTTTTCATTCTGAAAACTTGCGCAAATGGCTGGCCTATAGGCCTACTTCAAAAATGCAGATGCCTATTTGGAGACATTTGCCCTTTATTCCTGCTGTCTGTAGTCATAGAGACTCGAACTGTGGGCCTGTTCTGGTATATATTGTTATCAATTTTTTAGTTCATATATATTGAATTGGAATGGCTTGTTGTTATTTTACAAGTGTTATAATTTTGTTTATCAAGTGGCATGTTCTTTGCATAATAGGGTATAAGGAAAGGTGCCTTTATTTTTTTATATTTTCATATACATTTTTGTCATTTATTGGGGTAGTGGTGATTCTTTATTTGTGACTTTTTGTCAGAAGGAAAAAGGGGAGTGTCCACAGTAAAAAACCTTCTGTAGTGGTATTTATTGCTATGTAGATTATTGTTCGGTAGAGCTGAGGTCGCTGTTGGATACTGTTGCGGAGACTTGACTGGTTGTTGTTCTAGAAGAATACTGAGCTGAGTTGCCGCTGTTGTCTTTATCATATTCGTCGTCTGTTGCAGGCGCATTGGTAGGGGTGTCATGAAGCTGGTCGTCTTCGCTGGAGTACAGGAGATGTTCATGCCTGCGTTCGTGAAGGTGGTCAGATGATAAAAATGGTGGTTTGAGTTCTGATATGAACTTTTCTTATCCACAACTGTAGCTTTTTTTATAAACGCTGCAACCTTCTCCAAAAGTTTCAAGATGTGCATGTTATTGCCTTGCAGAGACAGATTCAAGGCATTCAGTTGTCAAATATATCGCACAAATATGCCAGTTTCAGCAAGAAGTCTGGTTCGGCAAAGTACCTGGAGTTTGCATGATCTTCCTTTTGAAGAAAAGTGATAATTTCTTGTCGTAGCTCGAACGCACGGGATAAGACGTTGCCACATGAAAGCTATCGGAAACTGCAGTAGTATGGCAGGGCCATGTGTTCAGCTCCCATGTCCATGCTTAGTTTTTTGAAAAATCTGGCTTTCAGTGGCCTAGTTTTTATGTAGTTGATTACGTCTACGACACATTCTAATACCAAGTTCAATTCAGAACTCATCGACTTCAATGTAAGTGCTTCCCTATGGATGATGCAATGAGTTCACATATCATGCGATGCTTTGCTGTGAATAAGCTCGTGCAATCCTCCAAAGCGACGAGACATTGATCGAGCACCATCAGTACACCACACGCCGATGCACTTTTCCCAATCCAAATCATTTTCTGTTATAAACTTGTTAAGCATCTCAAACAAGTATTGAGCCTTTGCGCTTCTAATGATGCTTTTGCAGAACAGAAGGTCTTCAACGATAATATTATCATCCAGAAAGCGTACATAACAAATAAAGTGTGCATCTTTGTTACTGTCAGTAGTCTTATCAAGTTGCAGACCAAATTCCTTGCCTTTCATTTTCTCTGTTAATTGATCATTGAGATCCTGAGTTAAATGATGGATTCTGCGACTAATAGTGTTGTTGGATAAAGGTTCCTTTGACATAGGTTTTTCGCACTTCGCCACTCTGTATGCCTCCTTGAAAGATGCTAGCAGTGCATTGCTTGGTACTGAGGCTTTTTTAGTAAACACACTTTTTTTGTTTTGTAAATCTTGCAACTTACTACTAACAAAATCGCGAGATTTTTCAACCATGTTAGGGTGATTGGTATCGAGATGTCGCTTCAGCTTACTTGGGAGCATCTTTTCGGGCGCTTAAACTTTAAAACAGAGCACACACAGCAGTCTCTCTTCATTGTTTACTTCTACTGAAGTAAAGCCAAAATCTAAATAGCTATCATCGTATTTACGATATTTCCCTTTCTTTGCTCCCCCGCCACTTGTCGATGCTTGATCACTCTCACTTGAAGTGTTAACTTGCTTATTTAATAAAAATCTTTCCATTTGGCGACCACGACTTTTACGAAAACACAAAGCAACACACTCAAACAAAGCAACCTCCTCTTATCTTGCCTGCATATGTTTTGTACTGAAGTGCGGTGATCGCTGACAGGCCTGTGTGGTGGGTGCGGGGGAGGAGAGGGACGCCGATGTACGAACATGAGCGCCGAACTGACACGACGCGATGCTGTGAGGTGTATGCAGCGCGAGTTTAATATTTTATTATGTACCTACCTGCGAATATAAGGAATTTTAGGCTCCTCCTCGCGGTGCTCCTGTATACCCTCCGGGGCGCCGCGGCGCACACTTAGGGAACTAGTAACTAGCGGGTTCGGGTGCTCTGTCACTTTGTCTTTAAAAGATTTGTGGATGTCTTTCAAGTGGTCAACGAGACTTTTTGTAGATGTTAGTTTGAGCAGGGTTCGTCGGTGAGTTATTGAGTGGCTACTAGTTATTTTGNGTCAACGAGACTTTTTGTAGATGTTAGTTTGAGCAGGGTTCGTCGGTGAGTTATTGAGTGGCTACTAGTTATTTTGCGGAGACCAGCATAGAAGGTGGTCTAGAGTGGTCGATGAATCTCAGGGTTTGCTGTTATCCAGACCAGTGCTGCATGGATGAGGAGTGGTAGGACGAAGGCAGTGAAAACTGTGATTCTGGTATGTAGGTCAATTTCACTGGCTGGCGCGATGATATGGTTGAGTTTACTTATTGCTCCTCGTACTTTGCCGGCTGTTTCACGAATGTGCTACTTGAATTGCAATTTGGGATCTAGCATAATGCCAAGATATTGAACTCTGTCGGGCAAGTAATATGTTCAGTTCCAAGTAGCAGAGGTGGTGGTGGTGGAAGATCAGCTGTGATTCGTGAGAAGTTGTCTTTTGCAGGTTGAGCGAAATGCCTGATGAATTGAAAAAGTTATTGATGATTTGGAAGGATTCTGCGAGCTTTGTGCGAGAACTCGACTTTATTTTTGTCAGTAGCCAGTATGATTGTATCATCTGTGTAAAGAGTGATTTTGATGTCTCTTGGTACTGGTAGTAGGCAAATGAATAGTGCAAATAGAACAGGGCTGAGAATTGTTCCTTGTGGGACTCCAGCTTCTGCTGGGTGAGGACTGGAGAGGTGATCTTGAAGTTTAACCTGGAATGTTCTGCCGGATAGAAATGAATGGATAATACGGATGAGGTGTCTTGAGATGCCTGTCGCTGCCAGATTGGTGATGAAGTGGCCATGGGGGAATGAATCTCTTGCTAATCTAGGGGGAGTGCAGCTACTCGGTGTTTGTTGGCTATGGAAGTGAATATCGTATTAGTGACTCTGGCTATTGCATGTGTGGCGGAATGCGACTTGTAGAAACCAAATTGGTAATGTTGCAGTAATTGTTCAGTTTCCACAGAATCCAAAATACGCCAGAGAATAATTTTTTCTAAAATTGTTCAGAGGCGAAGGAAGCAGGGCAATGGAGTGGTATGATGATTGGTTGTCTGGCGCTTTCCCTGGCTGTTGTATGGGAACGATGATTGCATTCTTCCAACAGGCTGGAAAATATTATGTAATGTTAATGCTGTTGATTCGAATGAGGTAGATTATGGCCTTCTGTGTAAGGTGGATGAGTACTGTGTTGTGTATGCTGTCTTCTCCAGGAGTGGAGGAGGTCGTGAGGGTTTTCGTTAGTAGGTATTGGATTTCGCTTGGTGTGACTAGCTTTGTGTCTGGGAGTTCATCTCGAGGAGGAAGAGTGACTGATGGTGTTTGGTCAGTGTCGTCTTCTGAGTCGCTGGGTGGTGGTGAGAGTGCTTGAGGCAGTATTGCTTGTTTGTAGGTGGCTTCAAAGTGTCGAGCTAGGACTTATACTTTGTCCTGTGTCTCTTCATAGATATTGGCACCTTCTTGGAGTGAAGGAATGAATGTTTTTTTTTACTCTTAATTAATTTCGATACCGATCCACCTTTTATGGTGAGTCAGTTGAGTTTTTAGGTAAATTCCTCTTGTAGCCATTGCTTGTATTATTGCTTGCCTTTGTCTTGGAGCCGAGTGTAGGCCCACCGGTGGTAGGGTTGTCGGGAGTGTTGCCACGTTAATCTAAATCTGTTCCTGAGCTTTTGAATGGTTTGTAATCGTGGGGGCAGGGTGGGCAGTGGATCGGATGTATTGGTAGCGGGGATGGCTATCTCAGTCGCAGTGTTTATAATTTGAGTGATATTTTATATGAGAGGGTCAATTTCTCGTTGAGTGTTTATCGTGAGGTTCAGATTTATGTTGCTATTGACTGCTTCCTGAAAGAGGTACCAGTTTGATTTTTTGAAGTTGTAATTGTTATGCTTTTGTGGAGACTTGGGCAAGAGTTTAATTCGTCCAGTGACTGGGTAGTGATGTGAGGCTCCAAGAGTATGAAACCTGAATATTTTCATTTTTGATGTCAGGGGATGTAAGGAAAAAGTCAATGATGAAGTAGTGATCGTACTTCTGGGAGTAGTGTGTATAGGAAATTGGTGCTTGTATGATGAGAGGTTTGTTAGATAGGTAGTGGTAGAGCTGAATGCTGTGGCTATTGTTGGTGGGGTTGTTCCAGGATTGATGGGTGGCGTTAAAATCACCCATTAGTATAACATGCTGGTCACGAGTTCGTAGAATTTTTAGGTCAGTGTCTGGTATGCAGTAGCCTGGTTTGATGTATGCAGCCGCAATAGTGATGGGACCAGAGTCGTCATGAATTCGTATGACTACTGCTTCAGTGATGTATATGTGTTGTGGTCTTGTTTGCTATTTAATTGTATTTCTTATTGTGCGTGTTCTGTCACGTTGAACTGTTCGAAAAACTTTTATGGAGAAGGGAGTGTTGGGGGTGAATCATGTTTCAGTGAGGGCTACTATGTATGGCTTGTGTTGATTGATGAGTTGGATTAGTTCTCCTTGCTTACTGGTCGCTGAGCGGGCATTCCACATGAGTAAGCTTAGGTTTTCACACATTACTGAGTTTGCACATGGTGGTAAATATAATTTCAAATCTGGCTTCTGGCATTGTTGCATTATGGAGTTTTCTAACTTCTTGTTTTATGAGTGGTAAGTATGGACGGAGAGCATTTAGAAAGCTTTGAATATCCTGGATGGATTGCAACAGTTATATTATTAGTGCTTGTGGTGAGGAGTCAATTCCTTGGGTGTTTTGTTGTGCTGAGCTGCGACGATAGCTGTGGCCTATGTGAGGGGGTATATTGCGAAGGGAATGGTGGAGGATAATGTGGTTGCATGAATTGTTTAGGTTGCGTAGGGGTTTCTGTTGGGGTATGGGGTGGGGGAGAGGTCGCTGGTGTGATGGGAATTGTGACAGTTTTGGAGATTGTTGGTGGGAAATTGTGGTTAGTTAATGCTAGTGGTACTGGAGGGGGTTTTTTTTTTTTGTAATTTTGGCTGTGCTTGTGTAGATTTTAGAAGTTCTTCATTTTCAATTCTTTTTTTTTTTGGCACTGATTGGATCCTGCTATGTGATCGCCGCCACAGTTGGGGCATGTTTTCTTTTCCTGAGGCCCCAGTAGACATTCTCCTACAGGATGGCTTTTAGAGCACTGGGGGCATTTTGTACTGCAGAAGCAGGATGATGCAACGTGCCCGTAACATTGAAAGGTTCGACAACGTTTAGGAGTGTGAGAGGAGTATAATTCAGTTATGACGATGTAGTGAAGGCTTTGCGTTATGTTGAGAAGTTTTGTCTCCTCGCTTTTCTCTGGTAGGATAACTAAAACTGGTGTGGAGTAAAAAGGGGTGCGGTCGATGTTGGGATCTACCAGAATTTTAACCGTAGCATTAGTGAGCCCTTGGGCTTGGAAATCTTCAGCTATATTTTCCTCATGAGTGTCTTTTGGAGTATTTCGTAATATGACTCTGGCTTGAGATGCCTTTCCTGGAGTAGAGTAAGTGTAAGGTTCAAGTTTTTTGGCAATTTGATACCCGAGTAGTAGTTTGTGGGTTTTCAGAGATTTGGGGTCAAATATGATTCCTGTTGCCTGGCTGTAGTACAGAGAAGGCACCGATTTGTTCTTGTAGTCGTGTAAGAGCTGGTGTTGGATTTCCTCCCACTGGAATATTGAGGGGATTTTTTTTGTAGTTTGCCGCTGTCAGCAGTGTGTGTTTCTTGATATTGTTGGGTATTTTTTGTTGTAGTACAGTATTGGAAATTCTCCAAAGTGTTAGCAAATTTTTTGTCAGATTTCTTGTTCATTGTTGTGTAGGTTGAGTCGTGCGAGGAGCCAGAGTCGTTGCTGCGACTCCCTACAGCAGTTGTATTTTGTATGTGTTACTGTTTGGAAGTCATCTTTCGTGGGCAGGTCGTCCACAACAATGGACTCTTGGTCTGAGATACATTCAAGGTTGTCTTCTTGCTCTTGCAGCAGGTTGTTGTACATGTTATCGGAGTGAAATTCTGTCGTTTCATTGTCATCAAAGGTGATTTTGAGTCGGTTGTGTGCGTTGTGATTCTGGGAAGAAGTAATTTGACCTACGAGGCAGTGGCTGTGAAGGCTGCGATTCTTGCGAATATTGGTTGTGGTGATCCTGGGAAGAAACTTTTCTGGCATTGCGGTTGTTAGTCGCGGTAGTAGTTCTTGCAGAGGTAGTGTTTATCGGTGTTGAGACTTTGGGGTTGCGAGTTGTTTTCTTGTCAGGTTTGCTGCCTGATGTTGTCAGGGGCTTTTTCGTTTGCGTTGATTTATAACTTGTGTTTTGTTGTTGGGACATAGGTTTTCATTTCCCTTGTCTTGACTGTGCAGTGGTGTTCTCACCTCAGTCCATTGTGGGAACGGGGAAAGGAATGGTGATAAACGACTATAAAATATTGTCCAAGTCTTTGGTCTGGTCGTTCAATATCAGTGTTTGTTCACTAGAGTCGGTTGGGTAATGTACCCGAAAATCGCAATTCACTCTACTCAAATTGGCCTAACACCCAAGCTGAACATCTTTATCTTTCCCCTGTACCGGAGACAGGGCTAGGAGTCGTGGTTCAGGTGGCTTTGATCGCCCAGCGAGGGCACTGATTAATCCTACGCCCGCACAATATAAACAGTTGTCACCGTTACTGAAACTCGCCGATCGCGTCTAAGAATCTTCAGTCTTCAAAGTTGCTTCCCAGAGGCATTGTGTTGAGGTTCCGCGCGCTTTGGGGGCCGCTTCCGCGTAACACTGGCCGGGCAATTAAATCTGATGAAGTAGGAAAAAATATGAAAAATTGGTGCAAAACTAGGGCATTTACATATGTGATTTTTTCCTTTTTATGCAAAAGGTGCAGAAAAATCCATGGCAGCTGTCTGCCCCAGTTTTGCAAATATCGTGTTAGTTTCCCCCTTCCCTCACATTTTCACTCTTTTTTCCTCTCTCTCTCACTCTCTCTCACTCTCTCTCTCCCTCTTTCTCTCTCTCTTTCTCTCTCTCGCCCTCTCCCTCTCCCTCCCCCTCCCCGCACACCAATACAGCAGTTCGAAATATTTATATCTATGTTAGAGGGTTCCAAGATGTTTCCAGTAAGAGCAATAAGAGCAATGCCTTGAGTGTACTACACATATGTCACCCGAAGTGTGTTTTCTTTTCTTAAATAGGATCTTCTGTAGCCTCGATAGCAATACGCCACTGGTGAGTCCGAACCGGTAAAGGTTCCATAGACTAAAGACGAGGTAGACCAATTTTCGTATACTGCTTATGTCCACAACATTGGGTCACCCATCTCCAATAGAACTTTAAACTATCACGTGGGTTAGCGGGAATGAACTTTTTTGTTTGTCTGGTTTTTCAACAAATTTTACCTTTTATATGAATACAATTTGTTGACTAACATGAGTATATTCAAATTGAATTAAAATAAGTTTGAGGGTGTAGGGAAAGTATACAAACCATTCAGAGTACGTACATAAACAGTGTTCTGATCTCAAGTTCTTTTCACGTTGTTTTGAAATTGCTATTGGCTTAATAGCAGTTCAGTGTTTGGATAAGGAGATGGGTACACTACGGTATGTTTTTGTAATCAGTTTTGAGTACAGTAAATGTGTGCTGCTTAATAATTTGGAAATTATCTGATATTGCTCCTATAGCGCGAGTTGAATTTTGGGGTTTCTATCGGTGGATGGTTATTGTGTTTGTGTGTTTTGTGTGTAGGGCCGAGGTCATGGTGTCTGAGGTCTCTTGTTACACCTTTTATGTTCCTGGAGCAGTGCGGTGCCAGGCAGATTAAAAAGGTAGACCCATATGCCCCCTTTAAACTTCACCCCAACCCCCTTTTGCTCCCTTTCTCATTTTGCCGATGACACTGTCAGACAACACTTGCTCTGCTCTGCGATTAGGCGATGCTTGTAAAACGTAGTCAGTGACGCAATATGCCTCGGGCAGACTGTGCGTGAGTACTAAAGAGGAGTGAGGGGGGCTGTCATTAGGATCCACCTTTGACGCAAGTGAACTCTTCGGCGCTTCTCTTTTGTCGGAAGTGTAATCCCTTGGGAGGGCAGTGTCGCCAACAACAGGGAGCAGCGCACTGTATCCGTGCAACAACGACACGTGTTGCTGCACGACTGGCAACGCCTCTGGACTTTTATTTCCTTATTATCACTGCAATGAAAAGCTGTTCACGGTAAAGTGAGCACTTGGTACTTATATGCTACAATACACAATGGCACGCAGGCTCCCAGTTAAGTTGGCAGAAAATTAATAAAAATTGTTTTAAGACTTCCTTTAAATTGTACTGCGAGAGTAATATGTAAATGTGTGGCTACTGACGTCAGTGTTTATTGTTTTATACACATTAGAGTATGAATTTTTACTGTAGTAACACGTTTGCTTTCCTTGGACGGCTCATGAATAACGTGACCATATATTTTATCCCTCAGAGCGGGACGCCCTAAAAAAATATGTGTGTATATATATATATGTGTGTGTGTGTGTGTGTGTGTGTGTGTGTGTGTATTGTTTTAAAAATAAAACACATGTTTATAATATAGTTAATGTTTATTGTTCAAAAATTAAAATAAGAACTAATCTTCTGCAGTCTGGTGGGGGCTGACTTCTTATATTTTTCGGATGAGCAAATTTGCTTTAACATATTAGGTTTAGTTTTTAAGTAGGAATGGAACTGTTGGCATGGCTTGTTTATGTTACGCTTTATGATCAGAATGGCTTTTAACACTGGGACTCCTAATTGTGTTTTTTCACTCGTCCATATTTTATTCATATGGGAAAACACTATTTCGACTGGAGCGTTACTGCCAGGCAGACATAAAATGTACTCGATTATTATACGAAAATTCGCATAATTGAGATTATTTGTTTGAAAGTGTTTGAATATTTCAACCCAACGATCTTCAGCAGCAATATTCTCATCGTTCCATTCTGTTACTTTCTCAGCTGTAATATAATTGGAAATCAACGAGAACTCGTCAAACACTCCTGTATCTTGACTGCTACTGAGAAATCCCTTCTCTATAAGCAAATCCATCACACTTTGAATCTGTTCCCACGTGGGGACCGTGGTCAGGTTCGCCCATTCAAACACTTTTAATTCTGTGTTGAACTGACACCATTGCTCCAAGTATTCTGTACTTGTCTTGTAAAATTCTGCTGCCGTTGTTTTCACATCTTTCTCAGTGACAACACCAGTTTCTTGTAATTTTAATAATATACTACGGGCAGCGTGGGGAAGAAAGAATAAATTTTGTTTCAGTGTCAAATTGTCTTTGAGTCGATTAATTTCCTTCGCGGTCTCTATTGCAGACACGGTTGTCCCTCGATATTTAACACAGCTTGATGAAAAGTAGCTGCCTGTGCATGCATTAAAAATAACCACAATTCAGAGCTTTCATTCTGAAAAAAATGCTTTTAATATATTTGGGCATTTATCGATGCTCAGAAAATAGTTTTTTAGAGGCTGAAACATTTTTAAAACTCTCTCCAGCGCGGGCATTAACGCAAGCCATCTAGTTTTACTATAGTCTAAAAGTTTCTGATATTGTGTGTCAGCTGCATTACAGAATTCTTTAAGAGCTTCAACGCAAACGCTATAAATGTAAAAAAATGAATTAATTTTTACAATAATACATTTAAAATCAACAGGAAGACAATCTGCAACTGTTTTAATCGCATTGTGGTTTATGTGAGCTCCACATCCATCCATTTCCTATGAGTTTCCTTCCAAGAGACTGGTTCAATTTGGCGTAATCATTATTAACTCCTTTTCTATTTTGTCCTCCAAAATTACAGTTTGTGTTGTCTCCACACAATGCCACAATTTTTGGTTTTAGTTCATTTTTTGTTATTACTTGCGTCAAATAATCTACAATAATATCCTATGTTTCTCCTGGTTGCTCTTCAAGTTCTAAAATCTTGACTTGTACTCTTCGTGTGGTAAAAAATAGCGGACTAAGATCGGAAATAATTTCGTGGAGCCATGATTTGAAGCATCTGTTAATAAAGTTATACAAATAGCTTCACGCAGGGGCTCCTTCAACTCACGTGTTGCCATAGGTGCCAAGATTTCGTACGAGCGCACCTAAATTTTTGTTCGAGACATGTCTGTATTAGGTTAGAAGCGCAATCATTCGAGCGAAAGCTATGATTTTCTTGCACAGTGTGAAAAACCCAAGCACCTTCTGCCGCGGCAACTTCAAGATCTTTGGAAGACGGTGAATCTGTTTTCTTAGAGAAATTAAGCATCGATGAGCTTGAAGCGGCAACATAATCAGTTAATCTGTGTTTTTCTGAACGTAAATGTTACTCAATATCACTAGCACCATCATGTGTAATACCAAAATCTGTACGACACTTTTCACATGTGATGTCTGTGGGAACACTTTTTGGTTTTATAAACGGATACTTGGTTTGCAAATTAATATTAAAAGTGCACTTGCGTATATGCATTTTAAAACTGCTATAATCACATAAAATGCAAAGATATGTTTCGCGGCGATTGCGTAATGATAAGTCAAATACTAATCAGTTTCTTACTGACAGTTGAAACATTCACTGATTCGCCACCTACCCCCGCCCGTCCCGTCGCCACCCGCTCCATTCCCCGTACATGCGCAGTACGGACCTGCAACACGGCGCTGCATGGGCGACAAGGCTAATTGCCTACTGCTTTTGTTTTGTCAAAGCGGGACATTTTTACGAATTGTGGGGACAGCGGGACACATAGCTTCAAAGCGGGACTGGCCCGCTCAAAGCGGGACATATGGTCACGTTACTCATTAATAAAGTGAAATGTTCCACGTCATTGTTAAGGCCTCCGTCTACCTGGAACTTTTTCCCACGTTTAGGTCGAGAAGCACGGGAGCGATAAGGGTGACACTGCCACGCGCGTCAAGTACGCCATCGCCGCTAAGCGCAAGGCTCTGAACTGGCGTGCAGTGTTCTCGTCGTGCTGCGTGTACCTATGGGACTTTTAGCGGTTACCTATTATTTTATTAGTGGGAAGTCTTTAGGAAGGTTCAGTGCAGGCCCCTACAGTAGTTTTGTATGTATCTGATGCGTGCATTTTGAGCTACAGCGTCTTGGAAAGGCCGTTTTTAGCGGTTTTGGTGTACTCTGAATTTATGTTTCTAACGTACGTGATATTTTGAAAGTACTTAACAGCTCTCGTCTGAAGTGTGTGTTCTTTTCGTAGATCAGCACGTTGGACGCACGCTTAATAGTTTCGTTGAAAAACGTGTATTTGGAACACTCTGCAACGCAGTTCAAGCGCCAGGTAGACGGGCGCCTTAAACTTAGGCCGTGTCTCAATTGACCCAGAGAGCGCTCTCTCGTGCTCTTGCGACCACGTCATTATGACGTCAGAGAGAACGCTCTCTGGTAGTCTCAGTTCGTCTGAGAGAGCGCGAAAGAGCGAGAGCAAAGAGAGAACACGAAGTTGTATACTCGCTGGCGCTCTCTCGCCCTCTCTGACCACGCGCCATAATTTTGTTTATAGTGTTTCAGTGTTTGAACAAGGTTATAGTAGCTTCCTGAGCCAACACTGCGTCGCATTTAACTGGGAAGTGAATAACTTCAACTGTTTTAGTCAACGAAATAACATAAGCAACGCATATTAATAATAATAAAAGGTTTTTGACAAAATTTTGTATTTTTTGTCACTTTACTACAATATGACGGTAATGTATAAAACAAAAATAACAGTATATAGATTTTTTGCGCGAACAATTACTCCGGTAGTGCTATAATTATTTGTGGTTTTTTTTTTTGGAGATGTATACGTTACTACCAATATCTGTAACCGTGATTTTAGTTTATATGATTTCGCGCCTATTTGGCATCAGTTGTCTGCGTGACGTCAGAGTGAAACGAGAGTGTGGTTGTCTCCGTTTCACAGAGCGAGAGCGTGAAAGAACGTGAAACAGTGCTCTCGCCAGGTTGTGCGAAAGAGTGCTCTCTCGAAAGAGTATTCTTTAAACTGAGACACGGCCTTACGCGTGGTGGAAGGATACACAATTAGAGTAAAATTAGATCCTTAGCAGGATTTTCAAAAATCAAATGTGCTCAATTAACCGTGAAGAGCATCCTGTAAAAATACTGTACTTCGGTACAGTTACTGCACATCTGAGTAAAAACTACTTTAGAAACTACCAAATTGTCACAAAAATACGATATAGATTGTATATGAGAGATGAATATGGCCTACGTGTTTTGTAACACTGTCAAATATTTCACTACAGATAAGTTTATTTTAACATTAATGTAATCATCAATTAATAAAATTATTTTCCTCGTAGCAGTGTAGGTGTATTTCTCTTTTTTTTTTGCATTAGAAACCACATTATGCAAGAATGAAAATTTAAAGAGGACAAATAGAATTATTAATTTGCTTGTATCGAAGAAAATATTTGTACTAGTTATCATAAATGTACTTATGTAAATTAAAAAAAAAAATAATATCTACGAAAATTTATTAATAAATATTTATATGCATTAAAATACTATACGAAATTATTAAAGCACATTTATAAAAATTAATATAAATGTTTACGTATAATGTGTAATGCATGTGGAAGTAGAAACCTCGCTAACAACCCCCGCAATTTTAATCCCCCTCGAGCATCTTCGACAGGTACATGCGCAGATAAGCCAGAAGTAGCTAGCACATGCAGGCCAATACACGTGTTGCTGCAGCGCAGGACCNTACACGCCAGAGAAAGCGGCTGACAAGCTTGGAAGTTGTGCAACGAGCACTCCTCCCCCCCTTAGCAAACTGCGGGGAAACTTGGACACGCACTGTTGAAGGAGAGCTGATAGGGTAAGCTTTAGGGTGCAGGTCACCCTCCCCCCCCCCACCAACAAGAACCATGGTGGGTGTATGAAGTATTCTTTGTTCTGTGCCATTCTCCCACCCCCCTCTCTAACAAGGGAGACGTGTAGGAATCTAGGGAGGGCGCCCAGATAGTTTAAAAGCCATTTTTAGAGACAAGGAGGGGTAAGTCATATCGGGGCAGTCGGAAGCTGCGATACTCCACGCCAGGAGAGTGAGTACATCAGTCGGCAGTCAGTTAGAAACGCACGCCGAGATAGGAAGTCAGTCAGTAAACCGAGGCCGGGAAATTGGACCCCGGCCGAGTCAGTTACCACAGTCATGTCAGTGTGTTCCGCTGGACAAGTCAGTATCAATCGTGCACAGAGAGTCAGCCGATGCCGGGGTTCGGGCCCCGGCAGAATAAGTTAGACAGTTACCAGAATTACGTTGGACGAGTAGTATCACCACGCCAGGATGCGAGTCAGTCAGTCGGTCCAGTCAGTCAGTCAGTCATGAGTCAGTCAATTACAATTATGCACCGAGAATGTGGAGTCGAGTGGTGATCTTCAACTAGGAGTGCCATGTCTAGCAAGTGGGAGTAGTCCAGTGCAACCCTGCACTGAGAGCCGGGGTGGGGGCCCGCCAAGTGTCTCTTGCCAGGACGTGGTAGGGAGGTAATCAGTAAATTACAACCCTACACCGCGAACAGGAGTCGAGTGGTGTGCTTCAATGAGGAATGCCACGTCGAGAGTAAGCCAGCTGAGTGCAACAAGCCAACAAAAGCTAGTCCGAGGACTTGTAACCGGGCCACGCAACTCACCAGATCTCAACTACTGCCAGAACCACTACCTCACAAGAAGTGCAGTTAAGTAACAACATCGTCACTCAGGGATGTTTCTTGTCACCTAAATCCCCCACAGCGTCGGAAATGTTAGCCAGAACACTGTAATCAGCCCTTCAGGCCATAAACTCGCAGGGTCGATAGCATATGAGTAAATTCTCGGCACAAAGTGCCGGGAAAGTATGTATAAACTCCCAGAAAAGTGCCAGGAATGTATGAATAAATTCCCGGGCAAATAAACCTGTTAAAACCAAGACGTGATGAAGTCATTGTTTGAGATACCCTCAACCTTCAAGGCACCTTATAGTCTGTGCCATCTAACATTAACTGAGGATCCTATGAACCACTCTGTGCACCACAGGTGGGGAATAGCGTCACATAAATGCAAAGTTATTGTTTGCATACCCTTGCTTGATGTAGGTTTTTTACACGTTATAATATAATATAACCATATTATCGTTAATGTAACATTGCAGTGAAATATTTTATATTGATTGAAGAGATTTGGGCTGCTCTTAACATCGCGGGTTAAGTGAGATGAGTTTGGAGCAGCGCCGGTATGGAAGGGTGGGGGAAACGGTAGATTCCCGAGAAAACCCGCCGGCCAGCAGCATCGTCCGTCACGATTCCCACATGCGAAAATCCGGGAATCGAACCCGGTTGGCCTAGGTGAAAGACGAGTAGTCTAACCACTACACCACCGCGACCCCGAATCATTTTATAGTGTTGTAATCTATATTTACATTTTTCTCTAATAGGTGTAAAGCCGGAAGTAACCGCTACTTATTCCTGTCGCAGCTATCTCAGTTTACTTTTGCAATGTGTATGTCAACGTAATATTTATTTGTTTTATTTATTATTTGTTTGTGGCAGATATATATTATTTACTCCAGTTTTAATGTTTATTATTAATTGAAAGTTGTTTTAACTTCAGAAAATGTATTTCAGAGGAATTATGTTTGTAAGTCTTCCTGTTAACATGATGGAAAAATAAACGTACATCTTGAGGTGACCTCTCTGATCAGGGGGTGGTTGAAAGATAGTAAAATATATGCTGGAAAGTTCTGGTTCAAGGTAGTTGAATGTTTGTATGTCATTCACATAAACATGGGGAGGCAGTATTGGAGGCTGAGAGGGTCTGTCAGTAAGTACCTGTGCCAGAATATCTTGTAATTTGCAACGCACATACATTTTTTTGTTTAGTGAATGCTATTCATAGGATCTTCAGACTCATTAGGAAGTGGTATGTGAAATCCCGTGCTGTTTCATCTTGGGTCATCGACCTAACAAGTTGCAGTTTTTCATTTTCAATTTTCATCATGGATAGACTCTTCAAATTGTCTACACTTAGGCGTGTTATGCCTACGCGGTACAGCAAACTACGCGGTACAGCAAATAATGTGGAGGCTTGTGAGGTCTCTAATATGTCGGACTCATTTTCAATGCAAGCAACATTACCTTCGATGTTGGAAACACTTGGGTCGGAAGAACTATCATTTTCCATGTCTACCAAATGCTCTGGACCCCTTTTATGCACGTCTTGAGATGCTAAATTACCCTCGTATTTCCTTGACGCCATATTACCTGTAAGAAATATCATCATATCGAACCATTTCCATGAAAATTTCGAAGGGGATTTGCCAGCATCATCAGAATGCCCTTGGTCACTCTTCTTTAACCCATCCGGAAATCGTCCCACAAATGTTTCCACTTCTTCTTTACTTGTACATCTACAAGAAGGAAATTTCATTGTGCTTGGTATAATTACGTTCATTCTAGGTGTTATGCAGTAAATTATACACATTTAATTCAGTTTATGTAGTTTCAATTTTTATTTGCATACACTGGAGAGCCAAAAAAAAACTTGTATCTGCGTGTGAATGCAAATAACGGAGGCATGGAACCAATCAGAGTAACGCGATGCAGTCGGCAGCGCTTATATAAGACAACAAGCATCTGGCAAAGTTGCTAGATCGGTTACTGCTGCTACAATGGCAGGTTATCAAAATTTAAGTGAGTTTGAACGTGGTGTTATAGTCAGCGCACGAGAGATGGGACATAGCATCTCCAAGGTAGCGATAAAATTTGGATTTTCGCGTACGACCATTTCACGAGTGTACCGTGAATATTGGGAATCCGGTAAAACATCAAATCTTCGACATAGCTGCGGCCGGAAAAAGATCGTGAACGAACACGACAAACGACGACTGACGAGAATCATTAAACGTGACAGACGTGCAAACCTTTCTCAAATTGGCGCAGATTTCAATGCTGGGGCATCAACAAGTGCCAGCATGCAAACTATTCAACGGACCATCATTGATATGGGCTTTCCAAGCCGAAGGCCCATTCGTGTACCGTTGTTCACTGCATGACACAAAGCTTTATGCCTCGCCTGGGCCCGCCAACACAGCCATTGGACTGTTGATGACTGGAAGCACGTTGCCTGGTCTGACGAGTCTCGTTTCCAATTGTATCGGGTGGTTGGACGTGTACGGGTATGGTGACATCCTCATGAATCCATGGACCCTACATGTCAACAGCGGACTGTTCAAACTGGTGGAGGCTCTGTCATGGTATGGGGCGTATGCAGTTGGCGTAAAATGGGATCCCCTGATACGTCTAAATATGACTCTGACAGGTGACAGATACGTTAAGCATCCTGTCTGATCACCTGCACCTATTCATATCCTTTGTGCATTCCGACGGACGTGGACAATTCCAGCAAGGCAATGCGACACCCCACACATCGAGAGTTGCGACCGAGTGGCTCCAGGAACACTCTTCTAAATTTGGACACTTCCATTGGCCACCTAAATTACCAGACATGAACATTATTGAGCATATCTGGGATGCCTTGCAACGTGCTGTTCATAAGAGATCTCCACCGCCTCGCACTCCTATGTATTTGTGGACTGCCCTGCAGGATTCATGGTGTGAATTGCCTCCTGCATACCTTCAGATATTAGTCGAGTTCATGCCACATCGTCTTGCGGCAATTCTGCGTGCTCGTGGGGGCCCTACACGATATTAGGCAGGTGTGCCAGTTTTTTTGGCTCTTCAGTGTATGTTGGGCAGGAATACACCAATCCAAAATATGCCATAACAAACACCACGTCATATGTACACACGCGTGCTGTCCTGTATTAGAACATTAGTGCATGCTTAACATTATTGTTTACATTATAAATGTAATTACAATTAGCATTACAACCATACTACAAATGTTAAACATTGTGTCCCAGGTTTCTGTCGACGGGACTACCCTATGGAGCTATCAGCGATTCCTTACGCCTTGGTGTTTTGACGGTCCATAATATAATGGACGTGTGTGAAGCTATTTGGGACCATTTCGTTCCCCTTCATATGTCGGAACCTGGCACGGCCTTGCTCCTTACTTCTGCCGATGGATATCTACGCAGGTGGCATTTTCCGAACTGTGTCGCCTCAATAGATGGCAGGCATATTCGCGCGAAGTGTCCCGCGAATTCAGGTAGTATGTTCTATAACTACAATGGGTACTATTCGATCGTTCTACAAGGACTAGCGTAGGTATAATTTCAAACAGAACGCTTTACGAGCGTTGAAAAACAATTTATTTCAACATGTCAGATTATCGTAAACTTCCACACACAGATACTATACTAACGTTTGTGATTCTTGATGATGAAGCGTACCCCATTGGCTCCTTTGCTGAGACCATTTCCAAGGAGAGAGTTGAGTGAATCACAAACATTATTTAACTATCACCTATCAAGAGCAAGAAGAGTTGTGGAAAGTATTTTCGAAATGCTTACAGCAAAATGGAGGATTCTACATAAACCAATAGAAACAACCCCTGAGAACGTTGACAAGATTATTTTTTGTGTATTTTTCACAATGTTGTTATTGACAAAGATGGTTTAGATGAATCGGCATTATGAAAAAACAATACAATCAACGCCAACATGGTAACACCACATTCGCGGACAAACAACATATATGGACAACGAGCTATAAGTGTGCGACGGGTATTTGCAGACTTCTTTTCTAACAATTGAAACCCATAAGACATTTCTTTGTGCAAAGTATAATTACTTTCATTGTATGTGTTATCGAGTACATTATGCGCATTCAATGTTTTCGTTATACATGAATGGTTACTGCTTCATTTACTTTTCATTTCATTACGCTGATTTGCTTTGAATTTATTACATTTGTGGAGTAATAATTCGGGTTGAGACATGTCTGCAATGTTGTGTGTATGCCGCAACGTAATATTAAACAATAAGATTATGAAATTTTGTACTTGCCAGTTGTGTTGCATTCCTCAGCCACTTCTTTCCACAACTTTAACGATGCATCTCGATCGAGGTATTTTTTGTTCGACTGGCCCCACTGGGGTGATCTTTCTCGTACAGCTTGTAATGTTTCCACGTCTACACTCATTTCACTTTATACACGATCTAACGACAGCTTTTACATGCAAATTATGGCGACACGTTGCTCACTGTGGTTGCAACTAGACATTCGGAGACGGAAATAGGCCGCCTAAAACGCCTTCAAAACAAACTCGTTTGATATAACACGTTCGGTTCGTACACGCTCGGTTCGGTCCGGACTCGCTCGGCTATTAGTATGAATAGCCCAGCGCAGCTACAGGATTTTGTTTCTCCTGCGGAATCGGCTCGGCTCGGACACGCTCGGCCTCGCCTACGATGTGAAAGACGCCTAATGCAGCAGTGTCCGCGTGTGAGAGATGGCCGTTGGCAGGACTACGGACAATGTGCCGTTTAGTAATACTGATGCCGTTGTTGGTACAACACCGTTCATTTACAGTGGAAGGTTATTTAAAACAACAAGTCTCCTTTCACAGTCCAGAGGATGTTTCGGCGCCATTTCGGTCTGCAATGTCATGACAAGGTGCCTGACCACCGCACCATCATTTGATGGATGAAACCGTTCCGCAACACCGGATCATGCGCCAACATAAAAAATACTAGTTGCCCTTGTAGAAATGGTGTGCTGCAGGGTTTCATTCGCTGCTTGGAGGAATGTATTTCCCGTGATGGTGGACACCTGCCTTACATCATATTCAAGAAATTACTTGTTTGAAGTAAAGCGCATGCCTTACTGTTTGTAATGGCACTAGCATTCCACTATCATTCGCGTCTTTCTGCCTTGTTGAAATTCTACTATTTATTCTGCCTAACTTTGTATAAATTACTAACGGATTTCACGTCGATTTCATAAATTTGGGTTTTAAGAAGAATTTTAAAAAACTGCACGCACATCCGTATCTACGTACATGCACACATACTAGCCCATAGAGAGAAAAGTGCAAATGTTTTGTTGCGAGTATTTTATGTACTACAACATTTAGAGAATTGTTTTTATTTCTCGTCCTTGAGAGTTTTTCATCTGTGGTTAATTGTTTTATAGTTGTGATTTTCGTGCTTTGAAATACTGATAAAAAGAGCCATCGCGTACAGCTCGTAGCTGCGAGCCTGCAATCTTCATAGGCAGCACTAACAAATGCGGCGAGAATAAAGGCTCGTAGGAAGCCGGCGGCTGCACGTGTCGCCCCGTCGTCATGGCGACGGCAGATTGGATCCCGGGGAGGGAGTCCGGCAAACAAAAGCCTCGTCTCCCAGTGCGACCCCCCTCCGGCTGAGTTCGACCCTTCAACTGATTCGACGTGGAACGACATCCTGCCTGCCACCGCCCCGTGGTCGCGGCGGTGCCCGCTGATCTCCCTTGCCAGCAGAGGTCTCACAGACTCGTCAATCTGCCGCGCTTCTGGTGCCGAGTGATGGTTCACCCGCGGCCAGGCGATTGGCTTTGTCGATACAGACCTGTCAGCCTCATGAGCTGCAAAAAAAAAAAAATTCGAACTTGTTAACATGAAATTTTCCAGCCAGGGTGATATTGTTTTGTCTCTACCTTATTCGTAAACCTCGTGTTATATTAGACGATAACTATGGCTTGTTCCGGGGAAGAGCGCACTTTTTTGATAGTTCTGAAGGTAGTTCTGTATACAAGTGTTTCCACTGCAATAGCAGTGTCCCCCTGCGGTGTGCCACAGATCATGTTTACAAAAACACATTCATGACTGCCAACCTGCCCATACTGGACATGGAAACAACTGNATGGTTCACCCGCGGCCAGGCGATTGGCTTTGTCGATACAGACCTGTCAGCCTCATGAGCTGCAAAAAAAAAAAAATTTATTCGTAAACCTTATTCGTAAACCTCGTGTTATATTAGACGATAACTATGGCTTGTTCCGGGGAAGAGCGCACTTTTTTGATAGTTCTGAAGGTAGTTCTGTATACAAGTGTTTCCACTGCAATAGCAGTGTCCCCCTGTGGTGTGCCACAGATCATGTTTACAAAAACACATTCATGACTGCCAACCTGCCCATACTGGACATGGAAACAACTGNCGGTGTGCCACAGATCATGTTTACAAAAACACATTCATGACTGCCAACCTGCCCATACTGGACATGGAAACAACTGTACACATGACTGCCTTTGGAACTTTCAAAAGAGTGTACTCGTTCGTGGAATAAGTACAATCGTGTTAAAACCATATCCTGTCAAAATGCTTGCTGTTGGAACATATTCGTACATTTGTCGCTAAATCGGGGCGAAAATCACTCACTTTGAGTAAAATAATATTAGAAATGTTGTTAACACACAGTGTGTCTGGGAGAATGAACTCTGAACCATATGATGTGAATATTATGACTTACTGGGTGTGTGGTGTGCATGGCAAGAGCAGAGAAGCATGTTTTGTGAGACAGTACCATTATATAGTGGACGAAGTGGACAGAAATGACAAAAGATGTGTTGTACACAATATCCATTGTGTTGTGGTGGTGAGATTCACTGTGCAGGCTGCTATAACTGTAGGTGAACGGGTTATAACACTCCGTCAAAACAACACACGCAATTAAAAGAAGCATAGCAAACACTCATCACACAAAAAAATACAATTAAGGAAATTATTAAAAAAATAAGAATATCTACCATGGTTTGAGCTGTACGTGGATTTGTCACACTGTACTCTTTAAATGAAAGACCAGCTCTCGTGTAGTTCCAAAGAAAAATATTATATTGACTAAATATAAAAAAATTCAGTAAAATTGAATAGTTATTCAAAATTAAAACATCAAGAAAAAATATTGCTCTGAGAAAACAGAGTCTAAAACAAGTATCTTGACACTACAGGTAATTTTAAAATTTAAACAGTGAAATTGAAAAATAGTCACATGAAAGGAAAAATTCAAAATGCTAGAATTAAAAACTTGTTACAATTACTAAAATTATAGTTATTAGGTTCATCTGAAACAGCTTTTTCTTGCAAAAATACAAGGATTTGCGGGTAGTCCTCACACCGTTGGAGATGATAAAATTCTCCGCACTTATAATTTCCCCACACTTGCGATTTCCAACTGGGGTGTCTGGTCGTAGTGTTTACCAAATATGCAGGGCCTCTTGGTGAATGGAAGGAATATGATGTGTGTTACCTGGGCGGGTGATGGTTGGGCATAACTAATAAATGCTTCAACACATTGATTTATTTTTCATCAAAATTGGCGAATGCTCGACGAAATTCTTTGTTCCCGCAGCTAATGGATTTAACCGCAGCTTTCTAAGTTACCAGTTAGATCTTCCTTCAAACATTTTACCAAAATTTTACACATTTCTGCCTACCGCACAAGAACGCGTCTTGCCGCCTCCAGATGACGAAAAACATTTCTTGAACGTCGGATAAAATATCCTGAGATCAAATAGGAGTAACTGAAAAACTACTCTTAAAATACTAATCATACATAAAACAATTCAAAATCGTAATAAAATACCAAATACAGAAGACTGAGAACATAAAACATAGAAATAAATACATAACTATTGAAAAAGGACATAATTAAAAACTAACATATTTCAATTAAAATTACGATTGAAAATCATAACGAAGGTTATAAACATTCCAGAAAATACTTTAAAATTACAAGAAACAATTCTGGGTGATCAATTTTCGTAATTAAAACCTTTAAGGAGTTTTCGAAATAAAATATAATTTAAAGAAACGTCTCGTTTCAGAGTGCAATAGTGGCTTAAGTACTCGTCCATAGAATCGCACACATAGAATACGAACTTGGAATAATAATTCAGAATGCCATATGCAATTGAAAATACTGTTTAAAATCATAACTAAACTAGGGAAGGACTGGAAATGTATTTATCTGCGAGTCAAATCTCAAAAGGTTCGTTTTTGCTAGATCTTAGTTTATATTTTCTCACTTCACTTTTAGTTTGCATTGTAAAATTATCTCCCGAAAATTGTTTCGTAACTGTACGGATGCGCCCTTAAAGAACTAGTGGTTTTTTTAAACTGTTACACTTTACGTTCGACATATGTTCATTAACTTAGTCGCACATATCTCATCAGCTATGCCCCCAAATATTTTTTAATAGCCCTTTGTTTCAAGATGTGACAGTTTACTTTCGTGCATATCTTAATAGACTAGGTAGTGGTTGTCGTTTTAACTTAACGTAGTTTATTGGTAATGAAGGTTTTTTGACAGCGAGAAATTTTTGAAGTTTTCGTCTTACGTTCCTTGCTAGCAGATTAAAAATAATACCTAAATGTGTGTGTATTATAGGTGCCGAGTTTGCTAGAAAAGGAAGGGGGGCGTCGTCGCCCCCCTGGGTTGATTGCTAGTGGTCAGTCACTACTTCAAATTATAAGTATATTTATAACTTATGATGGACTGCTAGCCTCATTCTTTTTAAGCTACATTTTATTCATAAGTATTTATGTAGCCTAACCAAAAGCAACAGCATTTCAGTAGAAATTATTTTATTTAAATTTAAAAAATATAACGGAGAGAGAGAGAATTATAAAATTAGAATGACTTCGATATAGTCGCACAAAATTTGAGACTTGTCCCTCCTCTCGAAACAATAAATCGATGCCTATGTTACGTATACAGTATTTATTTTCATATCGACGTTCAGAAAATGGTCTTGGCAGTGTTATTTCTCACGGCTCGTATGGTTGTCGAGCAAATAACATCTATCAGCATTCCGCATGGAATGATGAAATGACTTCCAACAGTTTAACTAACTAGTGATCAAGTAACCAATGTTTAGAGTGGGATGTGAGGTGTATCTTGGTACTGTCAGTTCTCAAGTTACTGGTAGATACATCACTCACGCGCAACTGTTAGCAAAAAACACGTTTCTGCGTTTTTTTTTTGTTGCGCTTTTGAGCAGACTATTTAAAATTAAGAATCGCATCGCTCTGGATGATATCGCCCCCTCCCCCTTTTTTTCTCCGAAGGTGGAGTGTGGTGCGATTTATAAATAGCTGCCCTTAGCGTTATGAACTAATATCACAAGTAGTTTTACACCCTGCAGTTCTTTCTTGAACTAACAAAACGCTGCTGTGTTGTAATACCACCTTTCATTTACGTCTAACTAGTTTTACGGTCGTGTATAAACAATTTACAATTGAATGCCAAGGAAATATTTCAATCGTTTTGTTTTCATAACTTCGTCAGACTTGGCGTATAAATTAATGACTTCCTTAAAACTAGTCTCGCTTTTTAAAGAATAAAGGTAAATAGGTAGCTTAAGCCTCATTTGTCTTTAAGTAGGCGTAAAATTGAACGATAATTTAAAATGGTTGGAAATATAAATCAGCATGTTTTATGTAAAAGGTGTTTAATTGTGCATTGTATCTGGAGGTCTGCAATCACTTTATGTGCATTATCTAAGTATGCGATGTGTGCGCTGTTATTTCGCTGTTCGTGACAGTTCAATATGTCCCCCATCCCCGCCTTTCTGCGCTAACAAAGTAGAATTGTTCCTCTTCTAATTTCCGTCAACAACAGCTATATTTTATAGTTACAGTTAGAACTCGGGCGTACTAAGTGTTGTAACTTAGACCTGTTTTGCGCGAGTGAAGAGATGGAGAGTTTGCGATAGCGGATGGGGTTGGGATTTGCAAACTTTTCGCTTTGTGCGCGCCAGCTGTAGAAATCTCCGGGGCGAAGCAAGAGTTTTAAGGAATATAATTGGCCTTTTGCCCAGCCTAACAATTGGAACCATTGGCTATCTGAATAAGTAAAGCAGCCAGTCGTAGGAAGCGATGAATTTTTTCCCCTCGTTCTTGTATTGTACAGGAACAAACGCAACTAGGAACTTCTCTCTATCAACACCATACCGAATTCGTTAATTCATTTTTATGCCGAACTTTTGTTTGAGTTGGATCTGCACGATTCATAATTAGTGTGCTGCGTGGTTTGGAGTATAATATTTTTTATTTTATTTTGAAACCACTCGTTACGTAATTACAGGCAAATGCTCAAATGCCCAGTTTTCAAGCAAAAAATTTAACCACATTGTTTAAGTTGAAATTTCAAATTTTTTTGCCAAAATTATTTGGAAAAAAAAATTTGTGCTAAAGAATGAAAGAATTAAGAAATCGGTTTATATTATCGCGTGTTTGCGGCACGTCTAAGCAGATAACGCACAAGGGAATCTGTCCGCCTTGATGTGGCGCGCGACTGTATCTTTCTGGCATTAGCTATACGGTGAAAAGGCCTTTAGTAAATTTTTGCTTCAGGATAATAGTAGCCTCTGGTTTCGTAGTGCACGATAAAGCAGCCTTAACACAAAATAATCTAGAATAAGAGTAAAATGGACATGAAGAAATATAGCCTAAGTATTTTCAGGTACTCGTTTATCAGATGTTTGTTAATGAATTATACAAAAAGAAGCACTTCATAATGTTCAAAATCTTAAAAGATATTTTTTTCCTGGTTTCGAAAGTAGACGAATAAAACGGAACTTTCATACACGTAAATGAAACTGATTTGATAATGAAACTGCAAATTATTTTTTTTCAGATACAGTTAGGTACCCGTGAGTTTTTATAGATTGTTATGACATGATAAATTATGTGTACGTTAGAGGAACGCAAATCAGGCTAACGCTATTTGCGAATTTTCTGTTTTTTCTCGTGTAGTTTCTGGCATTTTGTAAATAACTTCTTTAAACTATGCCATAGGTCGTATAACGTTTTCTGCTCGTTTCTAAGACGAATCATCTTACAAAGTTTGTACCTGCAGTTCAGTATAACCCTATATCTTATATTATAAAGAGTGTAATTATCGCTACTGTCAAGTAACTATTTAGACCTACCCCCCGCAGATTCATAACTTGTTCCAAATTAATGGGAATATTATTACAACGATTGGCTTCTTATAACACTAGAAAAAACTGAATTTATTCCCTGATTTCTCGTATCTCCTCCATTCACCTTTCACGCCTCAGTTTCTGTTCATTGCCCTTTTTCCATTTCTAGCCCCTTGTGTTCATATCCGCGTTTCCCTCATTGTGATGCAATTTTCTGTTTCAATTTTTCTGTTATCTTTCAGCACAATTAGTTCCAAAGCTACTACTTGCTCTTGCACTCGCGTTTCTCTCAGCAACATCTGTTGCGAAATTTGGAGACGAGGTGTATTTTCCTTTACAATTTTCCCACTTTCATTTCCAGGACAGTTTGATTACCTACATTTTTCTCTATTGATAACACTTTTCTTTAAGTCGACAACTATTGCGAAATTACGAAGACAAATTCACAATAAGTTTTCTGTTCCTCACCCTTTGGAAAAATTGGAAACCTTGTGTGAACGCAGTTAGTAAATGCAAATACCGCGTAGAAACTATATGTTTGCGAAGCTTTACTGTACTCTGATCTATATAAATAACTATGGTGTTTTTAAGGTTTAAAGTAATTATTCAAATATTTCATTTAATACATTTTGTCGTCATGCCGTCCATATAGCAGACGTATTGAATACTTCCATCACATAATTTCACAAATTCAGGTATAATACTGTCTGTTTTTTGAAATTTTGTGNGCAGACGTATTGAATACTTCCATCACATAATTTCACAAATTCAGGTATAATACTGTCTGTTTTTTGAAATTTTGTGACAATGGCGTGGATGAATTAAACTCAGTAATTTGTTGAAGTTCCTCCATTGCTGAAGCTGATTACGGGAAGAAAAATCAACCAAAGGTAAAATAGTTTCTATATAAAAAGAAGTTAAACTAAAAATCTAATAAAAAATGTACAAATTTTCCCTTCACTAAAATTGAGTGATGTCGAAAAGATTCAGGAATGGGTAGGGTTTATNTAATAAAAAATGTACAAATTTTCCCTTCACTAAAATTGAGTGATGTCGAAAAGATTCAGGAATGGGTAGGGTTTATCTTCAGGGAAGTGATTGTTCATATATAGAATAACTATTCACGGCCGATCGCCATCATGTCCCAGCCGGAAAATTCTAAGGCAGTGGTTCCCAACCTTTTATGAGGTGTCGCCCCTTAGTGGAAGACAACTCACCCCTGTCGCCCCCCTNAATATATCGCCCCCCTTAGAACCCAAATCGCCCACCGGGGGGCGATCGCCCCCAGGTTGGGAACCACTGTTCTAAGGTCTTTGAAGCCAGGAGTGTGTTCAAAATTGTGGCGGTGCCCGTCTGTTTTTAAGTAAGTGTGTGTACACTAATATAAGCATACGTACATTCATGCATTCGCATACATGCATGCAAACGTACATGCGTGCTAATGTACGTGCATGTATGTGTGTATGTACTGCTGATATAGTAATACTACTCTTACTTCTTACAAGTGGTTATGGGGAAAGCAAGTTTGCGAGAAGCTACCGGTGGTCACTGCACAAACGGCAGAGAAACATAGCGTCATCTCTTGCATCGGACAACCTTTATCGTTGGGAGAGAGCTGGTGTGTGCTACATCAGAGCACAATGCGCGCGTATTGTCGACGCCCCGGCTACATGCGACACTGCACGACTTACTCGCGTGAAAACCCCTATTTGCTGTTACAGGGCGCTTGGCGGTCTGACTGGGTCCAAACCCGTGACCTCCAGTGCATCAAAAGGGGTTTATTAACTACGTCTCGGGCTGCCTTTCGTCCTTGCAGTCGTTTGATCTCTGCGGAAAGTGATGCTGTTTGGCCGTCACCGTGTTTGTTACTTCTTTGCTGCCAACAGCAGCAATCTGATTTCCTACACCTTTTTTCTTTGAACTCCCGATTCGCATCGCTGCCTAAGAACGTGTTCGGCTGGTAGTAATTTCCGCAACGTTCTTCTCGCCCACCTCAAAAACAAATCAGCCGCCAGAATGCCGTGATATTGCCAGGGCCTTTTAATAATTGATTCACCCCCTGGATAAGAGTTGTAAGTACAAACAAACAAGAAAATACATTTTTATTTTATTTTTAATTTTTTTGTGTTATCTTGTGAAGGAGTAACTTGCTTCGTTCATGTGCACCCATACTTAAGAGACAGGATGGCTGCAAAGTCCGGGAGTTGACCGGGAAATGCTTACGTGTAACATGATTTACAAGCTGTCGTATTAGGTAGAATCCTTCACCAAAATATGTTATTTCCACTGTACACTGACAAAACTTGACGGCAGCCAACAATGTTCCGTAAATGCGAGGCTCCGTATACAGTATCTTCCGCGACTCAACCGACGTACTTCGGCAGCGTGTTATACAGATCATTGGCAACAAAAAATGTAATATACACAAGTAGACTATGCAGCCCCATTTCAGAGTTGCAAGGACGTAAATGCAATAAAAACGCATTTTGGAATTACTGAATGTATTTAATGCAATTGACTACATTCATGTTGTAAGTCCCACACAAGCTGTTCAAAATGTGCCCGATCTGACCGCAAGCAAGCTGCTAGTGTAGTTGCCGTGGCCGGTCTTTGTTAGAGTGTCGAGGCGAGTGATTGTGCAACAATGCCAGGGAAATTTACACGTGCAGAGCACGCAGACATGGTGTTTGTTTATGGATATTGTGACGGAAATGGGCGTGGTGAAGCAACTGAGTATCTGCGCAGGTGAATTGGAAGAGGTAGGCCAGTCCCATGGCCGGCACGCTCTCCAGACCCCATTGGATTTTTCTTCTGGGGCTGCCTGAAGAGTAGGGTTTACAGCGGACGGTGATCAGACACATGAAACCAGTTGCTACAGGCGATAACCGACGCCACTAATCAACTCGGAAATGAACTTGCAGGCATGCAGTGGCAAAACGCCATCGTAGGCTACAACGTATCGTAGCCTGTTTACGGTCAGATGGTGCACATTTTGAACAACTCGTGTGAGACATTCAACATTTGAATTAAAGACATTCAGTAATTCCAATTTGTGGTTTTATTGCATTTACGTCCCTGTAACTCTGAAATGGGGCTGCATAGCCTACTTGTGTATATGACATTTTTTGTTGTCAATGATCTGTACAACACGCTGCCTAAATGTGTCGGTTGAGTCGCTGAACAGTCTGTATACTCGGATCGCTCGGGGATCAAACTCTTTGATTCACTGTCACCAACACCGCCTGTATGATAATGACAAAATAAGAATACTTTGAGCCGGTTGATGCGTATCTTAGTTCTCTCCAGGAGTGCAGTGAGCTATGCCGTAGCGTAGTGACGTCAGTTCGATTACTTGAGGGGGTAGTAACGCTTACATCTTGGATTTATTTCTGTTTCGCTATAGCTTACTTTTCAGATCAAATATATTTGAAAACAAGGGCTATCAGGGAGTAGGTGCATATCCTAACAGATGTTTTAAATTCCACAATAGTTTGCTCATGTTGTTTATTTTGAATCTGTAACCGTTTTAAATATTAATTCATTATTTATTATTTTTCAGTTTCACGTGAGAAAATATGGACTGAAATCAGTCCATTGTGGTTTCAGTAATTCTGTAAAGTAGTGACATGTGTAATAAGGTTCTAATTTTAATATTAAATCTTAAAAGTGATATAAATAATCACAAGATGACATGGGTGCCGCCCCTTTAATGTAATCTGTCAAACTTTCAGCCGACTGACACGGTTGAGACGGTTGTTCGTGCATTGCACGCGTATGTATATCCTGAAGAGCTCTATGGGCGACATTAGCACGTGAAACAAATGCTTCACCGCCTGTTTGCGCAGTGCACTCGACTGACATGCAGTCTTGCAGCGTGCAAAATTGTAACTCTTGCCTTATCATAACGTTGTATAGTTATGAAGAAAAATGTGTGCTTATCTTCGTTGTACTTAAAAAGGTGTTCAAAATACTAGTCATATTTGTCATTTTTTATGGCTCAAATATAAAATTATTTTATTGTTGAAATGAAATATTTGCCTATCTAAAATTGTTACTCTACTGAAATACAGAAATCATATTCTTAAATACCAACCTTGTTATTGCCTGTCCTTGCTTATTACATGGCGCCCATCCTTTGTTCCGTAAATCGCGGAGACTGGCGCAAAAGTGCTACTTTTTGAGTGAATATAATTTTTGACTGCTGCCAGTTCGAACAGATCTGTGGTGTAGAGGTTAGTTCGCCTTATCACCTTTTAGACCGCGTGACATTTGACGAGTTACAGTACGTTGTCCCGTATTGTTCACAGTAATAGGGTACTGGGAAGTTCGCTGTCCCATGGACGTAGGTCCCGCCTGGAAACACGCTTTAGCGTCCAAGGATGTCTCTGTATAACGCTCAGAGTACTCTTGTTTCTCGAGAGTCGGGCGTCAAAAAGCTCCGCTTGCACCGGAGCGAACAGAAGCGAACAACACGTGCGAACGAGCACAAGCGAATCATTCGCACATGTCTCACTCCTGTTCGATTCTGTGCTGTTCGCCCCTGTGTAAGCGAGACGCGAACACCATATCTTTTGATTATGCTATAAAAGACCGACAACGAATACCATCAACGAATGCGAAACGAACGTGAACGAACACGGAGGAAGTGTGCTTGTTCGCGCTCGCATACCGTTTATAACCGTGAGAATGCTCGGTTCGTTGGAGCTCGTTCGCTTGTGTTTGCTACGGTGTAAACGGGGCTTAACATGAATGCTGCGTTCGCGGTCACATCTCCACACACGATTCTCTAAAACACGACACACGACTCTCTACAGCACGCTCTCAGAACTACAACACACGACTCTCTACAGCACGCTCTCAGAACTACATCTCGGGGATGAGCATTTTGTGGGTATCGTTTTCCTTTCTTTTTCAGGCATTTTAGAAAGTTCTTGTTTTATGACATTATAACAAGTTTTATTAATAGTCTCTGTAATCCTTTAGTATATTGCCGTGCATTTCAGCAGAGGTAATACAGACGAACAGGTCTTTTAAATTTTATATGATTTTAATATTTCGTATGTAAAGTTTGTACTGAGTGGCAACGTAAATATAGGCACTTTACATATATTCCCAAACGTAAGTCGGCAAGAAATCAAAGAATGCGATATGGCGAGTGAGACCGACCCTTAAGTCACGTTCTAAGCTGGGCGGTGCGTGGTCCCAGAGCTGAGGATAAGGAATGTTGAAGTAAGTCCCCCCTCGCTGGCGGGCGTCATGGGAGTAACTCCCCCTCCCCCCGCAAGGAGTGTATTTGTTTCCCTTCTTGGGACGGCACTCTGGCTCACGCAAGGCCATGAAACACAAACCGCTGTGGGAATCCGCACGTCACCACCTCGTAATGGGGACCAACTGCCTTTTGCCCTNGTCCCCCCTCGCTGGCGGCGTCATGGGAGTAACTCCCCCTCCCCCCGCAAGGAGTGTCTCTGTTCCCCTTCTTGGGACGGCACTCTGGCTCACGCAAGGCCATGAAACACAAACCACTGTGGGAATCCGCACGTCACCACCTCGTAATGGGGACCAACTGCCTTTTGCCCTGGCCCCCTATTTCGGGCTTTACGGCAGTCCTGCGCTTTTTTTTTATGATACACATTTGTTTGATTTTTTCCTCCGCNTGCCCCCTATTTCGGGCTTTACGGCAGTCCTGCGCTTTTTTTTTATGATACACATTTGTTTGATTTTTTCCTCCGCGCGTGTATCTGTCGGCCCGTTAATTGAGCACTATAGAAAGCCTGACCTAGGATGTACTTTTACCTTTCATTTTGTATTCTTCTGACATTTGTAAAATTAACATTGCCGTGGATCTGATCACTTTATTCATGCGTCACCCAAGTGAAATTGTGGAATTGATATAAATGTAGATGTTATAGTCTATTCGCGATTTTTTTACACTTTTTTGTATCAAACCTTTAATAAATCACCATGTATGAGGTGTTTGCTTGTTTCCTAAGTATATTATCACGTATTACAATAGTTAATATTTGTGTTAACATTAAAGTACCTTATTTTTAGTTTAATTGAACTTTTACATACATTCTATCTATAAATTTTATTTCATCTATAATTAATATGATTAAAACAGGGAGAAACTATATGTGTTTGTAATGCCTAGTAATAAATAGTTCTTATGCAAATTTGATGAATGTGCAACGCATTATGTTGGCGAACCTCTTATCTACCCATCTGTTCGTAAATTTGGAAAGGTTTTGTTGTACATTGTTTGTGAAATGAGCACGTAGCCCTTCTTTGGAAAATTATAGCATCCACAGTACCATATTGTTCCAACCGTTGTTCCAGAAACTGCTGTAACATATCAAGAGAGCTGTCCCCCAGTATGGTGGCTCCTACGAAAATAATGTGACCACGATCAATGTACACTCACCTTTAACGTGTCTCTTTGCGCTCANCAGTATGGTGGCTCCTACGAAAATAATGTGACCACGATCAATGTACACTCACCTTTAACGTGTCTCTTTGCGCTCATGGATGGTGCCAGGTGGCGGCTCATGACACCATATGTGACAGTTGTGTATCGTCTGTACTGTAAGTGTGTAATGCCGTCTTGTCACTCAAGAGGATATGATTCTCAAGGTCTTCATTGTTGAAAGCTTATAATCGTAACATAGCTGTGTGAGCTGCATAGGTCTCGTGCTGCAATCTGTTGAGCACCGGCACATGGCAGGCGCGTAAGTTTAAAAATTGTCTACGTGGTTTATTTGAGTACATGGGCGGAGCACTCAAAATAAGATTTGAAGCTTGTGGTTTCCTCTCAGTGGCTTAACGAACACTTAAAGGTTTCCGGTGCTGTTTGTGGTCTGCCGGAGTGCGTTTCACCTCCAGTATTTCATGCCCTCTTGAACCTCTTGACGCGAATACGAATGTTTGCTCTAGTTTGTGCAGTTATTTGTAATTTACGGATAAACCCTACTTGCCCTCGAGCATACATTAAACCATGTAATCTTATAAAAACAGTTGGGCTTATTTCTTGAATTATAAGTTTCTTAATATTGTTTATTTTGCAACAAAAACAAAGCATTGGTTTCATTAAGAAAATTTTTGTATTACAAACATAGTAAACACCATATACATTTGAATGGAATGTCTACATGGTTTCCTCATAATTAATCGGTACTTTATGGGTATGCTGTATACGTACCACTTGTGGCATAGTTCGATTCCTGAAGGAAATAAATGCAAAAGTTTAGCTATGGATGTATATATTTACCAGAAGTTTTAAAAAAAACTGTATATGTAATTACATCTGTATGTATTTCCTTTTAATTCAGAAAGTCACGCGCGTGATAAACAAGTTGACAACAAATCCCTTGCAATGCGAAATCATAGGTCACCGTCGTGACGTGTGTGATTAACGTGGTATCCCAAACGAATCATTGATAACTACTGATCTCCCTGTGCCACGAAAAACGTTTCATCTTGGCGTGACACACTTAGTCGTACTGTTTTCAGGGAAACAGTGCGCAAAATTTTAGGTTGGCTTTTGAAACATGGCAACCATTTCAGTTCTAAAGTGTTTTGTATGTGGCATACTTTAAAAGACGTTAATGTTGTAATGGTAATATTGTAATTTTTTGTGCTCTATTGTTTGTTGCAGGTACGTGTAAGGCTGATGGCGAACCTAATGGTGAGTGTGGCTGCTGTAACTGCCGTTGTGTGACATCACGCAACCAATCTCTCTCATAGAGTGTGTGGTAGGATAAAATGCATATTACCGGCACGTCACACTTCACTCGCTGTAGAGACAGAGAGACATCAAATGCAATCTGTATTAATGTTATCCGTTATATAACTGTAGAACATATGGCCAACGTATTCTCTATGGGAATGATAATGCTTCTGCCTTAACATTCGAATTACCCCGTCAAAGTTATTTCTCAAAAGAGAGGTTTAAAGTATGTAGGAAAATTGCATTGTGTACTTTATTGATTTAATTATTATACAGAAATATATTTTAACAGGTTGTTAAATACAACTACGCGAGTTACATTGTAGTACCTTTAAGCTTGCATTGAACTTTATTAGCAGGCTTTACTAGCGTTAACAGTAGATTGCATTTTATTTTAACATTCAAGCCCTTTAAAGCACCGAACGTTCATTCCTACAAACGTTATAGAAATGTTCACATAGACGCAGTTTTAGATGCTATTTCAGTTTAGCTGTGATGATACTTCAACCGACCTCCGTGGTGTAGTTGCCTAGAACGTCAACCTGTGGTACGAAGGATTCTGGGTTCCAATCCCGGGTAACATATGCATATGTTTGCTACTTTTAGGTTTCATACTAGCTCTAATNGCTGACGTGTTTCATAAGGGATAGGCATTAATTTTTTTAAATTCACTTAATACATAGACTTTTGGTAGGAATAGCACACCTACAGTTCTATGCTTTACAAGTGTAAATATATTTAATTGTATTATAGATTTCAGAAATACTGTGACTTAAATTAAGTATAAAATATGCTTGCAGATACGTATATTCCATGTTCATTTTCATGGTAAAAAGTCTTTTTTTCCAAAGTAACTACCTTATTGAGTCATGTGAAGACACCACGCTCAAGTCGGTTGTATAAAGAAAGCGTTATCTGTTGCGGTCTTGCATGGATTTAACAACTTATGTCAGTTCTTAACCCTATATATCTTCAGTGATGCTATCTTTGCCCAGCTATTTCGTACGCTGTAAGTGTGCACATTTTATTGCGGCATAACATATCATGCTAAAGGAATGTGTCATTTCGTCAAAACATTTGTTCACAAAGTACGTACGCAGAAACTGTTATTTAGGATTGTCGTTTTTTTTTATTGGCTTCCAGAAACTTGCAAGCTATAAATTAATATTCCGCGTTAATTTATGTACTATGCCTTCTTTATGACTGCATATATTATTTTCACGAATGTAAAAAACAAGGATATGTCATTTTCAATATATAGGATTGATAGAAGAAAATTAATTTCCTATTTAAATTGTTAGCTACGCATAAAAATAACAAATATTACCAGATGTAGTGGTCAGACTACTCGCCTCCCACCTAGGCGAACCGGCTTCGATTCCCGGCGGAGTCGTTCCCGAATTTTTGCGTATGGGAATCGTGCCGGGCAATGCCGCTGGTCGGCAGGTTTTTTCGAGATCTCCCTTTTTCCCCGCCATACCATTTCGGTGATGCTCCATACTCTCCTCGTTTTCACCCCCATTGGCTCTCAAGACATCCATGTCAAGAGCCGCCCAAATCACTCCACTCCACCAAAGATTACCACACACCCGTGTTATTGTGGGCTCAGAATAACTTGGATACCGACTAGACTCTCATTTTGAGTCATGCTGGAGGATGGGTTCGAAGCAACACCTTTTCAAGCAAATAATTAAGACAAAAAATGTATACTGAGCCAGCGAATCAGTGGGCTGTCACTGGGATTCCAAAGACATCTCTAATAAATCGGTGTGATGTGATCCGTGACCGTGTAATATTACAGTAACATTGAGGTAGTTGTCACACATTAGCATTGAAATGTTCAAATTCAATTTGCTCCGGTTCCCCGGGTTGACACCATTGTGTGTGGTGTAATTCCTGTCTCGGCAAGCTCCCTGATTCTCTCCTACAGGAGCCAGACCGCGGGGAGAGGGGTGTACTACCCTGCAGGTGTACACAGATTACATGTCCTGATCGTTTTGACGGTGCTTCCGTATAATTATAATGGTTAGAGCTGTAAACATTGCTTCCCCCTTNATTACATGTCCTGATCGTTTTGACGGTGCTTCCGTATAATTATAATGGTTAGAGCTGTAAACATTGCTTCCCCCTTACCCCTCTTTACAATTGTGTGTGTTACTGCTTTTTTCAGAGGTCACCTTTTCAGGGGTAGATCCCCCGCAGTTTTGGAAGATAGTACGTAAATTCAATACAGATTTGGTATTTAGTTTTACTTAGGCGGAAGGTACGGGGCACTGTTTAATACATTCTTAGAAGTCGGTGTTATTGTTGATTGCTGTTACTTGTAGGGGTGTCAGCACTACTTCCTTCTCATAAGTTGGTACTTGAAAAATAACCAACACAGTTAATGTGCATCAATTCAAGAAAATTTTGAAACCTTCCAAAATATAAATTGTAGCAAAAAAAATTCATAAAAATATGAAGGATTAATTACACAAATGTTGGCATCGGCTATTTTACAGGTTTCTAATTTTTCCTACATTTTTACTTTCAGTAAAACCGCACGCATAAATGTTCTGATTGCAAACGTCGAACACAGTATGGCGACAATTTGGAGATTTCATATTAAGTAATTTCACATTTTGTAAAGGCCCGTACACAACTGATATAAACATATCACTAACACAACACAGTACTATACATAGGAGTTGAATTGCTTGTAATTCAGCGTGACAACTTGTAGACTCTCGTAGTAATAAAGCCCATACCTAAGCACAGTAAAAGTAATTCAATGAGACGAATTCAATTTCATTTTTTCTTTTCCGTGTTGCTGTTGCTGTGTTATTGTTAGCCAGTTAGAAGCTCTGAATGCTTTACTAATTCGTTAGTGAGAAATTTATTTACGAAAGTAAAAATAGTGTACCGATGTCGACATTAATTCGCATAATACGGTTTTTAGTTTGTTTATTTCTGGAGCAGTATCGCAATTATCAAAATTTCGAAATGTTCCGGAGTGACATTTTTGTCAACATTGAAAAAATACTTTAATCATTTTGTTTTTAAGAATAGGATTTCTTTATAAATACGCTTTGCCAACTATAAAAACATTAATTAGTTTATCTTGCAATAGGATACCAAGCTAATCAAACAAAAATTATAAGTGTTTTGTCGGTTGTAGCGAAACTACTACGCTTGTGTAGTGTATATGCCTATATTTACAAATTTGAACATATAATGTTATTTTCAACTGTATCAGTGNATTACATGTCCTGATCGTTTTGACGGTGCTTCCGTATAATTATAATGGTTAGAGCTGTAAACATTGCTTCCCCCTTCCCCCTCTTTACAATTGTGTGTGTTACTGCTTTTTTCAGAGGTCACCTTTTCAGGGGTAGATCCCCCGCAGTTTTGGAAGATAGTACGTAAATTCAATACAGATTTGGTATTTAGTTTTACTGAGGCGGAAGATACGGGGCACTGTTTAGTACATTCTTAGAAGTCGGTGTTATTGTTGATTGCTGTTACTTGTAGGGGTGTCAGCACTACTTCCTTCTCATAAGTTGGTACTTGAAAAATAACCAACACAGTTAATGTGCATCAATTCAAGAAAATTTTGAAACCTTCCAAAATATAAATTGTAGCAAAAAAAATTCATAAAAATATGAAGGATTAATTACACAAATGTTGGCATCGGCTATTTTACAGGTTTCTAATTTTTCCTACATTTTTACTTTCAGTAAAACCGCACGCATAAATGTTCTGATTGCAAACGTCGAACACAGTATGGCGACAATTTGGAGATTTCATATTAAGTAATTTCACATTTTGTAAAGGCCCGTACACAACTGATATAAACATATCACTAACACAACACAGTACTATACATAGGAGTTGAATTGCTTGTAATTCAGCGTGACAACTTGTAGACTCTCGTAGTAATAAAGCCCATACCTAAGCACAGTAATAGTAATTCAATGAGACGAATTCAATTTCATTTTTCTTTTCCGTGTTGCTGTTGCTGTGTTAGTGTTAGCCAGTTAGAAGCTCTGAATGCTTTACTAATTCGTTAGTGAGAAATTTATTTACGAAAGTATAAATAGTGTACTGATGTCGACATTAATTCGCATAATACGGTTTTTAGTTTGTTTATTTCTGGAGCAGTATCGCAATTATCAAAATTTCGAAATGTTCCGGAGTGACATTTTTGTCAACATTAAAAAAATACTTTAATCATTTTTTTTTTAAGAATAGGATTTCTTTATAAATACGCTTTGCCAACTATAAAAACATTAATTAGTTTATCTTGCAATAGGATACCAAGCTAATCAAACAAAAATTATAAGGGTTTTGTCGGTTGTAGCGAAGCTACTACGCTTGTGTAGTGTATATGCCTATATTTACAAATTTGAACATATAATGTTATTTTCAACTGTATCAGTGNACTACTACGCTTGTGTAGTGTATATGCCTATATTTACAAATTTGAACATATAATGTTATTTTCAACTGTATCAGTGTCTTAAGTTGCGTAACATCAAAATACGAAACCAAGAAATATGTATTTTTGTCCAGAATCAGGATGCTTGATAACATGGTAACTAAATACTGCTGTTTCAAACGCGCGTAATGTAACCATTGAGAAACTCTAAAGAATATTCGACCCTGGATGTATGGTGTAATTCTTTTTACTCTCTCATATTTAGACTTGGCAGCATAAATATTGGTCTTCGTTTTTTCGCTTGTTATTTCTGATGATGAAGGGGAAGGGGGGCGTCCTTGCCGAAGGCTATATAAAGCGTTTGGAGTGGCAGTGTAACGCTCTTAATTAGGAAATGATCGTTTGCCGAGTGCGCTCTGTTAATTGGCATCTTTTTTTCTCTATCCTCGCAAGGTCAATGAAAGCGGAGTGTCGAGTGCGATACTCGACACTCGACTGCCGTGAGGATCTCGCGGCGTAATGGGCTTCTTCCTCCCCGCCGCTCGGCCCGAGACTCGTCTGCCTTCGCTGGCGATCCTTTCCTTTGTCACTCCGCGTATTGGAAAACAATTGTAAGGGGCGTCCGGTATCGATTCCCATCCCTTCTTGTGCTTGGCGATTGGCTAAGGGCTAAGGACAAATTCTCCGCGGATGACTTGAGCGGGTGTCCACGTATATGGACTGAATTTCCCATTCCGTAGCATCTTTGTTTTTACCTTGTATCCTCGGAAATTGGCGCGAAGAAAGCTGAGCGGCTGTAACATCACAGTAAAGTTGACAGCCGTGTTGTGTTTTTCTTAATACGTGTTGGGTGGCTTTATTTCATGTTACGGGCCCTATACACCGGAACCGGTATGGCAAGGGAGCGATATGGGTGACACGAAACACGCCCCATCGCTCCTAAGCCCGTAGCATGTAGCGTTTCCGCCGTTGCACTGCACTATGCAAATTATATTTGTATAGACCTGTAACAGCGGGACCTTTTTACACGTGATGTAAGTCCACAAATTAAACTGCAGGCGTATAGTTTTACATTTCACATATAGGCTCTTAAAATGCAATTTTTAAAAACAATTTCCACGATTTTTTTATTTTTTGAATACATCTAATATGATAAAAGCAAAACCACGTGGCCTTAGCAAATTGGTTTGTCACCTTTTCTGGCAAAAGTCTTATTCCCANCTAATATGATAAAAGCAAAACCACGTGGCCTTAGCAAATTGGTTTGTCACCTTTTCTGGCAAAAGTCTTATTCCCAGAACTGTATTTACTAAGGTACGCTTTTACGCGCAAATGACGATTTCGCATAACATACCTTAGTGTACAAGACTGTTTTAAACGTTTTCTGGTTTGATTCCTCAACTGTTGACTGCTTAGGCACATGTAACGTCTGGTTGGAGTGTTGCACTGAGAAATCAGGCATTGTCGGAGGAGTTTATGTGCTAATCCTTAAAATCGTGTCAGAATTGTACATTAGTTCTTACAAATTGTTTTGAGCGGGTATTGCTGTAGTGTACAACCAACAACAATTCGTAAAGAATGTTGTGCGGTCATTTTAGGTTGCGGGAGTGGATGCGAGTGTGACGTGTACCGTTGCCTCCCGTATTCAGATTTTCTGATATTGCAATCTCAATTAAGTATTATTAATTATTTATAAATATTAACATTCAGGGGTGCATTTATTTAATACCAAGGCTGTTTTGGAGAAAGTTTTGCAGTATGATACTCTTGGTAGTCCAGGCAGATTCCGCCTCGGCACAGGTTACGTAGATGATGCAAAAAAAAAGTCATGAAATTCGAAAGTGGAGCATCTCGCTATGTAACTACAATTGTTATAAGTTAAGGAAACTGGCTTTACTGTTACGAAATTCCCTTCAGGTTCAAGAGAAGAATGTTGGTGTTTAAGATGAGGGTGCATTTTGTACATCTAGAAAACCACGGTCAGTAAAGAAGAAAATGGTGACCATTTTCTTCGTATTGAAATGCGTGGTTACTAGACTCTGGAAACAGTGACTGGGAAGAAGTACGCGGAGCTGTGTGTGACCCAAGTAACTGAGGAGATGGAGAGTAGGAGTCTCCTTCCAAGATCAGTAATGGACCTGTTTGTGCTCCATGACAAGGTACCGACACGTCGAAGATTTGCTCAGAGTATTTGGTGGCAACATGTTTGAAAGTTCTTGAACCTCCTCCCTACAGTCGTAACCTTGCATTCTGCGACTTCACATCGTTGCCATGTGTTAACAACCGGCTGAAATACAGTTTTCTACACACGGAGAGCTACCGCAGATATGATTGTGGCCAACTTCCAGAAGAGACGTGGAGAAGCTGATTCGACAACTGGTTTATAAAAATGCAAATGTGCATTAAATGTGGTGAAAAATTCTTTGAAATACTGTTACAAATAAAACCGCACTGCAAAACTCGTCTATTAGTCTTTGTGCATTCACATTTCTCAAAACAAAATAAACCATATTCAAACTATCGGCAAATTAATCAGTTTTAACAGCATGAAAATTTGTATATTAAGTATAGTAGCATGCAGTATACGTTTTGGTTTTTTTTAAGGCGCATCGTAAAATATGCGGAATATTTTAGAAAGCCCAGTAATGATGTACGAGCTACCAAGTATTGCATTTTAATTCATATAAGTTCTTGTGGCATTGTCATATTATGTCCGCACAGTGCCAGAATTTTCTATTGAAAACAAGGGTGTTGTTAATCTTGCCGCTGTTGTGCTGCAAATGACGTGCCGTTAATTACTTCTTTTGTTGAGTTCAGCAAGCGTGACTTTGTTGCAAGTGCATCATCGCAGTGGTTTGCGACTGTGCTCATGAGTCCTCGGACTTCCACAGCCTGGTGTCGAGAGGCAGTATCAGTTCTACCATTCCCTTGAATCTTGTTGATTTCAGGAACATATCCCTGCGGACTACGCGCTTCACAAGTTTGTCGGGCGAACCTCCTCCCCGCCCCCATCCGTATGCATATCGCAGGGAGATGATAACACCTGAGATTTGATCAAATCCCTAAGGTAGATGATCAATTCACGGAATATGTTAAAATGACAACTCTGATTTGATCAAGTCCCTTAACTGTTTTAGTGGAAAGATAAAATAAAGAAGTCAGGACTCGCCCAAAGCGTAGCCATAAATTACGCACCGCTGCCGAACCCCAGTGCCAGCAGGAAGGTTAACTACTGATGTCATGGTCATTTCAAGGCTCGCCGGCAATTTTTTATAGGTAATGAGGCCACCAGCTTCAAGTATAACATCAAGTATAACAGTCCGATGCCTTGACCACACGACCGCTATTGCATGAGATATTTAAGTAGACGAAATAATGTACATACACACACTGGTCTACGAAGTCGACAGAAAATAAACTTGTAATCGTGAAAAAAATCAACATTGGTTAAGAAATATAATAAATGCTCACATCATCATTCAGAAAATATATACACATTTCTTATATGTGTAATAAAATACCGATACTCTATCCAGCCAGTACCGGTCATCTTACTTCATGCTCTTGCTTTCCAAGTGATGGGGTTTTCTCAGAGTCTTTATGATTCGAGCCGCGGCCATCTTGGATGATATCACCAGGCAACCTCTCATTCCTTCCCGATGGCGGCCATTTTCCCAGCCAGTACCGATCATCTTACTTCGTGTTCTTGCATTCCAAGCTAGGAAGTTTTCTCAGAGTCTTCCCGAATTCGAGACGCGGCCATCTTGGATCACGAGGCAACCTCTCTCATTATCGTCTCTGATTGGCTACACAAGGCTCACGAAAGGATCTCGTCTCTGATTGACTACGCGAGGCTCTCTAAAGGGTCCCATCCCTGCCAGTCCCTACCAAGATGCCCCAACTGCGTTCGTAAGGGTCTCGTCTCTGATTGGATATGCGAGGCTCTCGAAAGTNTTCGTGTTCTTGCATTCCAAGCTAGGAAGTTTTCTCAGAGTCTTCCCGAATTCGAGACGCGGCCATCTTGGATCACGAGGCAACCTCTCTCATTATCGTCTCTGATTGGCTACGCGAGACTCTCTAAAGGGTCCCATCCCTGCCAGTCCCTACCAAGATGCCCCAACTGCGTTCGTAAGGGTCTCGTCTCTGATTGGATATGCGAGGCTCTCGAAAGTGTTTCGCCCCTGCCAGTCCCTGCCAAGACGCCCCCTACTGCGGACCCTACTTCATACACACACACCGTGCTCTTGCATTATCGCGCACGTACCTCAAGTCCTTGCCAGGACGACCCGACATGAGGATCTCGAAAGGAGCTCGTTACTGATTGGCTATGCGAGGCTCTCGAAAGAGTCTCTGATCCGATTGGCTATGCGTGGCTATCGAAAGGGTCTCGGCTCCGGTTGTGTATGCGAGGCTCTCAAAAGGGTCTCGTCTCTGATTGGGTTTGCTAGGCTCTCGAAAGGGTCTCGTCTCCGATTGACTATGCGAGGCTCTCGAAAGAGTCTCGGCCCCGATTGGCTATGTGAGGCTCTCATTTCGTACTTATAAGCATAGTTAGCTATAATGTACTAACTGTTTGAAATACAGTCACCATATTCATAACATAGACATCACCTCCGACAACAAAAATGACTGCAGGGTCATTTATGCCCTATGCGTACTTATACTCATAGTTGGCTGTAATTTAATTATTTAAGATATATTTACCAAATTCATAACATACACATCATGCCCATCGACGAAAACGATTGCAAGGTTAATTTATGCCCTAAGCGAACTTATAAACATAGTTGGCCGTAATTTCCGATCCGTTTAAGATACTGTCACCAAATTCGTAACATAGACATCGCCCCCGACAACGAAAATTATTGCCAATTTATTTATGCCCTATACATACTTGTAAGCATAGTTGGCCGTAATTTCCGAACTGCGACCAATAACAGCAGACTGGATAAATTAATGTGAAAACGTATACGTAAATAAACATCAGCATGAATAACTTTCAGCAAACTGTGATATGCAAAAAGCAAGTTATATATTAATGTGATACATACACGATGCGCATAAGCGTGGTAACTGTAAGCACTTACTAGCCATTGCAATCATATATTACACATGCATGAAAGGAATTCAGTTATACAGTACAAGAAAACAATGTATTTTGTTTGAATACGCCAAGCAGTAAATATTAGCACGACTCTTTAAAATATAGCTTCGTATAAACTACTGTTGGTAGAGGATATCGCTGCTGTACACCCTACACACTTTTAGGTTTATAAAAGCAGTTCGGACCACCACCACACATCGCTCAGAATTTCTTTCTCTCGTTGAGAGGACATAGTGAAAATGATGGATATCTTAACCCACGTTAATATTAGGTTCACCTACATCGCTAGGAAAAACATTTCTACAATATGACAATTACAGTATTTTTATTTACCAGCGAAGTTAATTTGAAGATGCATTACGCAACCTGTAAAAGTAGAGGTCCTTTGCTTACCACTAAACATCATATATTTAAACAAGCGGTCATACAAGAGACTACGACACTGCGTCATATTGATGATTAGATATTTAAAAAATCAAAGGAAAATAGTAATAAACTCCTACCGTCCNTAAAAAATGCAAAGGAAAATAGTTATAAACTCCTACCGTCCGATGCAGATTGTGCAAGCAACGAACTTTGTACATTACATTAGACTAAAAAAAATCACTTTTCTTTGCGAGAGGAATTCAGTTATACAGTACAAATTAATAATTTATCATGTTTAAAATACTATATTTATATATATACTTATTTTGAATATGGATCATTTATATATTAGCAGAACCGTAAGCACATACGAAACAACACGCATTTAAATCATAAGTCGCGCAAGAGAGAGAGAGAGAGAGAGAGAGAGAGAGAGAGAGAGAGAGACGACACTGCTACGCAAGATTAACAAAAAATAATTATAAAAACAAGTAGTTATACGCATTTACCAACAAACGCTTATTGCATGAGCATCGTGCACAGTACGAAATTTCAGTTGCGAAGTGCGGGAGCGATAAGGTCACACACAGCTATGCACGGGTGCAAACTTACATAAAAATCAAATGAAAAGGAAAATATTTATAAACGCTTACCAACCATCACAACACATATGACACATACATGTCCCTTTACGAGAGGAATTCATTTATATAGTGCAAGGTAACAATTTATTTCGTTTGAATGCATCAAGCTGTAAATATTAGCATGTGTATTTAAAATATCGCTTTGATAAACCTGTGTCGGTAGAGGATATCACTTTTGCCTGCCCTAATGAAAAATGAAATGAAAAGGAAACTGGTCATAAGCACTTACCAACCATCCCAAGGTAGTGCTACCGTTACAGGCGCACTAAATTCCAGGAGCTGGTTTAAGACACATCGGGACCGAGCAGCAGCAGTAAAAAGAAAAACAAGGCGTCGGCAACACAGAAAGATGAACCAGTGTAAAGACATTGAGAAGTCGAATTGTCAACTTGGCATGCTAAGACAGCAATCGGGCTGATAAGGTAACATATTTCAGTTCAGCAACCATGTAGACGTTTGTACCACACAATCAGCAGTCATCTACTGAGCCAACACGAGACGATAAATACAAATTTGCATGTAGTGCGAAGTGTGTACAAGAGAGCGACATGTAAAAACAGACATTATTTCGTTGGCGAGCGTGGTGGTGGAAAGCAGACCATTACGACTACATACGTCTACTACTAACCTGTACTCTGCCACAATATGAAGACGGAATCAATGGTTGAAGACTTGCCATCTGTAACATCATCGTCATCGACAAAAGCAATGAGCCCTGAAGAGTCGCTACATACATTACGATATCAATGTAACTGTTGTGGAAATACTTTTAGTACAAGTTGTAATGCACGTCAACATGAAAGTTGCCATTGCATGTTCAGCCCAGCATACGAGATGTTCCACTGCGATAACTGCGATGCTGTGTTTGCTCGCAGTGATGCTCTATATAATCATAACAAGAAGTACAAAGGCAATGTTTGTCGTTGATCGGGAAGCATGTGCGTGTATTGCGGCAAGACATTCAGTAACCACACCAGTGCCAAATGCCGTGAAGAAAGTAACTGTTAATTTGCCATCGTCTATAAGGTCAACCCATGCTTTAACTGCTGTACGATATATGCGAATAAGAGTAGCTTGAATGCTCACAGCAGGTATTATTCTTCCAAAACAGACACCATAAATGTTTTTCTCGAATGAAGAATATGTTGGGCATGTATGAAATATTATTATGTATTCTTATTATGTCAAGTCTGTAAATAAAGGTAAAAGTGTGTAAATCATTTCTGTGTTATTCATTTTATATTAGGTTCGCCTCCATCACTAGGAAAAAAAAACCCGATTTTGTCTAAGTCTGAAAGATAATTAATAGTTTTTGTATAGTGACAAGTATCGAACTCAGTTCCCTATCGGTGGATGCTTGAGCAATACACACAGATTCTCTGGCCATTTTCTTTTCCCCTACCACCTGTCAGGGGAGATGCCAACATCGTTTACATTACCTATAGCCTCCACTAAGAGAACTCGTGTCGACACACATGGCCGAATTCTTGCGTGCAAAATGCAGAACACTTACCTATGCATACAGTACTTGGTGCAAGTAGGTAAAAAAAAAAATATGCCAGACGCACTAGGTTTCGATCCAACTGCCAAAGAGGGCGATTCTGATAGCATAGGAAGACTACAGCGACATGGTTCTACTGCGAGGGCTAAAGGTCGCAATAAACTGCGTCAGCCTAACATGAGGGTTGGGGTTACCTCGTGCGACATATAATACCGTCTCATATATGAAAATTGCAGCCATTTTTTTACCACATAGCATTAGGCTTGTCCCTACGACAATGCCCCCGACTTCATGACATAACCCCAGGCTACAGGATGTCGCAGTGATGTAGTGGATAGACAAATCACTGTCTGGGGCAGCGGTGGAGTGGTGAATAGACGCCTCGCTTCTTGGGGGCTGTGGTGGTGAGGTGGAAAGACAACTCGTTTCTTGGGGGCTGTAGTGGAGCGGTGGATACACATACTCTCAGGCGTGTGCCTACGTCGACGCCCCGACTTCATGACATAGCCCCAGACTACAGGCGGTGCCACTATAACNAATCATATATTACACATGCATGAAAGGAATTCAGTTATACAGTACAAGAAAACAATTTATTTTGTTTGAATACGCCCAGCAGTAAATATTAGCACGACTCTTTAAAATATAGCTTCGTATAAACTACTGTTGGTAGAGGATATCGCTGCTGTNCAGCAGTAAATATTAGCACGACTCTTTAAAATATAGCTTCGTATAAACTACTGTTGGTAGAGGATATCGCTGCTGTCCACCCTACACACTTTTAGGTTTATGAAAGCAGTTCGGACCACCACCACACATCGCTCAGAATTTATTTCTCTCGTCGAGAGGACATAGTGAAAATGATGGATATCTTAACCCACGTTAATATTAGGTTCACCTACATCGCTAGGAAAAACANCGAGAGGACATAGTGAAAATGATGGATATCTTAACCCACGTTAATATTAGGTTCACCTACATCGCTAGGAAAAACATTTCTACAATATGACAATTACAGTATTTTTATTTACCAGCGAAGTTAATTTGAAGATGCATTACGCAACCTGTAAAAGTAGAGGTCCTTTGCTTACCACTAAACATCATATATTTAAACAAGCGGTCATACAAGAGACTACGACACTGCGTCATATTGATGATTAGATATTNCCACTAAACATCATATATTTAAACAAGCGGTCATACAAGAGACTACGACACTGCGTCATATTGATGATTAGATATTTAAAAAATCAAAGGAAAATAGTAATAAACTCCTACCGTCCGATGCAGATTATGCAAGCAACGAACTTTGTATATTACATTAGACTAAAAAAAAATCACTTTTCTTTACGAGAGGAATTCAGTTATACAGTACAAATTAATAATGTATCATGTTTAAAATACTATATTTATATATATGCTTATTTTGAATATGGATCATTTATATATTAGCAGAACCGTAAGCACATACGAAACAACACGCATTTAAATCATAAGTCGCGCAAGAGATAGAGAGAGAGAGGGGGGAAAGGGGAGAGAGAGAGAGAGAGAGACGACACTGCTACGCAAGATTAACAAAAAATAATTATAAAAACAAGTAGTTATACGCATTTACCAACAAACGCTTATTGCATGAGCATCGTGCACAGTACGNAAAAATAATTATAAAAACAAGTAGTTATACGCATTTACCAACAAACGCTTATTGCATGAGCATCGTGCACAGTACGTTACGTAAGGCGAAGAAATTTCAGTTGCGAAGTGCGGGAACGATAAGGTCAACACAGCTATGCACGGGTGCAAACTTACATACAAATAAAATGAAAAGGAAAATATTTATAAACGCTTACCAACCATCACAATCACATATGACACATGCATGTCCCTTTACGAGGGGAATTCATTTATATAGTGCAAGGTAACAATTTATTTCGTTTGAATGCGTGCGTAATTAAATTATCGCTTTGAATAAACCTGTGTCGGTCGAGGATATCGCTTCTGCCTGCCCTAATGAAAATAAAATGAAAAGGAAAATAGTTATAAGCACTTACCAACCATCCCAAGGTAGTGCTACCGTTACAGGCACACTACATCCCAGGAGTTGGTTTAAGACACATCGGGAACGAGCAGCAGCAGCAAAAATAAAAACAAGGCGTCGGCAACACAGAAGACATCGAGAAATCGAATTGTCAACTTGGCATGCTAGACAGCAATCGGCCTGATAAGGTAACATATTTCAGTTCAGGAACCATGTAGACGATTGTACCACACAATCAGCAGTCATCTACTGAGCCAACACGAGACGATACATACAAATTTGCGTGTAGTGCGAATTGTATACAAGAGAGCGACATGTAATAACATACAGTATTTCGTTGGCGAGCGTGGTGGTGGAAAGCAGACCATTACGACTACATACATCTACTACGAACGTGTACTCTGCTACAATATGAAAACGGAATCAATAGTTGAAGACTTGCCATCTGTAACATCATCGTCATCGACAACAGTAATGAGCCCTGAAGAGTCGCTACATACATTACGATATCAATGTAACTGTTGTGGAAATACTTTTAGCACAAGTTGTAATGCACGTCAACATGAAAGTTGCCATTGTATGTTCAGCCCAGCATACGAGACGTTCCACTGCGATAACGGCGATGCTGTGTTTGCCCGCAGTGATGCTCTGTATAATCATAACAAGAAGTGCAAAGGCAATGTTTGTCGTTGATCGGGAAGCATGTGCGTGTATTGCGGCAAGACATTCAGTAACCGCATCAGTGCTAAATGCCGTGAAAAAAAGTAACAGTTCATTTGCCATCGTCTACAAGGCCAACCCAGGCTTTAACTACTGTACGATATATGCGAATAAGAGTAGATTGAATGCTTCCAGCAGGTGGTGTTCTTCCAAAACAGACACCACAAATGTTTTTCTCGAATGAAGAATATGTTGGGCATGTATAAAATATTATTATGTATTCTTATTATGTCAAGTCTGTAAATAAAGGTAAAAGTGTATAAATCATTTCTTTGTTATTCATTTTATATTAGGTTCGCCTCCATCACTAGGGAAAAAAAAACCCGATTCTGTCTAAGTCTGAAAGATAATTAATAGTTTTTGTATAGTGACAAGTATCGAACTCAGTTCCCTATCGGTGGATGCTTGAGCAATACACACAGATTCTCTCGCCATTTTCTTTTCTCCTACCACCTGTCAGGGGAGATGCCAACGTCGTTTACATTACCGATAGCCTCCACTAGGAGAACTCGTGTCGACACACACAGCCAAATTCTTGCGTGCAAAATGCAGAACACTTACCTATACAAACAGTACTTGGTGCAAGTAGGTAAAAAAAAAAAAATGCCAGACGCACTAGGTTTCGATCCAACTGCCAAAGAGGACGATTCTGATAGCATAGGAAGACTACAGCGACATGGTTCGACTGCGAGGGCTAAAGGTCACAATAAACTGCGTCAGCCTAACATGTGGGTGGGGGTTACCTCGTGCGACATATAACACCGTCTCATATATGTGAAATTGCAGCCATTTTTTTTACCACATAGCATCAGGCGTGTCCCTACGACAATGCCCCCGACTTCATGACATAACCCCAGGCTACAGGATGTCGCAGTGATGTAGTGGATAGACAAATCACTGTCTGGGGCCGCGGTGGAGTAGTGGATAGACACCTCGCTTCTTGGGGGCTGTGGTGGTGAGGTGGATAGACAACTCGTTTCTTGGGAGCTGTAGTGGAGCGGTGGATAGACATAGTCTCAGGCATGTGCCTACATCGACGCCCCGACTTCATGACATAGCCCCAGACTACAGGCGGTGTCACTATAACGACGTCCCCATAGCATGAGGCGTCGCGTGATTTTAAGAAATATATTGAAAATATGCTACAATGCTCCCAGGCTCTGCCGACGTCACCCGAGAAATTCTTTTTACAACGACAACACCACCATAGCCCCAGGCTATGTGTGATAATTCTAAACGTATTATAAATTTTATATTTTTCTGCTACAATGCCCCAAGCTCTGCCGACGTCTCCGATAAATATTTTTTAAGCGGCAAAACCCATAGCCCCAGGCGATGCGTGATTTTTCGAAACGTATTGGAAGAGTTCCATAGCGACTGTGGGGCTGCGGTGATGCGGTGGATGGACGACACACTGCCTCAGGCGATGCGGGGACTTGTGCTAGCATTTCAACGGGGGTCGCGGTGATGCAGTGGATAGACGACATTTCAAACACCATGCTCTTACATTCCATTGCTCATGACCCCACAATATGGAGGAATGACTCCTTTTTGGGCAATGAAGGATTGAGGGGTTTTCTCCGAATCTACCCAAATATCCCTGCCACGGTGCCTCGACTGGTCCCTACTTCATGCTCTTGCATTCCATGCTAGGGAGTTTTCTCCGAGTCTTCCCAAATCCCTGCCACGACACCCCGACTGGTCCCTGCATCATGCTCTTGCATTCCATGCTAGGGCTGTGTGGGGCTGAAACTGCTCATTACCCCACAATATGTAGGAATGACTCCTTTTTGGGCAATGAAGGATTGAGGGGTTTTCTCCGAATCTACCCAAATATCCCTGCCACGGTGCCTCGACTGGTCCCTACTTCATGCTCTTGCATTCCATGCTAGGGGTTTTTTTCCTAGTCTTCCCAAATCCCTACCACAATGTCCCGACTGGTGCCTACTTCACGCTCTTGCATTCCATGCTAGGAACCACGGTGGTGTGGCGGATAGGCGACTCGCTTCTTGGGACCGCAGTGGAGCGGTGGATAGACATAGCCCGGCGTGTCCCTACGACGACGCCTCCGACTTCATGACATAGCCCCAGGCTACAGGCGGACTCCCGCTCAACACATGTTTTTCAAAATTTCCCAACACAGCTCTCTACAACGAATCTCCACCGACCCAGGCTGTGCGGCTCTTGCATTCAATTTAGATGGGGGTTGCGGTGTTGCAGTGGGCAAACGACTCACTTCTTGGGGGTCGCTGTGGTGTGGTGGATATATAACTTACTTATTGGGGGTCGCTGTGGTGTGGTGGATATATAACTTACTTATTGGGGGTCGCTGCGGTGTGGTGGATACACGACTTACTTCGTGGGGGTTGCTGTCGTGCGGTAGATAAACGAATCGTTTCCTGGGGGCCACAGTGGTGTGGTGTATAGACATTTTTTTTCTCGATTACAAATTTATTGTCTGTCTAGTGCGTAGGCCAGTGCGTATATGTACGTTATTTCGTCTTTTTAAACATCCCTTCCGATAGCGGTCGTGTGGTCAAGGCATCGGACTTACGACCCAAGGGTGGTCGGGACGATCCTGCACGCCTCCTGCATTTTTTGAGTTCCCAAGCAACTAAATTCCCAGCGCTCCTGGCGGTCATTGTTTGATCTACACTCCCCGAAGCTAACGTGCTCCTGCAGGCAACGAGCGAACAAACAAAATGTTCGATGCCAGCGCTCCTAGCTGTGAACGGTAGAACTTTATACACTCTGGTGGTGGGATGCTAGAGCATGAAGTAGGGACCAAGATGTTTGCGGAATGAGCTTGCTCCTGCAGGCAACGAGCGAACTAACAAAATATCCGCAAGGAATGAGAGAGGTTGCCTCGTGATCCAAGATGGTAGCGGTTCGAATTCGGGAAGACTCTGAGTAAACCATCTCACTTGGAATGCTATAATTCAAAGTAATATGGCTGGTATTGGCTGGGAAAATGGCCGCCGTCGTCAAGGAATGCTCCCCTCGCTTTGAATGCTAGAGCATGAAGTTGGGAACAAGATGGCAAAAGAATGAGAAAATAACCAATTCAGGAGCACTCTGAGAACTCCTCGCTTGAGGTTTGGCTAGTGACGTCTCCCAAGATGTACTGGGTGACAAAATGACCGCCGTCGAGAAGGAGTGACAGAGCAGGAGGTTTGACACGTGACGTCATCCAAGATATGATGTCTGACAAAATGGCCGCCGTCGAGAAGGAATGACAGAGCAGTTGGTTTGACTCGTGATATCATCCAAGATGGCTTCGGCTCGTCACTCGTCGGTGGGGGACGCAGAACCGACTATGTATAACTACTTATGTAAAATTTATTTAACGGCCAATGTCGAAACTGTCAGCATACCAAGTATAATTACTGTTTGTTTTGGTGTTCCTGAGATANTCGTGGGGGTTGCTGTCGTGCGGTGGATAAACGACTCGTTTCCTGGGGGCCGCAGTGGTGTGGTGTATAGACATTTTTTTCACGATTACAAATTTATTGTCTGTCTAGTGCGTAGGCCAGTGCGTGTGTGTACGTTATTTCGTCTTTTTAAACATCCCTTCTGATGGCGGTTGTGTGGTCAAGGCATCGGACTTACGACCCGAGGGTGGTCGGGACGATCCTGCACGCCTCCTGCATTTTTTGAGTTCCCAAGCAACTAAATTCCCAGTGCTCCTGGCGGTCATTGTTTGATCTACACTCCCCGAAGCTAACGTGCTCCTGCAGGCAACGAGTGAACAAACAAAATGTTCGATGCCAGCGCTTTTAGCTGCGAACGGTAGAACTTTACACACTCTGGTGGTGGGATGCTAGAGCATGAAGTAGGGACCAAGATGTTTGCGGAATGAGCTTGTTCCTGCAGGCAACGAGCGAACTAACAAAATATCCGCAAGGAATGATAGAGGCTGCCTCGTGATCCAAGATGGTCGCGGTTCGAATTCGGGAAGACTCTGAGTAAACCATCTCGCTTGGAATGCTATAATTCAAAGTAATATCGCTGGTATTGGCTGGGAAAATGGCCGCTGTCGTCAAGGAATGCTCCCCTCGCTTTGAATGCTAGAGCATGAAGTTGGGAACAAGATGGCAAGAGAATGAGAAAATAACCAATTCAGGAGCACTCTGAGAACTCCTCGCTTGAGGTTTGACTAGTGACGTCTCCCAAGATGTACTGGGTGACAAAATGACCGCCGTCGAGAAGGAATGACAGAGCAGGAGGTTTGACTCGTGACGTCATCCAAGATATGATGTCTGACAAAATGGCCGCCGTCGAGAAGGAATGACAGATCAGTTGGTTTGACTCGTGACACCATCCAAGATGGCCTCGGCTCGTCACTCGTCGGTGGGGGACGCAGAACCGACTATTTATAACTACTTATGTAACATTTATTTAACGGCCAATGTCGAAACTGTCAGCATACCAAGTATAATTACTGTTTGTTTTAGTGTTCCTGAGATAAGACACAGCATCCAAAAATCCAAAAGACCGTCATTTGTAAAAGAGTACGCCATATGGTTTTCAGTTACAGGAGTCCGGTGTTTGTATGATACACTATGATTGTCTTAATTTTGGTTGAATTCTATGCGGAGATTCAAAAGTTACTAAGGAGCAGCTAATAAATGTCTCTCATTTTGGCACACGATGTTGTTATATACTCGTACGAAAGATATTGTAACGTCTCACTCTTTTTCATGGAGATATTCTCACTCTCTCACGATATCGGAGGGGGGTGGGGGGTGGCATTTTCGCACTGGCGTGCAGTGTAATATAAATTTCTGAATGCTAAGCCCGGCTGTTTTACAGTGTTTTCGCATTAACACTCGTGAAACTAAAAATTCTGGAGTACTGTAGTGTGCTTTGACTTTCTTTATACGCAGTGTACGATTCCGTATGCGATATTAAATACTTCTCCTTTTCGCGCCATATTTCTTATGATACGCTTCGGTAAGAAGTTTGCGGGGAAGGGGCATTTTCAACAAAAGTAAGTAATGTATACGGAACGCCAGTCGGATATGAGTAATGTGCGCCTCATGAATGTCGGAAGAGGAGCGTGGTGTGCGGAGTGTAGTATAAATCATGCCTGCTCGCGAACACAGTTTGCTGCTTGTCAAGTAGGCCTACACGTTCACTCGCGTAGGCATATTTTAGTTCGTCTCGCTGGATGGGGGTGCGTCAGCGTGGTTGAACTAAGGAGTTGACTGGTCCGTGGTGGTGAGAGTGTAGAGAAGGTAGAATAATTTATTCGTGCCTCAAAATATGGTTACTCATAAATAAAAAATGTATTAAGTGTTAATACCTTGGGGCATTTAATTTTAGGAGACGCGTATTATTCGTTTGTGATTGAAATGTCATAAACACATTTAATTAAATTTATATTTATTGTTTTACTAATAGGTGTGCAATACCGAAAAATGAATTTATGCTCTATATCGTTTACTTTGTAAATGGCTTGAATGATAAGATATTCTGTTTGTTTACGTAGTTTTGCGCAATAACATGTAAAATTAGCATCACAGATGAATAGATAATACCATTTGCACAAAAGGGCAAAAAACCTTAATAATATCTTATTATGTTGTTTTAATATATGCTTATTGCTTTTTTAAAAAGAACATTTCAGAAATATTGACAAATCGTAAAGTGCCCAAAAATCTTTATATTTTTCTCAGTTACGGAAAATTAAAACACTCGTGGTGTTTGTAGGAATACCTGAAACTTTGTTCGGAATGCATGAAAAGTCAACCACTTGACTAAGACATTTATATTTACTTATGTTCAGTTACAGAAACGAAGTTCAGGACTAAATCCTCAAGAAACGTTGCACAGACACGATCAAGATGATCTGAAATTATTTTGTCTTGATCCTGAATTGCCGATTTTCTGTGGTTCATAATGATCTCGAGATCATTTAATAATCCTACCTCATAAAAACATTTTTTTTTCATAGGAAAAATGAAAATAATTATGTTTGATAGTATGACAAAGAAAAACGAGTTTTACGACACAAAAAAAATTCCAGAAATTCCCAGCATTACAAATTGTAATTTCCTTTTCTGTAGATATTGCTCTCGGAGAAACACTGGTGTCACGATATTTTGGTCAATAGTAATTAACGGAATTGCCCTATTCAGTGCCTTCAGTGAAGTGAAGTGATTTGGGCGGTTCTGAACATCGAGGTCTTGAGAACAGATGAGGGTGAAGCGAGGTGAGTATGGAGAAGCGCCGGAATACAAGGGCTAGGGGAACGAGAGATCCCCGAGAAAATCCACCGATCAGCGGCATCGTCCAGTACGATTCCCACGTGCGAAAATCCGGGGGCACCACTCCGGGAATCGAACTCGGTCCGCCTTGATGGTTGATGGGTGGCGTGTAGTTTAACCACTACACCACCGCGGCCCCTAGTTCTTTCAGCTTTACTATACGGCCAGTATGAGTCACGGTGCGTGTCGCTTGCTTGCAGCTGTGAGTACAGATCCACTGCCCCATGCTACTGGCCCACTTAACTTAAATCATATTTTCACATTTTTTTCTGTGCGTTTCTGTGTTACTTTCCATTGCATATGCTATATCACTGAATTCCTCTTTGCATGTACTTTCAGATGCCGTTGAAATAAATGTATGATTCCAGGGGAAAAATCAATTGTTGTTTAATTATTTATGTTCATACGCGTGTTACGAATAGTCACTTTGCGGCAAATTACTTGCCCCCGTACGTAATTTAATTTAGCTAAAACCGCATTTCGTGATCTGCAACCGTTCCGGAAATTTTGGGGGGTGTCCACGTTGGGCGGACCACCCTGGTTATCGGTTCAACGAGTAGAACGGTGCAACCGGCCGTTAGACTAGTTCAAACAAAAGACGTCTTTGCAAGTACTTTTAAACACAAATTTTTAGTTGTGCCTTTTAAATAGAATCATGCACAGTACGGCAATATAATGTTCCTCTGTTAGTTACATTTTACACCACCAATAATTCTGCTCTCAAGACCTCGATGTTAAGAGCCGCCCACATAGCTTCGCTCACTAACTCACCACCGATAATATCGACCATAATTCTGCAGACTTCGAAGTATGTTATAACCAGTACCGAGCTAGTTCGAACTGAACGAATATTACTAGGGTTTTCGTGTTTGGCTACAAAGTACGTCATAACAGAATACGATAAATCCAACAATACCAAATAAGACAAATTAAAACCACAAAATAATTAAACGTCGAATGTACAGTAGTGAAATATATAATGATTGCGAATAGTAAATGAATAGTCGAAAAAGGAGGAAAAAACTGTATACACGGGGAGGGGAGGGGGTTGACAAAGGGTGATATACATTATGATTAATTATGTTTATGAGTAGCGTTCCTTTTCCGGCACTTTCGGATATTCACGATGAAATTGTGAAAATAATAATTGTCGAGTCAGTAATGGAAGGACTTAGAAATCCCTAAATAACTCCCATATAATTGTAATGGCCCTGATTTCGTTGCAAGTGGTAAAAGCGTGACTTTGTGTACAGTAAGAGATAGAAAAATAATTGGTGAAAGGGAAATAACAGTGCCATGAGTACGTTTTCTATTTAAATTGCCAAATAAATTGATGTGTTTCTTCGGGAATGAATGAGTCCTTCAGAGTCAACATAAAATTCTTACCATATCTTTTCGTGTGGTGGACATACTTTTTAACCATTTGAATGTTCGAAACAGCACAAAGCTGTCAGTTTGAAATGACGGACGTATCTGAGATCGTATTACTGCAGGCGAAATTTGTACAAAATTAAAAAAGTTCAAGTACATGTTCTCGTAGTTGCATGATGCACGACCATGACTGCACGCTATTTAGTGTTTCGCTCATAAAGCAGTTGGGGTCCACCGATCTCTAGATAAATTACGTCCTCACAGCGCCCCTCGCTTTTTCTTTGCAGCTCGATAAATGGTAAAGTAGCCGGTTGCCGTGATAATATAGTACATTTTTTATGACGTCAGAACCACGGGAGCTTTTGCACGGAAGTTTCGTTGGCAGTTGGGGAAGGATCTTGCTGTCTCGCGCGCCGCTTCTGAAAACCGTTGGTCCTTGGCGCTACGAGCCCCTGGAGATGTCGCGGGAAAGATATGCGACGCTTCTCTGCGTCTCTTCTTTCCCCAGCCGGCGAGTAGGGGAAGTCGCGCGTCAGCTGCTCGCCCCCACGAGGCGCTGCATGACCCCCACTCCTAGTCTGCAAGTCTCGTCGGGCAGCACCTTTTGTCGTCTCGTTGGAACATACCGACCGAACTGCTCTTCGCTTTTGGAAGGAAAAAAAATGTGCAAAGAACTTACAGTTACTGATGCATTGATTATCACAGAGATTTCCTTGATGACGCGAACCATTCTTCGACTTTATAACTCGGCTTACCGGTAGTCCTAGTTGAGTATCGGTACGAAACGTATAACATACTCGTTCTCGCGTAAATACAATAAAAAAATAATTTTCCGTTCACTAATTATGCATGTTTGATCATTCCAGGCTCCATATGTAAAAGAAAAAAAAAAGAAAAAAAAAGTGGCGTCGCTTGTAGGAAACCATGAAAATAAAATTAATGCAATACCGAACCCCTCTTCATTCCACCTTAGGTCGACAGTTTTGTNCTTGTAGGAAACCATGAAAATAAAATTAATGCAATACCGAACCCCTCTTCATTCCACCTTAGGTCGACAGTTTTGTTGCTGCTTCGGTAATCAGTTTCGATGTATCAATAATAAATAGGCTAAGTTTGTACGTAAACAGTTTCAAGATTGTTTTCCAGGCATTAAGTTGGGACGTAAATTAGTAGTTAANAGGAAAATTTCAGAGGAGGTGCAGTAAGCTGTGGAAATTAGAATTTCAAAACAGCTAAATCTAAACAGTATACAATATAGATTTTCTGTTAGCTTTTCTACATTTTTTTCAAAATTTAAATTTATGTCAATTTTTTACTAGGGAAATTTCGATTGTTGAGTTGGCAATAGTGGCCACTGCCGCACAGTGAAGCGAAAAGTGTGGCTGTGTTGGCCGGCGTGCACCTGCCGCCTTTGAATTTATGCTGTGGTCGCAGACGGTGGAAGACGGGAACGATATTTGCAGGCCAATTACTTTAGTATAATAGGTCTGAGAAGAAAGTTGTATTAGACCCGTAGCAAGGTGTAGCTTTTTTTGTAAGCTACTAAGTACTTGGTGAAGTGTAGGAGGTTTTTCCACCTCTGCCTTACTGTGCGCCGGCGCGTGGCCACCTAACATAACCTTCCACCTAACGTAACCCCCAGTTGTCAACTGGCTGCAGACTAAGCTAGGTTATATTTTGTTAATCGTGGTTAATATCGTTTATGTGAGTGGCAGTGTTCTGTGTAGTATCGTACGGCTAAATATGGCAAAATCATTGCCTAAGAAAAGACTGTACAGTGATAACTATATTAAGTATGAATTTTCATACGTAGAGAAAAATGGAAGCAATTTACCTCAGTGCGTTATTTGTCACGTTGTTCTGAGTAACGATGAAATGCGGCCAGGTCGTTTGGAACGTCATTTGACAACCAACCACGCCGTCCTGATAGACAAACCAGCTGAGTTTTTTGTTACCAAGAAAATCTCATTGACACGGATGAAACTGGATTCAACTGGAAGTTTTCATTTGGAAAATGAAAAGGCCATTGAAGCTTCTTTTAAGATTGCCTTGCTAATCGCAAAAGACAAGAAACCACATACTAGTGGTGAGTCCCTTATAAAACCATGTTTACTAACAGCTTGCAGTACTGTTCTTGGTGGAGAAAGTTGTAATAAGGTTGCAAAAATATATTTGTCAAATGACACAGTAAAACGCAGAATTGATGAAATGGCTGAAGATTTGGAAAATCAAGTAATAAAAAAGCTGAATAAATCGCCGTTTTTTTTCATTGCAATGTGATGAAACAACTGACATTGCTAAGCGCTCTCAGTTGTTATTTTACTGCAGGTTTATTGACGGGAAACAGTTCATGGAGAAAATATTGTTTTCTCAAACTCTACAAACTACAACAAAGGCTGTTGATGTATTTTCTGCCTTATGTGGCTTTTTGACAGCAAATAATCTTCCTTGAAAGAACGTTATTGGGATATGTACTGATGGGGCCCATGCTATGACAGGATGCCGATCTGAATTCATTGAACTGGCAAAACAAAAGAACCCAAACATAATTGGCTCTCGCTGCATCATTCACAGGCAGGCTCTGACTTGTAAGACTCTGCCTGAATCACTTAATACTTCGTTGAACTTGGCAATTAAAATAGTCAACTGTGTCAAATCTAGCGCTCTCAACACTATACTTTTTGAGGTTTTGTGCCAAGAGTTGAACAGCGACCAACAAAATCTTCTGTACCACACATAAGTACGTTGGCTCTCTAAAGGCAACATGCTATCTAGGCTGTTCAATTTGAAATCCGAAGTTGAGATCTTTTTGATGAGTTCCAGTAAAGAAGACCTATAAATCCAGTTTGCAGAAGATAAATTTATTTTTTACTTAGCATATTTGTCTGACTTCTTCGAATCACTCAACGTACTTAACTTGAAGTTACAAGGACAGAGAAATATTCTGAAGACGTACGATACAAATAAAGGTTTCTTGGAAAAAATTTATCTGTGCCAATGCCGTCTTCAGAGTTTAGAACCTAACTTTTCATCGTTTCCAAGGCTCAATGAACTTCTCGGTGATACTCAAAGTGTTCAATTATATTTCAATGATTATTTGAAGGACTTGATTTTAACACATTTGGCTTCTTTGAAAATCGAAATAGGAGACTATTTCCCAGACATTTGTTCAGAAAACTGGTAGTTTAAATTGGTGAGAGACCCTTTCAAAGTTGATGTGGACATACTTCCTGCTTTTCTGCAGGAACAGACAATCGACCTAAAATGTGATTCTCAAGCAAAGGCTTAATTCCCAAACACGACTGTTGAAGACTTTTGGTTGAGCTGTTTGCCTGCCTGTGTTCCCACAAGTGTGTTTGGAAGCTGCTAAGTTATTGGTGCAGTTTTCATCAACCTATCTGTGTGAGGCAGAATTTTCTACACTAGATGTTATAAAATCTAAATATCGAGCACGATTAGACGTTCAAAATGATTTGAGATGTGCATTGTCACAATTGCAACCAAACATAAACAAACTTGTGCAAGACAAACAGTGCCAGCCGTCTCATTAAATTTGTCGGGTAACAAATGATTAAAATACCAAACATATGTATAATTACAACTAATTAATAAATTAGTGAATACACTCTTTTAACATTATATATGTATTTAAATACAAAATGTTACTTTCTAGCAGTTTTTTTAATGTATGTACAATAATAAAGTTAATGTTAAAATACTTGAATTTTAATGTAACCTATAGCAGTACTATAGGGATAAGTTCAAATTTTAATTTTAAGTATTGTAAAACAAAATAATTTCAATAAAAAGGGAGGAGGTGACCACATATATTAGTTAAAAGGGGGGCATGGACTTTAAAAGGTTGAGAACCCCTGGTTTAGAACATTGGAAAACGGCCCTACATTTCATGGCATAATTTATTGGTGTAACCTGTCGCTTGAAGATAACCATTATTTTCAACATTTCATTCAATGTTTCTGTTGAGCGTGAGTAATGGTACAGTGCAGTGCTTTATTTGTGCGAGTCGAATGGAGTGATCAAAAAAGGGAAATAGCTGTGGTCTTGAAATCACTTTGGTTAATTGCCAAAGTGGTTCATTTTTACTTATTCGCCATAATGTGTGTGAATCATTTTCGAAACAATTGTGTTTGTGATTGTGTAAAGTTCAGCAAAAGTCAAATCAGTTAATATGTATATTTTGATTTTAGAAGCTCAGTCCATAAAAATGTTTACATCTCACTCGATTAAGTATTGTAGCGTTATCGCAATCCGATGTATTTCAATCTCGATTCGATGGAGCTACAGTGATGGACAAAAGCATTCTCCTTCTTGAATTTACAATAATAACGTGTTCCACTCATATCTACACAATTATATTACAACAGATGAAAGAATGAACGTCATCCTACGTGTCTACCCGCAACAGTTCCAGAATCAACGAGCAACTACTCTAAAATATCAAATTATGATGATGTGTCGCTGAGGATGCTTGAATAAAAGTGTTCATCCGCGTGACATTTACAAGTGTGCACGGGCTCTTTCCGCTAACATTTATCAGTTCTGCGGCTTCAGTTGAGTTCCGTGGTCAGATAGTGAATGTTCGACCTGCTGCAGTGGAACAGTGTCGTGAGCTGGGGCGAAAATCGAAGGGAACGTCCGTTGAAGAAAGGGGAACTATAACAAGACTTATATCAAAAGGAAAACCATTTTCTGATATCGCAAAAATTGTGGGAAGAAGTTGTTTGGCCGTAAAAAGTTTTGTATAAAGATTTCAAGATGAAACAGTGCTCACCTACAAGGAAAGAAGCGACCGTCCGCAGAAGCGATCACACACGGAGCAGAGGTGTGTAGTGAATTATATTAAAAAGTATCCAAAAACGAGTTAATCCGATAGAAAATTTTTGGAGTGAGTTGGAGAAAATGCTGGGAAAACACCACATCACCAGCAAACCACAACTGAAAAGAGTTACTTNAATTTTTGGAGTGAGTTGGAGAAAATGCTGGGAAAACACCACATCACCAGCAAACCACAACTGAAAAGAGTTACTTAAAAAATAATGGAACAATATTGGCTGGAATATTACACGGAACCTTGTGCATTCTATGCCAAAAAGACTTACAGCAATAATAAATAGAAAGGGTATGCGAACTAAGTATTGAGATCAATATTAATGGTTTTGTTTTGAAATAGTCAGGGAATGGACGAATATTTATGTCCACGCAAGAAATGTCCCTCAAAGAGACTTTATGTGTTATTTTCGTTATCTGTATAAAATACATTCATTTTCTACAATCAGAAGGTTTCATTTATCGATTCCTTACACCTCTGTAGACAATCACTAGTTAATTATTTCCATTGCAGATAGAATATTGNTATATTTCAATGATTATTTGAAGGACTTGATTTTAACACATTTGGCTTCTTTGAAAATCGAAATAGGAGACTATTTACCAGACATCTGTTCAGAAAACTGGCAGTTTAATTTGGTGAGAGACGCTTTCAAAGTTGATGTGGACATACTTCCTGCTTTTCTTCAGGAACAGACAATCTACCTAAAATGTGATTCTCAAGCAAAGGTTGAATTCCCAAACATGACTGTTGAAGACTTTTGGTTGAGCTGTTTGCCTGCCTGTGTTCCCACAAGTGTGTTTGGAAGCTGCAAAGTTATTGGTGCAGTTTTCNCATCAACCTATCTGTGTGAGGAAGGATTTTCTACACTAGCTGTTATAAAATCTAAATATCGAGCACGATTAGACTTTCAAAATGNATGTGCATTGTCACAAGTGCAACCAAACATAAACAAACTTGTGCAAGACAAACAGTGCCAGCCGTCTCATTAAATTTGTCGGGTAACAAATGATTAAAATACCAAACATATGTATAATTACAACTAATTAATAAATTAGTGAATACACTCTTTTAACATTATATATGTATTTAAATACAAAATGTTACTTTCAAGCAGTTTTTTTTAATGTATGTACAATAATAAAGTTAATGTTAAAATACTTGAATTTTAATGTAACCTATAGCAGTACTATAGGGATAAGTTCAAATTTTAATTTTAAGTATTGTAAAACAAAATAATTTCAATAAAAAGGGAGGAGGTGACGACCACATATATTAGTTAAAAGGGGGGCATGGACTTTAAAAGGTTGAGAACCTCTGGTTTAGAACATTGAAAAACGGCCCTACATTTCATGGCATAATTTATTGGTGTAACCTGTCGCTTGAAGATAACCATTATTTTCAACATTTCATTCAATGTTTCTGTTGAGCGTGAGTAATGGTACAGTGCAGTGCTTTATTTGTGCGAGTCGAATGGAGTGATCAAAAAAGGGAAATAGCTGTGGTCTTGAAATCACTTTGGTTAATTGCCAAAGTGGTTCATTTTTACTTATTCGCCATAATGTGTGTGAATCATTTTCGAAACAATTGTGTTTGTGATTGTGTAAAGTTCAGCAAAAGTCAAATCAGTTAATATGTATATTTTGATTTTAGAAGCTCAGTCCATAAAAATGTTTACATCTCACTCGATTAAGTATTGTAGCGTTATCGCAATCCGATGTATTTCAATCTCGATTCGATGGAGCTACAGTGATGGACAAAAGCATTCTCCTTCTTGAATTTACAATAATAACGTGTTCCACTCATATCTACACAATTATATTACAACGGATGAAAGAATGAACGTCATCCTACGTGTCTACCCGCAACAGTTCCAGAATCAACGAGCAACTACTCTAAAATATCAAATTATGATGATGTGTCGCTGAGGATGCTTGAATAAAAGTGTTCATCCGCGTGACATTTACAAGTGTGCGCGGGCTCTTTCCGCTAAAATTTATCAGTTCTGCGGCTTCAGTTGAGTTCCGTGGTCAGATAGTGAATGTTCGACCTGCTGCAGTGGAACAGTGTCGTGAGCTGGGGCGAAAATCGAAGGGAACGTCCGTTGAAGAAAGGGGAACTATAACAAGACTTATATCAAAAGGAAAACCATTTTCTGATATCGCAAAAATTGTGGGAAGAAGTTGTTTGGCCGTAAAAAGTTTTGTATAAAGATTTCAAGATCAAACAGTGCTCACCTACAAGGAAAGAAGCGACCGTCCGCAGAAGCGATCACACACGGAGCAGAGGTGTGTAGTGAATTATATTAAAAAGTATCCAAAAACGAGTTAATCCGATAGAAAATTTTTGGAGTGAGTTGGAGAAAATGCTGGGAAAACACCACATCACCAGCAAACCACAACTGAAAAGAGTTACTTAAAAAATAATGGAACAATATTGGCTGGAATATTACACGGAACCTTGTGCATTCTATGCCAAAAAGACTTACAGCAATAATAAATAGAAAGGGTATGCGAACTAAGTATTGAGATCAATATTAATGGTTTTGTTTTGAAATAGTCAGGGAATGGACGAATATTTATGTCCACGCAAGAAATGTCCCTCAAAGAGACTTTATGTGTTATTTTCGTTATCTGTATAAAATACATTCATTTTCTACAATCAGAAGGTTTCATTTATCGATTCCTTACACCTCTGTAGACAATCACTAGTTAATTATTTCCATTGCAGATAGAATATTGATATTTCGCTTACCATTCTCTCTGTACGAATACTTTTTTTCCATCACTGTATATCGAAATGAAGGGATGATCCTCCCTCCTGTAGGGATGTTGGCTTTGTATGTCCAGCNTTTTTTTCCATCACTGTATATCGAAATGAAGGGATGATCCTCCCTCCTGTAGGGATGTTGGCTTTGTATGTCCAGCCACCCCCGTTGTGACTCAATGGCGGGAGTGTAAGGGGCGTACGAGCTAGCTGGATGAGGGGTCGTAGAATGGTAAATGGTAGAATTGGTTATGTCAGGGTTGCTGCAGGAACTCGTCCATCATGACACTCGCGTTCACCTCCTCCTCTTGCCAACACCATCCCCATGTCGACTACACACTGCTAACACGCCCCAGCCATTGTCCTGTCCTCCTCCCTGCCTTATGCCACAACTGGGCGCCCTCCGGCCCTTCTCTGCGACAGGCATCGACATGATTTGTGGTACAATGCATTATATATAGGTGATAAAAAAAATGTATGCTGGCATTTTGGTTGGTACAGTACGCCCGCTCAGGTTAATTAATACCTATGGCTCATCAGTAACGTACTTGTTCTCTGCTGGTTTATCCTCCGCGACTCTTTCGCCTGTCCTCTTTCAAGTGTTTATTTGTCGCTTCTCTTTTATAGGCCTCTGCCGACTGTGATATAGAATATAGAAGCCAAGTCACCCTTTTTTTAATTACAGGTCATAAGTTTTATATACATACACTTATTTTAGGCAGATTATTAATTCGTTATGCCCCTGTTTTGTGTCGATAGGCTTGCGGACTGAAATAACCTAAACTTAAACGTAATAACAAAATACACATACATGGCTTAACCCTCAATTTGAACATAGAACATCGTATTTTTAAATGACTTAGCGACGTGGGTAATGGGAGTTTGTGTAGACGTTCAGGGACAAGTTTCCCAGCTTTGTCATGTCGTCTGAACTTTCGTCAATGTGGTGTGGTCATTGAGATTGCAACTGGAGAAACGGTGAGACATAGAAGTCTAAAATTAAGACCTTTACATGCATTACTACAGACAAAACTATTCAACCAGAATTTTTGAGGTGAATACGTCTTTAAAATCAAACCGACACGTTGGGTACCAGGACGGAAACGGGGACGTAACGTTTGCATAGTGATCCAATCCGACACTATAACGTCGTGGCTGATAACATGATTGAAGTAAACGTGGGCTCGTTCGATCGGACATACGACTACAATGCGAGTATGACCTTGAGTTGGCGCCGCGCATGCGCTAGNTAAACGTGGGCTCGTTCGATCGGACATACGACTACAATGCGAGTATGACCTTGAGTTGGCGCCGCGCATGCGCTAGGCGCAGGTGGTGGCAATTTTGGGCGCGGGCGAAAATTACCGCGTTGTATTATCTCGCCACTGCAGTGTGCCAGCGCGCTGAATTTGGTGCCGAACGAAATAACTCTTAGTAAGTCTATCGATTTGAGCTCAAGTATCAATTTCGTTGCTTTCATTCCCATCTCTTACAGAAAATATTGCTTGCTGACGCAGGGGTATTTAAGTAAAAGCCACAGTGCCCTGTCTACAGCCCGAATAGTATTTGCTACAAAAATGAGATGTATATTTTGTACAATAAAACGTCCTTAAGTAGCAGTTTTTAGGTAAAGCTCTGTAGTTGCAGCGCGTCCATACTGCAGGAGAAGGGGACCGTAGGAAGTAGTAATTGTGTACCCACCCAATCTTGCAGCGTGTGTTCACCAGTAGCCGCGTCATGGGGTGCCGTTCAATTATACTACTTCAATATGAATGCAGACCTATTGAGGATATTGCCTGTCGAGAGAATATTTCAGATCTGCGCAACTTTTTGTTGGCCATGCACTTTTCTTGCCCGTGATCAATCTCCGCTGTGTTTGGTGGGGGAGGGGGGCAGCTGTTAAGAGCCAGTAAACAACATCTTTTAGTCCAATTTTTTCCCCATTCCAGTTCCCCCACACACTATTATCTCCCTGGAACACTTTTTTTTTTCGCGCATACTACCAATTGCTTACGAGGCGGTCATCTTCATTATGCATTTACGACTCCTGCCCAGCTTTTCCTAGAGAATCCTAATCTGAGCTATTCCGGGCTACTAGAATCCATCTTCTGAGTGAGTACTGTGTAGTAATTTGTTTTCGCAGCAGTGCCAGTCCCAAAATCACAGTAAAAGTATGATTGTTGCGGTTTTAACAGGCGATGTGTTACTGATTTGTAGGGTACATTAGTAGGCTAGACTTCACCCGCAGTGGTCCAGCGAGAAACCTAGGCAACGGTGTACGAAGGCCATCACGCGTTAATTTCAACAAAAAAAGTTGAGGCGGTTTTAATTTGAAGCATGTGATGAGAACTCCGTCCTTCCTTCCATTCGTTATAATTTANAACATCTTTTAGTCCAATTTTTTCCCCATTCCAGTTCCCCCACACACTATTATCTCCCTGGAACACTTTTTTTTTTCGCGCATACTACCAAGTGCTCACGAGGCGGCCATCTTCATTATGCATTTAAGACTCCTGCCCAGCTTTTCCTAGAGAATCCTAATCTGAGCTATTCCGGGCTACTAGAATCCATCTTCTGAGCGAGTACTGTGTAGTAATTTGTTTTCGCAGCAGTGCCAGTCCCAAAATCACAATAAAAGTATGATTGTTGCGGTTTTAACAGGCGATGTGTTACTGATTTGTAGGGTACATTAGTAGGCTAGACTTCGCCCGCAGTGGTCCAGCGAGAAACCTAGGCAACGGTGTACGAAGGCCATCACACGTTAATTTCAACAAAAAAAGTTGAGGCGGTTTTAATTTGAAGCATGTGACGAGAACTCCGTCCTTCCTTCCATTCGTTATAATTTATTAAAATTAATCTCTTTCCCTTCTTTCCGTTTATAGCAGAAACATCATGCAATAGAACCGTTGGGAGGCTGCACAAAAGCAAAATTATGTTGAATAA
>NQII01000027.1:194083-208717 GCA_002778355.1 Clitarchus hookeri | reverse complement strand
CAATACAATACAAAATATATAAAAATCTCAGACCCACGTGGCCATTTCTTGACTATAAGAAACTTGAAAACATTTCAAATATTCCCTAGACCCTTACAAAATATGTTTACACAATTATGCTAGAGAACGTGAGCAGTATTAAAACTTTAATTGTGCAATCTATCATCATCCCATCCTCCCCATAGTTAAAACTGTGGACCCTTCCTCAAAGACGAGTCTCTGGTTTCTCCTCATGCCACCTCGCACAACTGCCTATTTATTTGGTCAGCGCCGCAGCTCCACGACAAACTCTAAGCACAGGGAACATTTCGAACTTTTCCATAGCGTCCATAGGTCAGTTCGTAATGACGTCACAACCCGCCACGTCGTCGATCGTCGCCTTCAGTAGTGGGTAGAGGTGGGGGACAGACTAGATGTGAGCGAGCAAATACACTCGCGCGCGGACCAGAGTGCAAGAGCTCTTCAATCCGGGCAGACATGCATGTAGCGGAGGGAGCTCTGAGCTGCTCCGTACACAGCCGGTCACACCAGGTATGTCGACGACGTCCACCGGCTCAAACAGGTTGCGGCGACTGTTACTTGGAGTTCGGTCGTGAAGGAAGCTGTTAGTCGTGACAACTGTCACAAAGTACAACTTTTGATAAATAACGCGTAAAGTTGAATGGTTGAAATGGTAACAAATAATGCTGTTGGAAATCGAACTCAGGTGCTTCCGATATCTCGCCAACTAAGTTATTTTCAAGTTGAAGGACTTCACTGGAATGAAATCCATCACTGTTTATGCAAAAGTAGCGTCATCATTACGCTTACAGAATCCGTGGCAAGATACAGGATATTCCAACAAACAGCCATCCGGGTAAATGGTGGTTTGCATTTAGTCTAACCGCAGTATTCGAACACCTTGAAGAATGGGTGAAAATGGTGTTACCTAGCATTTGTTCAAAATCACAAGATTTTTGTTCATCTTGGAAATGAAGCACGGTACTTCGTATTATTTAAACGGTTAGTCAGAAGATTGGGTACGGAGAGCTGGCGTTAGAGCAGCGACTGATTCAATAGGCAGGAAACAGAAACGTTCTACTGTTGATTGACTACTGTTGTTATGTGGGTGTTTGTGAACTGAAATGGTTGTTTAATTAAATTTGTGTTGGAAAATAAATTCTTAATTCAAAATTCTGTTAATGGTATGTGCGAGAGAGAGTGCCTGGGGAATACTTCTCCTTACCATTCCACAGCGGGTTATCTGCAACTTCTCCGTCCTCTAACGTAACATAACACTGCATACCAAGTTTGTGACAACACACTTCAAAAATTCTCAATATCTTCATTCAGGTCGATAAATTAATAATGATAGTGAAAAAGGGTGGCTAGATACCAATGAAAAGAGATGTTTCTTTAGGTTTAATTTAAGTATTTTATTTTGCCTAAGAAAATTAAAACTTTATGTTTTTTACTTGCAAAGCTGAAAATAATCATTAATAGGTTGGTATTACTGGAAAGAAAATTGTATGTAGCTGACTCAGGAGTTTAATTCCTTCAGTGTACTACAATCCTTAACAAAATTTAATTAAGGTAAAATAAAAACTGAATTTAAGGTGCTGCTGCTGCGGAAGATCAATAAGCTAAATAAAGAAAGGGAATTTAAAGCTTGTTGAGTCCTCCTTGCCAATTAAACTCTCTCACTTAAACAACTTGACGGTAAATTTAATGGGCTTCAAAACGTTACAAAATCAAAATAACAATCCTGACTAATATTATAAATGTGAAAGTGCGTGTGTTTGTTTGTTTGTCCTTCTTTCACGTCGCAAAGGAGCAACGGATCGACGTGAAATTTTTTTACAGAGATAGTTGGAGGGCCGGGAAGTGACCTAGGCTACTTTTTATCCCGAGAAAATATATCATTCCCTCGGGGAAATTTTTTATTAGAACACAAACGGAATAACAATGCAACGTGGCAACCGAGCGACCTAATTTCTTGCACAGAAATAGTTGGAGGGCTGAAAGGTTATATTGGCTACTTTTTATCGCGAGAAAATATCTCAAAAAATTTACAAACTATAATAGTGAATCAAGTTGGAAAAAGGTTTGCCGCCAGCGCACTCTCTTGCAATACGCTGTCTAAACCGTTAAGATCGAACAATAACATGTAGTAAAGAATTGTGTAAAATAAAAAGACCTAAAAAAAAAAACTCCGTGGTAGCATATATCTGTATATAACAGAGAAATACTAATAAGTGTTTTTACCATTTAATTCACCGAGACGTTGAGTTTTATAGTATGTATAGAGTATAGAAGATTAACACTAAGTAAAATTCAACTTTATTAAAAAAAAAAAAAAAACCTAAACAATAATTCTGTAGTCCGCGCGAGCGGAGCCGCGGGCCCAACAAGTAAGCAAATAATTTCTTCTCGCAGTCTAAACCACTCCAAAACCAAAATGAGGTTAATGCTGCAGTCGGCAGAACGTGGACCACTGGGTTTGAGTCCCGATTCAGAAAAAAAAAAACTCATGTCTACAATGTTTAGAAATCAAGTTAAATATGCGTAAAAGTTCTGGAAACTACACAAAAATTATATTCAACACCTTCCCTAGGCCCCTCCGGCCTTTACTGAAATTGGCGTCACCTTACGTGCCGATGACCTTCATGCTGGTGTTCATGGTGCCTGGCGCTAAGCGGCGCCTCGTACAATCCAGTTCTTGTAAACACTAAAAGAATTATTTTCCTAAAGTCTAGACCCTCTTCGTGACCTGGCCTGACATTTCTAATTACGAACTCACTTCTGGGGCAAAAAATAGTGCGCTATCTTACGACGGCTCTGGTAATTAATTTTATTTATAATCAGCGTAAAAAAATCGCGTCCATCGTTCTTTGAATAACCCATTCGAAGCACCAATTTCCGGCATTCCTGTTATCAGCAGCTAAAAATATGACATCACTTTCGGTAAAAATTACATAATGAAAAATAAAATCAAGTTAATTAAACAAAAAAAATAACAACTGAAAAAGTGTTAATTGCAGTCCAAAAATAATTAAAAATATGCTAGGAATATAATATTTCAGTAAATATCAATATTTAAGTCTTAAGTCAAAATTGAATTAAGGTCATAGAATCATTAATAAAAATGGATGTTGTATAAATATAATTTAAAATTACGTTAAATTACATGAAAATATTATTATATGGGGTTATGAATGAAATTATGTGAAAATATAAACAAATTAAGAAAATAAGAACCAAAACAGAATAAATGTCAATATTTACTGAAAACGTATATAATTAACATAAATTGCCTCTATAGTAGACTTGCTACAACGTTCATATTATTACACCATTATCAGCAGTGTCGTCTGCCACCAAACAGAAGAAAAACTCGTTTGCCTAGTATAGTACAGACTTCAGCAGTAGAAACTAGTGACTAACTGCTGGGTCATTTGTATGTTTTTGTAGGATGTAATAAACTAGTTTTTTTTTTACCATCGTTTGTTTATGTAAATATATGCTTGGCCGTTTATACAGTTTTGTCGTGAACTCCAGGCACAAACTTTGTCAGATGATTCGGCATGAAAGACGTCGTAGAACACATAATACGACGTATGGCCTAGCGTAATTATTAAGGGGGAGAGACGCCCTTGAAATTTTGGAATTAATAGTAGTTACTTGCAAAATGTCAGAAACTACGTGAGATGAAACAACACACTCCGGGAATAGTGTTAGCCTGGTTTGATATATGCCAGCTGTGAGCATTGTGGTGATATCGCCCGTCATTAGTAAATTGAATACCCGGGTCTGGCAACTTATGGCACCCTTTCAAACGTTCCATGTTTTCTCGAGAACAGTTAGCCTGAGAGAGTTACATCAAGGCAACTTCTTGTGTTCCTTTGATAATGTACACATTATTATTACGTCATAACGATCGATAAACATCCACGAGTAACACACTTTTCTTGGTAAATTATTTCGTAACGATGGACGATGTTATCTCCCAAATGTTAATAAATGGTGGACATAAATCAGGTCAGGCTTCAACAATTCACCAATTTGTTGTTTCTCATGTAATTTCTGACATTTTGACATTTTACAAACATAACTAATTTTAATTACCAATTTTTAAGGCCCTCCCTTAATAACCACGTTTGTTCAGAGGTCGTTATATATTTTTTATCACATTTTTCTTAATGAATTGTCTCACAAAGTTTGTAAACTGTTTCCAGGATGATCCTGTCTAATATCCGTATACATACATAGAATAAATATATCTCTCTTCCTTTCTCTTTCTTTCTGTTCCTCTCTCCGAAGAAGATAATTGACGCCTCAACGTATATAGCTGTATAGATATGAGTTAATACTGATTTTGTTAGTTAAGGAAAGTCTAGAGTAAATATGGCAAAGAAATATATTAAACAGATTTACAAATATGTGTATACTTGCAGCAATGTTATTTCAACAGTATAAAAGCTGTGCGGTGAAAAAGTTCATAACTTACGGTGGATGTAAAATCTGTTGAGTTATGTTAATCTAGAAGTAACGCGTAAAGTAATTTACTTACTTTTCTAAGAACTTTTTTTTTTACTTGCAGTTGTAACTGAACCGCTTTTTCAGTGGAGTACCTGGTACTTATAACCGAGTGACTTTTTCAATAGAGTAACTGCCTAATTGTAGCAGAGTTACTCTTTCAATGGAGCAACTGGTAGTTGGAACTGAGTTTATTTTAAAAACTAACTTTATCTAGTCCCAGATAAATTATAAAGTAACAAACAGTAAATCCAAAACAGAAGTGGTTCATTTGCCTTCCCAAGTATTTTAATGGCTTTCAGCGGTTTGTAGCATGAGATGTTAAAAGCCTCTTTGTCGACAGTGAAACAAAATAAATTATAACTTTATGTCTTAACAGGTTATACGAAATATTCAGTTCGTCTTTTAAAGTTGTAGAAACCATATAAATACTTACGCAAATTCTGAATTGCATTCCCAGCATTCTTGCTACAACTTCCAATACGGTGCCGCGGTGAAAGAACATTCTGCGTACGCCTTCTGACTTCTGGGATCATTGCTCGACTTCAAACGTCTCCTTTGATCGCAAGAATACGCGTCCAAGGATCTGCAGTAGTGATATCGGTACCATTGGTGCAGATCGCCGTTGAAGTGGACATGTTTCCGGTGTCACTACCAGGAAAATGTCAATGCTCACTGTTGCAAACCCCTTATGTGAGATCCCAATTCATTCAACAACTAGCACATGAACTAGAAAAATCATGTTCGTCTTACTCTGTGCAATTGCAAATTCGTTCGGTGAGTAACCCACGTTGAATGGAGTCCAATTTCTAAGCATGTGTTGAGCTAGATCGTAAGTTGTGTATTTCCGGGACACTTACGAAGTGGACACAAGTCAAAGTTCAGCTTTTTCATTTGCGAGTATGTATGTGTCATATAGGTATATATATGTTTACTATAAATATAAACTAAGTAACATGCATTACACTTGACGTTCCTTGTCTGTATGCATTTGTTTCACACTACTGCATCACATCCCGTGTATGAGTTTTGCCTACCTGCGGCATTCCAAATCATCGTTTATAAATAATATTAATTCCTCTAAAACCCATTGTACTAATGTATCACGTAGTGATTAATAATTCTTCGTTAAAAATATTACTCTTCCGCGCCACAATGTTAATGGAGAATAAGGGCAGCAATCGTAGTTATTTCGTAGAATCATTTTAGTACTACGATATTTTTTTCCAGTTCTTCCATATCATTGTCCCACTACGCATTATCGATATTTACGGTGTCCCATTATCCTAAATACTGTCAGTCCATGTTACGTTAATTATAGCATAATCACACGTTTATATTTCAAATATTAACGTCCGTACTGAAAAGGTATAAACAATAATTAAGCCCACTATTGCGTTTGGAAAAAATCTTACAGCAGGAAAAAGTAAAAGCATATAGAATTGCGAGTCGGAACGAACCTTTTAACGTAGCGTGAGATTCTTGGTTTTTTTTCCGAAGTAAGTCATTTATGTTTGTCTTTTTTTTTAGGTATTGGTTAGTTTAATTTGTAAGCCACCTTCCCGTTTCCACCTTTTGCAGCTAAAAAACAAGGANCGCCACAATGTTAATGGAGAATAAGGGCAGCAATCGTAGTTATTTCGTAGAATCATTTTAGTACTACGATATTTTTCACCAGTTGTTCCATATCATTGTCCCACTACGCATTATCGATATTTACGGTGTCCCATTATCCTAAATACTGTCAGTCCATGTTACGTTAATTATAGCATAATCACACGTTTATATTTCAAATATTAACGTCCGTACTGAAAAGGTATAAACAATAATTAAGCCCACTATTGCGTTTAGAAAAAATCATACAGCAGGAAAAAGTAAAAGCATATAGAATTGCGAGTCGGAACGAACCTTTTAACGTAGCGTGAGATTCTTGGTTTTTTTTCCGAAGTAAGTCATTTATGTTTGTCTTTTTTTTAGGTATTGGTTAGTTTAATTTGTAAGCCACCTTCCCGTTTCCACCTTTTGCAGCTAAAAAACAAGGANCTTTTTTTTAGGTATTGGTTAGTTTAATTTGTAAGCCACCTTCCCGTTTCCACCTTTTGCAGCTAAAAAACAAGGATTAATGAAAATCTTACGAGCGGTGCGTTTATTTTAGCGAACAAGGTAAAAAAAAATGTCAAAGCCAGGTAAAATAAACAACCAGAAGAATGCTTACCTCTATGCCTGACTTTAATCCTAGATGTAAGCCTACTCTTTCATTTTGGTCTAAATTAATACAATTTATTCGGCATCATCGTAGGATGACGGCTCGTGGGATAACGACTCGTTGCCTGCTACTGTCATTGGAGAACCCGTAATTTCTGAGGTCAGTGAATAAATGTTTAAAACACACCGCACAGGCAGTAGACTGATTTCAATATAATACGGCTTGAATGCTTACATAGAACATCGATGCATACACTAACGTTTGTGAAAAATGCAACACCAAGAAGGATCTGTACATGATCGCTGTCCTCGAGAATTCAGTAAGGTTTGAAGCCCTCTCGTGCTGCAATCGGAGCCCCTAAACGTCGTGGCGTGGAATCAAAGAGGACCTGGATATGTTCCTGTGAAATTTCCCTCCACGTGGTTTGTATGCGAGTCCAAGAAGCATCAACAGTGGTTACTGGAGGACCGTGACGAACAAGTCGTCGACCAACCATATCCCAGACATGTTCTATGGGTGACATGTAAGGCGAACGTGCAGGCCAGGGAAGCAGTGGTACCTGTCGTTCATTGAAGAAAGCTTGCACATTCCTCGCCACGTGTGGCCGGGAATTGTCCTTCTGAAATATGGCATGTGGAGTCGCCAGAAGGAGGGACAGTACCTCGGGCTCTGAAACCTCCCTGATGTATCGGTTGCTGTTCAGATTGCTTTCAATACGTAGGAGTAGAGATCGCATGTTCTATCCAATGGCGCCCCAAACCATCACACTTGGTGTTTGTCCGCTATGCCGCTCCACAATGCAGGCTGCCAGGTTGCGGTCACCACGGTAGCGTCTAACACGTATGTGGCCTTCANTCCGCTATGCCGCTCCACAATGCAGGCTGCCAGGTTGCGGTCACCACGGTAGCGTCTAACACGTATGTGGCCTTCATAGTAGGACAGGTTGAAGTGGGACTCTTCCGAAAACACTATATTTTGCCACTCAGCACGCCAGCGACAGCAATCACGTGCCCATTGCAGTCTGAGATGTTTGTGGTTTCTGGACAATGGAAGTCGACGCAATGGCATGCTTGCCACCCAGTCCAGCCCGCAGCAGACAGCGTCGAACTGTCGCCGCAGAAAGGTCCACACCCGTTGAAGTGCTCCAGTGTCGAGCCAACACTGTGGACGAGGCTGTACGGTCCGTTGCGACCATGCGGACAAGATGCTGTGTTCACATTGCGTGGTCTAGTACCCGGTCGTCGCTGCGTACGACCCTCTTCTATCCACTGGTGCCACGCACGCATCACACCACTGTCGTAGCAGCATGCCCTGTAAGAGCCGAAATGTCACGGTGTGACAAACACTCACATGCTGATATGGCGCCCGTTGACGTCGACGTTGCATACTGACACTTGCTTTAACTTCGTTTGACGGCTTTTCACTGACTGAGCTTAGTGTAACACTTAACTTTCCGGTCACGCAAGAGAGGGCGCTNACTGAGCTTAGTGTAACACTTAACTTTCCGGTCACGCAAGAGAGGGCGCTGCTGGACCTATGTGTACTCCATCTTTGTGCAATCGTAATAACTTATTGCTGGTGCTCCGAGTTTAGATTCATCCGGGCTATTCTTTCTGGGTGTTGCAATTTTCACAACCAATGGTGTTTGAATGTGTGCGCTCATGCCGGGAGAACTGAGGAAAGAAATTAATGATCACCTACACAAATGTAAATGTCCTAGTCTGTGAACCGTATCCCCCTCAGCCCCGTACGTGGCACCACACCAACCCTGTGAAGGAGAGATGACTCAACGTAGTGCTATGGCACACTGGGTATGTTGTGTATTTTTTTTATAAGGTGTTTGTTGTCTCCACAAAGTCAGTAAACACACAAAGCTGTAATAAATACCATGTTGGATAGATTACATTCGCATTTTTTAAATTTAATGTAGCTGACCTTCATTATATACACAATTTTTTATTTAGAGATTTTGAATTGCACTTTGTGTACATCTCAGCAACATATCTTTGTTAGTACGAGAGTTGCATGGAAACGGTTAAACTTGTACTAGAACATTTTGGAATTTTATTACAGGGTTCAGAGGAAGATGCTGAAAATGTTTTCTTGGTCATGTTAGTGGCACTTCTTAGTACTGTAACTGAATAATAATAATATCAATGAAAATTTTTGTAGAAATTTTTTTTTATGCTTGCCAGAAATATTTGTGTCTTTGTTTACATCACATTTAAACAAATTAGTCTGCTTTTTTTTCCCCTAGAAAAGTTGTAATCAGGTATGGTTACCAATTTTAATATGCCTTCTCCACCGATAGATACTTTTGATGCGTTGCTGCCAGCATAAACGTAGGAAATGCAGAGAGATGCAGTTCTAACAAACACAACTCAAAGGAACTTCTGTAAACAACATAAAGCAATAATGCTTTATGAATTGCAGGTGTGTGATAATCTCATTATGAAATACCTACTCAATTGTACTGTAGGATACGACGACCTATTTTTCCCCAAAACAGAACACTACCATTTACTGTACCACGCTAATATATTTCCGTATATTGGCAGTGCCAAGTAGTGCAATTGAGCCGATTGGTTCAATTTTATGTAACGATACTGTACCTGGTATATTAGGCAATAGAATTGAACCCATATGCCAAAATATACTATACGATACTACAACAGCAAAGGTTCGTAATTACAGAAACCCAAACTAATATTACCTACTTACAACACTGTTAATAGCATTATCCCTCAGAATGTTATATGATAATATCCTCTACTATCCAATTTTTAAATAAAAATGAATTGAAAATAAATAATGACAATGAAATTTTAAGGCAAATTGCCTGCAAGAACAAAAATGTTACAAGTGAAATATTTTAAATGTATTTTATATGAACGGGATATAGATTTAAATGATAAGTTTAGCAAGTTTAGAAATATTTGTGATATTATCTATAAATTTGAATAATAAAACACGAATCGCACACATTATTTGTATAATACAATAGCAATACCTGTAATCGTATATGGAAAAAAATCAAAAGAGAATCTAGAGTGGTTCTATAAAGAGATAAGAATAAAATCCAGGCGGCTAAAATTATATTTTTAAGAATTAAAGATGGATACGATAGTACCGAAAATACATTAATTTATGTTTCCGCGAAATATCGACGTTCAGATAGTACGGAATTTTAAAATTTTAATTAAAATTGAGCGCTTCCTGCAGCATTTATACTTAACATAATTATACGTTCAAATGTAATTGTAAAAATGGGTTTCGTAATGAAGAGATGTGATTTAGCAAAACCCATAAATATACCAATGACGGCTGAAGAAAGTTGCACGAACATTTAATGCTTCGTAATTCTTCAGCGATATTATAGTTTTAATATTGTTGTATGTCCACGGTGTCGCCGCTGGACCCTTCCATCTACCATTCCCCTTCCGCACTTGGAAACACTCTAATCAGGTAGCCAGTAGCCAAGGCGAGCATAAGGACTAGTAGTGGGGTGAGAAGAAGAGAGGGGAATAGTGCGCGGTGTGCATGTGAGTTTGACCTCAAGGCCATTCGCAATATCTTACCATAGTGCTAGGAAATTATTTCATATATTTTGGTGAAAAGCAGTGAATGGTATTTTAAATTTTGATCTTTACTCGTTCTAGTGTATAATTGACATTTCTTATTATTTCTGCAGATGGTAATGGGAGTTATTTTATTTTAATCATATATTTGCTATTACGTTCAATTGTGCAATATAAAATTGAATTACGCAATTGCGATAAACTCTGTATTAGATTATTTACCTGGTTATTAAAGCCTAAATCTTATATTTTATTAATATGTCTAGTTAATTAATTTAAGTCATCCATCTTATCATGAACGCGGTTAAACTCAGGTAATAAATACCAAAATTGTAAATGAAAGGGGGTGTTTTCCTTTATGGATTCTTTGATTTGGTGAGTCTGGCAACTGCTATTCTGTTACATCGTTCGAGACATGCAAATTTTGAGGAGTTACGCAAAAATCATAAGAAGAATTGTTATTTGTTTTAAATAATTTTTGGCAATGTATACGATTTGAACTGAATTTAATGGCAATGAATACAGATTAATCTACGTCCTAATTATGTATACTTGAAAATAAGGCAATTAATGCAATCAGATGTATTATTATTTGCAGACAGTCTTGAAACAGTAGGGATTTCCGCTGGACGAAGTGACGTATCAGACTGTTATTTTTGCTATGATTAGTGTAACAAATGAATTATTTTACCGTAACGTTCGCGTTAGTTACTTTTCTATGATATCAACAAATATTTGAATGTGTTTTCCCACAAAGTGACGTAAATAAACATTTATGTAGTTTTGAATTCTTATATATTCACCCAGCTATATAGTTACGTCCACACTATTTCAGTAACAGCGGTCATTTTAGATCATTAATAAGAGTAATTATAATATCACGGTAACCATCTAAGTTTATTAACGATAAAACTGCTTAGGTGTAGGGCGGATTCTTAAAATATACACTTAATATGTTGGAAATAAGTTATTATGTGAAATATTTAGAACTGGATATTCCCAGTATTTTCTCAAAACAAATTATATTATTTTGCGTGAATTCCTGTAAGAAACGTACACGGTAAAATATTAATTTACAGTGTATCGTTTCCTTGTCAAAAGTATGACTGACAGCAAAAGTGACAGGTACTTGATATTTGTATTTAAGCCAGTAAGTACTTTACGATGTGTGTCCTGATACATAATTGATATATTCCTACGAGGAAAATTTTTTGAAACTTGCATTTTTGGTTTACTTCCCATTCAGAAGTACTTATCTAGAAGTTCTAAATTAAATTTATGTTTAAGCCTAACAGAAAAAAAGTGATGCTAGTAGAATAAGCCTAAAGAATTGGATGACTTGCCTATGTTAAAAATTTATTTCATATTTGTAAATGATTCCAAAAGAGTGTTTTAACGGACAATATTATCTACATACTATATTTTACAGAAGTTCCGACATTATATAGCGTTTACTGATATATACGTTTATTCGTATAATTTCCTCACGTGATAATTTATACATTATATTCACTTGCTTACTGGCTTTCCTCTCTTGTCATCCCGTTATGCGTAGTTTCTATACCTTTTTACGGTGGTTGTAATGCTAATGGGTATTTCATGTATATACATCAGTTAGTGTCTAACTGTGGCGGAAATATATAGCGTATAATTTTCTATTGCATTTCAAAAACGTTGCAAACGATGACCGTTACATAAGATTTCATACCTAAGTTCCACCTGTAAAAAAAATTGTGTTGGCATCATTAATCACATCGTCTGTGCTACGAAAATCCGTTGCTAGGATAGTTCCAGTGCCCATAGTTTAATCACACCTATATTGTGTTATACCGTTAACAAAGAAATTGCAATTTTACATATAAACAAATTATAACAGTACCACTCAGGGAAAGAAAGGAAAATCACTAGTTTCCAACATGGAAACTGTTTCAGCATTTGTGTGTGTATGTATATTTCGTCAGCATACCTATCGAGTGCGAGAGGCCAAAAAAGAAAAACGACAAGATTTTGTGCGTATACATCTATAGTCGTATCTGTACTTTAAGTTCATGTCCCTGGTTTATGCTGGCAGAATAATCAGAGAGCAGCCTTACACACTAAACTAAATTTGAACTTACACCAAAACAACAGGACACATGAAAACACCCCCACTGTTTGGTTCAGGATTCAGGACACTTTTCACCCTAAGTTGCAGTCCCAAACTTCTGCGCCACAGAGGAGGGTTTGTGCTAGATTCAGTGAGAACGAGCGGATAATATCGCGGTGGCATTCGGGCACAGATTCAAGGGCGATCGCCCCCCCTCCCCTTTCCAAAACACTTAAGAAAAAGGAAAAGAAATCAGACAACACAACACTGACATAATTTTTCAATAACTTGAAAGAATGCAGCACATTACACACAGCACTGTTGGAAGTGAAGACAATTTTGAGAAATCTAGCGCCTGTTCATTTTTATTTTCGAATTAATTCCGTAGATTTTGAGTGAGTACAAAGACTCAAGGATGTGGAATAAGTAAAAATGATCTGGTTTCGCTATATTGTGTGACATCTGTGTTCCTGTTTGTAGTGATCTTACTCGCCCGCTGGGATGAGTGGTCTTAGTTTAAGTGCTTTTTGTGAAATTTTTTTACGAAATAATATACACTGAATTGTTTCTATGAATTGGACTAAGTTTAATGTTCTCAAGCTTAGCACACACTGGGATTTTCCGTGACAAAAAAGGGATCATCTTTTACTCATGCTCTAGGCTACACGTTTTCTTCCGTCACAAGTACAGAAATTATTCACTGTTTGTTTCACCATGTTTACCTTCACGCTCTAGCAAAATGCCTGTATATGTTATGTTTTGTGTGTGTGTATATCTTCTAACCATTGTGCGAGGAATTTAACTCAGATTATAGAAATACTTTTAATTTCAAATTTTTCGATCAAGAAAACTTACTCGTGGCATCAAAAGCATCTGTGTTAATAATTTGTTTTAAATTTCTATACACCTAAAAAATAAGGTATAATTTCTCGAAACTGTTTGGTTGAAAACATATTGGCCAACTCATCCCGAACTTTATACTAGGCCAACCTTGAGTTTTAATCATATTTTTTAGAAAACTATCAGGCCCGTTCGACAGTGAGAGTAATAAGTATATATATATGTATATATATCACCCGGACAAAAATAACTTAATCCTAGTTGTACCCACAACGCAAAATATACTGGCACGGATTAACAGGACTGGCTTTACTGATCTTTCACTATGCCATACAAATAGATTTAAATAAAGTCATTGACTTGTATGCCAAGAAACAGCACAGGAGATTAGAATTTACTCTGTAAGGCATGCTGTAAAATGAACGTGTCGTATCTTGAGAAAACTGTGGTAGTCAATGAGGTAATATTAATTTTTAGTGAAAATATTTTTATTCAACAAGTTCCATTTACTGTATTTATAGATTAGTATGCCACTCGATAAGACACATGAGAGAGTACATACAATTTATTTATCTAACATGAGTGGAAAGAGAAGCCGCGGAGTTGCAGTGACCAGACTAATTACCACCTCTCATCACGGCGAACCGGGTTGATTCCTGTGGGTTCACTCCCGCGTTTTTTAATGTGGGAAACTTGGCGCACATTGCTGCTGCCCCGTTGGTTTTCTGTACTTCCATTTCTCCCAGCACTGCATTTTGTCGCTGCTCCAGATTCATCTCACTTCACCCTCATCAGCGCTGAAGATCTCAGACATTAAGCGCCGCCCATATCTCTGACTATCACTATGCGTTGAAAATATTCTTGAGGAAATATCTGACGTGCGTCTTTAAAATCAAACCGATACATGGGGTACCAGGAAGGAANCGTTGAAAATATTCTTGAGGAAATATCTGACGTGCGTCTTTAAAATCAAACCGATACATGGGGTACCAGGAAGGAAACGGCAATGTAACGTTTGCAAGGTGATGGATTACACTATAACTTGGTGGTCTTAGTGACTAATAACACGATTGAGATAAATACTGTCTTGTTCGATCGGGTATGTTACTACGCAGCGAACTGAGCAAGTGGGGGCCCGTGACGACTGGCGGTCATTTTGAGCCTGGGCGAAAATTTCCGGGCAGTAGGCGTACGTGTCGCGACTCCGATGTGCCAGTATGCTGAATTTGCTGCCAAACAAAAATACATCGTATATATCTGTCAATTTAGTTCATACAAGTTTCATTTTATTCCTATATCCCAAAGAAAATATTGCCTGCTAGTACAAAATTACTCGCGTAAAACATACGGCCGTGTTCCCGACACAGCCACTCACCCAATATTTTTTCTTCGAGAAAAATCCCCCCCCC
>NQII01000027.1:34395-193939 GCA_002778355.1 Clitarchus hookeri | reverse complement strand
AAACTTACCTCTGGATCTGTGCCTGGTGGCATTGCTGACGTATTGTTAGTGATGTTAGATACTGTAACACTTATTTTCCATTTTCTTTCATTGTAGGTTTTTAGCGTCATATATATAAAAATCACTTAAACCGTCATAAGTCTTGGAGGGGAGGGGCAGGGGGGCAGTAGCCTCTCTACTTTTTAGCCAGCAGAGGCGTTGCCCTCCCCTGGGTGTTTGGCCGCTGGATTAATTTGTAATAAGTATCATTTATGGTAAACTACTTGCCTCATTCTTTTTAAACAAATATTGGTATTTTAATGTTTTAATTAATTTGGTTTTGTAAAAATTGTTATAAGTATTTGATTCACGATGTTTAGTGCTGATTACAATATATTTACTTTTAATGAGTATACAGTAGACATATGAGCCAGTTGATGTAAACACCAGCTGAAAGTCTGGTGGCAGTGTTTATTTTGATAGGTGCGCGGAAAGGTACGCAACCAACGGGCTGAAAGTAGTAGAAATCTAGCAGAGCTTTCAAAAGTGCTCACTTTACCGTGAACAGCCTTCAGAGATGTTCCTATTTGTCTCTAGCTACTGTAAGGTTCTGTGTCTAACGTCAGACTCGTCGCTTGCTTGTGGATGGTCACAACATGTCCGGTAGGCGTCCTTTCCTCTTTAAAGTCAGTCTCAGTTACAAAGTCAAGACAAGCCGTGAGTGGCAACTTGCATACGAAACTAAACAACGCACCATTTTAAATATCCTGCATCAACTGTACCTTCGCACGAATGAAAATGATTATTATGTTGGCTATTCTGACTGCTCTGCAGACGCACATAAGACGAGGAGAAAATACGCGGTCAAGAAAGAGTTGTTNATTATGTTGGCTATTCTGACTGCTCTGCAGACGCACATAAGACGAGGAGAAAATACGCGGTCAAGAAAGAGTTGTTAGATTATTATATTTTTTTTATGTGGTCACGTTAGAGTTATGTGTAACAAACTAAACTTTGCATTATAATAGTAATGTGTTGGTGTTTTAAAAGGAAGTACAGCTTGAAACAACCGCGTGTTCAAATGAAACGCAACTTAAAACGTTGCACTTGAGAGTTCATTTCGCTTAGTTTCCCCCTAAACTTTTGATATTAATTTGAAGAGGCTACAGAACTATCGCAGGATATTGTTCAAATATTTTTTTTTCCTTCAAATAACTTTTTTATTTCAAATTCATGTCGTTTCGAGCCTGTCACAGGAGAAAAGTTGACTTTTAAAAATACGCGATGAAGAGGCAGCTATGCAATTCTGCAGTTGTACTGCGGTTGGCTGGCAGTTGTGCTGCGGTCGGCTGGCAGTCAGCAGCTACCATCAATGTTATAAATAAAAATATCCTCGCTGTAAATAAGAAAATTTAAATGTAAATATAAAGAAATATTACAATATTTTGCCGTAATTAAAACTACCTAAGTGTCCAGTAACATGAAATGCCAAACATATTTTTGTGGGTTTTTATTAAATTTAATATTTTATCTGACGTAAGTTAACTACACGGTTATTACATTAATTTTGCATCATAACACTTGTTGTATTTCACAGTGATTACATACTAAATAAATCAGAATTTTTTNGTTATTACATTAATTTTGCATCATAACACTTGTTGTATTTCACAGTGATTACATACTAAATAAATCAGAATTTTTTTATTTTCTTCTTTTAAAAAATACAAAAATGGCAACGTAGCCCATTTTTAATGTTCTCATTTTTATTTTATACCGCAAATACGCTAGGAAATTATGTTCAAGAATAACGAGCTCTGACTGGCTACATTGTATTGCAGTCGAGCAGTCCGCAACCCAATATCAAGTTTATCCATCGCCGACTACACGACAGCTCACTGTGCAAATTTGTATTGCTGTAATATCTAACAGCCATCTGCTGGCGGCCGAGTGCACGGCTGTCGATTTCTGATTCTGGTGACGGCCGTATTTTCAACGCATCACGCTGGCAAGCAGGATAATATCATTTTTTGCACTGATGATGGGTGTTGGACAGTACTTTTCAACGTTTCTACACTTATGTCCCTAACCACGTTTTTGGGCCCATCCCGTATAAGGTTACTTTTCNGACAGTACTTTTCAACGTTTCTACACTTATGTCCCTAACCACGTTTTTGGGCCCATCCCGTATAAGGTTACTTTTCAAGAATAGATGATTGAACTATAATTTTCGGGTGTCACATATCCGAACTACCTACTACCATTGATCTTCGAAATTCACGATCTTCTTCAGGGACAAACTTTTGGACATCTGCGTCCTCTGTCATGCCGAAGCATGTGGCACACCTAGCTGTAGGAAAACCACTGTATGCTAGTAATATGTGGCATCCGTTAATTGATCAGTTTAATTCTACCGAGGGGTGAGAGGGGTAATTACTTCGGGAGTGAATATTTTGAACGAACGTCGAATCGAAGTACATGGCAGATGACTGTTATACCGATGGTCTGCCCAGATTCCACCACGATAAGACATCGCAGTAAGTTACCGTGCAGTAAAATTCGTTAATAAACGTATTAAATATATAAACATGTGGAGGATGTGTAGTTAATTTTCATGCGGAGTGTACCGTGCGCGTGCCGCGCCGACACTTCCGTTACTGCAATTGTGCAAGTAGCGGCGCCGACACGGAAACGCGGGGAGCGTACAGTCGAGTGAACCAGGCCAGCGATACGCTCCCCCTCGCCCTTCTTGTTTTCTCCCGTAATGTTACCACGCGGTTAGGGGCACCGCCTCTAGCATGGGAAAGAGCCGTGGCGTCTGAGTGCTCGCTGAAACGTCTTCAGAGGCTCAAGCCCACACGCTTATATTACATTCCTAGATGTTTGAGAGGTTTTACGTCGTGCAGCTATGTGCAGAATCGCTGAGGCCCAGTCTACACGTAACTTAAGGTGGAAGTAGAGTGGCTTTGAATGGAACACTCCATCCGACTTTTACAACATGCAGAACTCATTAAAAAGTAGTACGCAAACTACTAAAATTGTCAGAAAAGTACTATTTGTGTTGCATTTGAAATAAGAATACATTTATCTTGTGTTACTATCAAATCTTTTATTAAAATGTACTTAATTGTGCGTTTACAAAATTAATTAATAAAATATCATTTTAAATCAATAAAAAAACGTTTTATAAAAAAAACTTTTGTGAAGGATGAAACTTATAATACTTACCTTGGTTGTGCGTAAAATGATATTTTTAATAATTTATTTTTTGCACATTTATTTCAGCTACGAAAGTTATCATTTTTATAACTGAAATAAACTAACATAGCAGAGAGCCTGCAGAGTTGTCTTGCAGAATACTATATATACAGTTTATTACGAGTAACTGTCGTTATCATAAGATACTAACTGCGAGTATCTTCAAGCAAAGTAAAGTTACAGAACAGGACCGTGCACGAGACTGTACACCAGCCGCTATGCGAGCATGCTTAGGAGAGACATTACATTAGCTGGAGTACTAGCACGAGGCGCACTCGGTGCATGTACAGGTGAGTACAGTAAAATATGGACCGCACTAGTGTAAGTCATAGCCACTAAATTGTGTGTTAATAAACTACCATAGCTGTACTTTCCTGGGGCTACGAGCATATGTAAGCAAATTATGCAGGGTACTACAATTGAGGCAGTTTTTCAACATTATTATTGTGACCTCAAGATACTGTGCATGTCTTCTTTTAGTGCAGTAGAACACACCCTCTAATTACTAATAAAAGTTTGTGTGTGTGGGGGGGGGAGGGGGATACTCCTGTGATGTTTGTTTCGTGCAGTGGTTAAATATCTACATGTTTGGAATGTAATGAATTTCAACAATTTTCCATATTAAATTTTACAGAGATACGTTGCACTGCACTGTTTCCTAATCCCGCTTCAGTTACAAATGATGGCGTCAAATGCCTTCCTTTCTCCCGGACATACAAAACTAACTGTTTCGAACGTCAGTGAGACGAACCGTGCTGAGGGTCACTAGTTAATTGCTGCTACTCTCTCACTACCTGGGGTTATTTTCCTTACAGAAGCAAGGAGCGATAAGGACCGGCACACACACTCCCATCAAATACTCCACCGTCGTTGCGTGCAAAGCACTAACAGCTGTGCAAGCTTCGACGTAGTGTGTTTAAAAATTGGACTTCAAGTGACGACCTTACAATTTTATTAATCAAAAATCTCCAGCGAAGTATAAAATGCAGTTGACAGTAGTAGTTTTTCACATACCCAGTTTCATGCGTTGAATACATCGTAATTAATGTTTTTGATGTTCGTTGTACCTCGAAAATAGCATTCCTGTTTTTCTGAAGCGTCTGTTTTTTTTCATTGAGCAGTAAGTTAGGAACACGTTTAGTGTTTTTGGAAGAAAAAAAACATTGCAACACATTTCAATTACGTAGACTGGCACCTAAACATCGATTACGTTAATGTGTGGGCCCATTACGTTAGTAAGAGTAAATGTAGTTTACAGTTCCTATTACTTAATATTCTTCCAGTAAATAGTTTGTGACTTTTGTTGTCGCATCACTTCTGTGTGTTTAGAATTACGAATTTATTTTGTGTACCCTGTTATTTTATGGTTTCGATGTGACGTTTCCTTGCCTCCCACCTAGGTGAACCTAGTTCGATTCCCGGCGGGGATGCTCCCGGATTTTCGCATGTGGGAATCGTGCCGGGCGATGCCGCTGGTCGGCAGGTTTTCTCGAGGATCCCCTGTTTCCCCTGCTCTTGCATTCCGGCGCTACTCCATACTCACTTTGCGTCACCCTCATCGGCTCTCAACACCTCGACGTTAAGAGCCGCTGAAATCTCTTCACTCTCCACTCCTGTTATGATTGTCTAGATTGGCTACGGCATGAGATGCAAAACAAATATAATACTGCTTTGAATGCGCACATAACGCCTGATAATGATAATGTGCAGCCAAATTACAGTATATACACGGCACAGTCTAATTTTAAGGGCTCCGCCTGGCTGACGCATGAAGTGTGTTGCAAACGTTTGGTAGAAAACACGTGATTCAAAACCGGTTGGATATTGTGTATAAACACAAAAAGCATTCAAGGAACGCTTATGCCCAAAGACAGGTTTCAAGTTCTCATTTCTCATTTCAACTCCAAAACTTATTTTTATGAGCGTAAATATTGCTATAAAAGGGCGTTTTTATAATCAGTGTTAGCTGCTAAATTTGCTATGTATAAACTTCAGATTTGTCTTCAGACACGCATCATACTTTAATCTTTAATAGTGTGCCATAAAAATAGAGTCGCCGCTTAAAGCCACGTTCCGGCGAATCGCCGAAGGAATGACTGTTGTAAAAACTTAACTGTAAAATAACTTCCGAAGTCCATTCCGTCCGACGTATTGCNTTATGCCCAAAGACAGGTTTCAAGTTCTCATTTCTCATTTCAACTCCAAAACTTATTTTTATGAGCGTAAATATTGCTATAAAAGGGCGTTTTTATAATCAGTGTTAGCTGCTAAATTTTCTATGTATAAACTTTAGATTTGTCTTCAGACACGCATCATACTTTAATCTTTAATAGTGTGCCATTAAAATAGAGTCGCCGCTTAAAGCCACGTTCCGGCGAATCGCCGAAGGAATGACTGTTGTAAAAACTTAACTGTAAAATAACTTCCGAAGTCCATTCCGTCCGACGTATTGCACAGTGGCATGCGAATATTATGTAGTAATAACAAACCTGTGGTTTGTGGCGTATGACGCGATTTTGTCCATGTAGATGCCAGTTTTCTCTGTCGCAATATCCCCCACCACTTTCGAAGGTTGNTATTGCACAGTGGCATGCGAATATTATGTAGTAATAACAAACCTGTGGTTTTTGGCGTATGACGCGATTTTGTCCATGTAGATGCCAGTTTTCTCTGTCGCAATATCCCCCACCACTTTCTAAGGTTGTCTTTAATGCATTCTTCTAGACTTTTTACTGTTCCTCGGCTAATAGCGTGTGTACTGTCTCTTTTGTGTCAGAAATTCGCGAGTTCTAATCGTAGCTCTAATGCTCACTCACTCTTGGACCTTCTTATGACTCCAACAGGGATGCTTTGGCCTCTTACTCGTTGCGGATTAATTTTAAATGCAGTTACGAACGTAACAAAAACATGCAAATAAGTGTTTGAAGTCAAAGATATCCCTGAAAAATAGGCTCATTTTCCTTTATCTCTTTATATGTAACTCGTGACGGGCCTTTCGTGTGAATTTTCACCGGTAAGTGAATTCTCCGTCAGAGGTTAATAGTAAAATATTGAACATCGATAAGTTTGGGAAAAAATGTGGCTTTGATGTCGTCTAGCCATATACCAATAACCGCCACCACCCTTTCATTGAATTTGCTCAAAGTTCTTGTACATCGTAGTGAATCATANTGTCTTGAATGCATTCTTGTAGACTTTTTACTGTTCCTCGGGTAATAGCGTGTGTACTGTCTCTTTTGCGTCAGAAATTCGCGAGTTCTAATCGTAGCTCTAATGCTCACTCACTCTTGGACCTTCTTATGACTCCAACAGGGATGATTTGGCCTCTTACTCGTTGCGGATTAATTTTAAATGCAGTTACGAACGTAACAAAAACATGCAAATAAGTGTTTGAAGTCAAAGATATCCCTGAAAAATAGGCTCATTTTCCTTTATCTCTTTATATGTAACTCGTGACGGGCCTTTCGTGTGAATTTTCACCGGTAAGTGAATTCTCCGTCAGAGGTTAATAGTAAAATATTGAACATCGATAAGTTTGGGAAAAAAATGTGGCTTTGATGTCGTCTAGCCATATACCAATAACCGCCACCGCCCTTTCATTGAATTTGCTCAAAGTTCTTGTACATCGTAGTGAATCATAGCACAGGTTCCCGGTTAAACATTCGTTTAAGGCAAAATAACCAAAATGTATTAATTAACGTAATGTGGATAACTTATCTTTCAAGACAATCAAGAATTAATCCAGTTTACCTCAGACATTCAGGTATTTGTGCTATACTATGAGTGGCTACGACGTAGGTTGAGCACCGAACGCGCTCGCAGCTTGCCGCACTGGAAACCCGGAAGAGGTGTGGTTCGATTGCCAAACATTGTGTGAACAAAACACGGAGCACCTATTTCATGCATTGCGTCGTCGAGGAGTGATACGACGCAGTTCTGGCTTGTGTTCAGGATGAGTAACCACTGTTGTTTGCAGCAGAGTTGCTAGATGACAACAGTGTGTTGTTCAGGATGAGTAACCACTGTTGTTTGCAGCAGGGTTGCTAGATGACAACAGTGTGTTGTTCAGGATGAGTAACCACTGCTGTTTGCAGCAGGGTTGCTAGATGGCAACAGTCGAGAAGTCGTATCAACCGCGCGTTAATAGTATACTGAAGTAAAAAAGCCGTACACTCACCAGTTTAGAATATAAAAACGGAAATCCATAACTACATAGACTTTAATTGCACACTTCCTTTCTCTGCGTGGTACACATTCCTTGAAAATTATTTTTTTAAAGGGAAAAATGCTTGCTGAACATAACTTACCAAATGGTACACAAAAAAATTATAAATTTAAAACAGCGGTCAGCACAACAACGCTATCTACTTACATCTCAAAGTGAGGTCTTGAACTATCGATGTATACGTGATTACCTCGTCACGAATCATATGAACATATTTCGCAGAAACCGACTTCATTATCACGATTTGTTTTGGGGGTCCTTTAGTGTTGCAGATATTTTTGAGTGCATTTTACTCTCAAAATCTAAATAAGTATTTTTTGTATAGTAACAAAAGAAATTTTAAAATAGTATAAATAGCAGTATGACCCTGTGTCCATTCGCACGTGTAACAGCCCATACAAATAATTGCATGCTTATGACTCTAGTCGTTCGTACTGGCCTGCAGCAACTCACCAGCTACCTATGTGCGTGAGGCTTGTGTACGTAATCTAGAATACTCCTCGTGCATTTACTAAGGAGTACTCATATTTATGTGGGCCTACAGATTTTGTGCCGGTGTAAATCGGTTATATTTGAAATTTCATGCGTGCACTACCACGAAGAAGGCAAATGCAGCCTCCGCATAAACGTCTGTGAATTCTGAGGCTTACTTAGGCTGATCTTGCAGGCAGTTGTTGAAAAGCCTGAGAGCTCAAGTTTGAATTTACATGTTAATTACATAAGAATGTTTTAACAGTTGCAGTCATGAGTGGTGTCATGACCCTCATCACTCGTCTCCCCACGTGGACACGCCGGTGGATGCAGAAGCACAGTTAGAAGGTGGACGGTCGACGGAGGGACTCGGGCGCCGTGTAGGGCTGGCGTTGGCGCCTGCCGAGAGGACTGGCACTATCTGTCCCTCCCTCCTCCAGGTACGCGCACCGCCAGCCGCATTCCTCGACGTCTGCAAGGGGTGCCAACGTCTCCCCGACACAGCTTCCTTTCTCCCGGCTTGGTGTGGCTCTACAAGTCTGTTTTCACAATTAGGTGCTCACGCTATCGCGGAGAGTCTCGAGCTTTCTCAAACTTGTGGTTTTCTTAAAAAACAGATCATATAGACGTTTACTACTTCCAGCATCAGTAATCTACTAAGATAAATTTATCGCCATGACAGAAATTGTATGATCATCTTAATGTATATTTATCCGCATGAAATCCCATGGCATAGGTTATTTCCTCTGTGGTGGCTGAAGGTATTTTGCGTGGGAGCGCTAAGGGCGACCTGATTACGCGCCTCACATGCCTCATTGCCTCTATTCTCAAGGCACTGAACTGGTGTGCAGTCGGTCTCTCGTCGACTCGCCTCTTGTGATTCTCAGTAGTGACCCTGTCAGTTTATTGTGAAAAAATAGACAAAGGTGTGGTGCGTTTACCTAAAATATGTAAGTGGCCTGCTCTGAAAATATTATATCTAAAAATGATTGTGAAATACCAATTCTAGCCCTTCTTCGCTTAAAAAAAACTTACAGCAGAAATAAAAACTGTATCTAATTTTCAGACTTGAGAAATTTCTTTAATGCTGCTCGTAAGCAGACACTGCACAAAAAATATTTGGCAGTTTTTAAATGGTAACTATACGACTGAACCTCCTCTGCGCGCTGTTTGGGGGCCTGGCCATACGGCGCCATTAAAGGCGGGAACACACATGGTGCGCGTGCGAAAGCTGACCTTATCGTTCTAACAACAAACTATACGCCTCCCAAAATGAAGAGAACCTTTGAAAAATCACCCTAGGAGTAACATGTCAATCTGTTTTTTCAATAACTTGTATACCACAAATGTATAACACTGTGATAGACTTGTATTGTATTCTTGAATAAATGAAACTTTAAATTAGTATCTTATATAACTTGTAAAATTTATTTCGTATTCAAAACGAATTTAAAAAAGTGAGAGTAGCGATGCTTTGGCAAAGGCTAGTAAGAAACAATTCACAGTTAAAAAATATTGTTTTAACCGAGTTTTTGCTATCACATTTGTAAATTAAACGATGCCTATTTAAATATTTAGGTAGCCCTGGTGGAAACATATTTAATTGTTACAGTTAAAAATATCAGCGCAAAATACCGTGCGTAGACCCTCGTGACATGGTTTTTTTTTTCGACCGAGGAAGAAACTTCAAATAGGCTGTCGACGGAGCGGAGCTTGTGTGTGAGTGTGTGTGTGTGTGTCTCTCTCTCTCTCTCTCTCTCTCTCTCTCTCTCTCTCTCTCTCTCTCTCGGGAAGTTTCACACTGCTAGACGTAGCAGGATAATTATGCGTGTTTTTAATTTTTAGCATATTTCATACTTATTACAGCAAAAATAATGATTTTTTTTTTAAATTTTTAATTTACAACTGAAATGAGATTTTAATGTTTGAATACTTATGATATATTTAGATGTGATGGCGGGAGGGTTACAATTCCGAAGTTGGCAGAACTAACCTCTGGCGAGTGGTGACTTGACATGGCGTGTTGCTGTTCAACGAAGCGTTAATTTTTCTTGCTCCGGAATTTACTTCAAATTACCACATCAAGTTCGTACACGTTGTGTTTTTTAAACCTACCTAGGCAAGTTACGATGTTGTGATGGATCAGTGTTTCCATAGCAGTAATAAATATACTGTAACTTGTGTCGTGACCACTGCGTGCGAGAGGGTGTGGCTGCTTCGTGGTCCGGTGTGTGTGTGATTGCAAATATTGGACGTGCGAAATTTATACGTTTTAATCATGAACGGTTTTTTATGATGAAGTTAATTATTTAAATACACTTCTGTTTGTTTATCACAACTTCGTAACATTGCCCTAGGTGTTTGAAACACAGTAGTGTAACGTGCTCATGTTTCTGTGATTTGAATGTTTGCCACAATCCCAACAAATTACTAAGCCCAGCCAGATAATTTTTAATAAACGTAATAAAGCTAAGTACCAATGCAAAGAGTATGAGCGGAATAAAAGTTATGGTACGCCTATTTGTGTGCATGTTCACCACTATATTTTACGTTTGTCGCTGCTAAGTACAAAAAATAAGCGACACGATTGCGTGTTTGAATTTACTGTCTTTTTCATTGAACTAGTCATTCCTTCATTTTAATATTTGTTCCAACTGAGGCCGTTATTTTAACGAAATATTCCCACTCACATCAATAACATGAGGTTAAATATTACAGTTCTTTTCCCCCACAGTTGTAACAGGGTCACACAGTCGCGGCAAAATATATATCCTGTATAACCAATATGTTAACAATGTAAAATAATAACCGTAAGAACTATCGTCAATACTGAAGGTGTAAGAAAAAGTAATAAAAACTGATCTAAATATGGTTATAGGCCTAAATTGTGAACATTCGTACGTAATGGTTTTTGAAATATGACAGAAATTTTTTAACAGCTGTAAACAGTAAACAAGGCATTTGACAGTTAAAACGTAGAAGTCACATGGCAGTGTTTGTTTGCATGTAGCGGAAGGAAACGGAATCGGTAGCCAAAAGTACAAATTTAGCAGTGCTTCAGAAAAGTGTGAAGTAACCGTGAATGGACTATAGCATCGGAGTAAGCAATCTCTGCACAGCCATGTCACGTGACCTCAGGGATCAACGCGGAAGGCTTTGTTTTCATGAAGGGGCATTGTCTGGGGTGGTGCTGGGGGAGGAGGATGACGTGTCGAGGACGAGTAATCACGTGTTGTCAGGCAATGCCTGTGAGAGGGGGGGGAGGCTTGTCGAAGAGTGAGGGGTGAGTCGCTCTCTCTGCCAGCTACTGCGCAGCGCCTCGGCAGCTCCTTCCCGGAACAGACGTAATGGCGCGCGACTTCCGGTCGCTGACGTCAGTTCCTGCCGCGCGTGCTCCAGTGCCGCCCACTTGACTGTTTTTATCTTTCTCCCTCCGACTTTGCTGACAGAAGGTGAATGTGTGCTGTGGGTGGTGCCGAGCCCCTCCCCCCTCCCTTTATTCCAACCTCCGTACACCTTCGCATTGGCGTGTGTCATATGCATGTCAACCAAAGCTATGGCCAAATTTGAAATTTTCAGACCCTTAAAACCAGTTGTGTAAATGTTTAAAGTGGAAATTCTTGTTAAAATCTGGTAAAAACAAAATGTAATGTTTATATATAACTTCAATGCCATATGCTTGTTATAAACCGTGATAATTCACTGCGTTTCGGAATTAGCTTTACAACTCGAGGGCGAGATATCGGTGAACTGATATCTAAACATAATAACTGGAGATACAAACGTAATCAAACACTTCAAGTCTTACGGCCATCAAACTTTTAGGGTTCGGTGTAACTTATATTTTGTGCGCGGCATATGTACCATCTGTAGTTAATTCTTGCAACACTAGTATGGCATCTCCGGTATCACATCAGTAATTAACGGTGGTAATTCAGAGTTTGGAGTTAGGCCACATTCGATCTTTACAAATTTCCCCCTCCCCTCAAAAAAATGTGCTAATACCCGGGAAATGGATGATCACGCTATCGATGCTCTCCAGTGATCCGCCAAAAACAGAACACTATCCTGAGATTAGTGCAATGATTTTAAAACTTGCCAACTTCTCAGATTGTGCTACGAATAGCATATTTTAGCTTAAGCTGTTTTAGTTCAAATAACTGACAGTGATTTTTATAATGGCTAAAGCGGATGCTAAAGAAGTACAGAATAGGCGCTGTTTTTTGCATCGTTTCCTGCATATGTCCTCCACGTTGCTATATAAGAAGACATTTTTTTCTGGTGCTTTATACAGTTGCTGAACTTGCACGGCAGGCCTAATGCATTTTGCAAGCAAAAATTAGCGTGTCTGAGGACTATTCATGAAAAAAAAAAAAAAAAAAAAAAACAGTGTTTATGAGATGAGTGATTGCGACGTGATTGATTTAATTATTAACAAATTAAACTCTAAAAATATTTCATGTATAAAAATTATTTTAATTTCTGGTCGAATGTGCTCCGAACATTTGCCATTTATTATAGAACTGCAGCTGTCTACGTAAAAAAAAAGACAGATTTTAGCTTCTAAAAATGCCGAACCATCGGTATATACACCTGTTGGAAACGATAGCCTTCTTTTCATTAATGTTTTATTTGGTTTTTATGTCCACATGAAATTCATGGAGCTATTTACAGACTTACAGTTGAACGTAAATTTAAACTAAAACGCCACATACAATCAGTGTGTGTCAAGGTCTACATCATAGAATCCCTTGCATCACAGACTTTCGTTAAAACTTGTTGCGTCATGTAGTGGAGTCACTTTAACGAAGATGTACTAGTTTCTTGCTTTGAAAAAGCTGTAGAAAAATAGTTAAACTAGTGAGTTGCGCTGTTTTTATACAAGGGCTTGAGAAATACAGTTTTGCAGAATAATTTATTTACNAAGACAGAAAGAACTGAATAATTTATTTACGCCACGAAATCCACGTAAGTTTATTATTATGTTGAAAAAAGTCCCTGGTACATAAAAATTAATGTTTGACCCAGAAAAAAAAAATCAAGCTGAAAGCTTGAGGACGTATTCTAGATACATTCCTGAGCAACACCCAGAAACGTCCCAAAGAATCCCTCGTCGACTTTGCCGTTTTGAAAAATAAATATGCTGTTTTGATTTTTGCCTAATTTCATTTTCAAAAATCGCAGTACTTAAACTATTGGACCTAAAGGGCAATTTATGTAAATGTGCGTGATGAAATTCTGTTTCACACTGTACTTAATATTTAAATTATACTTATAAACACTATACCGTGGTTTCCAAGAAAATTCGAAACTAAAAACTGTCAAAACATGGATTGAAGCGAGGAAGGAACAGCATACGATACGAATGCGGGAATACTGGATGAAAGTTAAAGCCCAGGCGCCAGGGAAAGGAAAAGAACAGTTGAAATAGCGTGGTCCGTAGATGGTCGATAAAAAAAAGCCATAAATATTTAATTTTGGGGGAATAAGAGTTAACATAAATTCGTTTGTTTTCATGTAAACGGTGCTTCGTATCAAAAATTTTTCGTACAAAAGCTGTGGAGCTGTAGAACATTAAAAAGACTATCAGGACTGTGCAGCACACAAATTATGTATACTGAAAATTGGCTCCACAGTGCAGTGCGTTATCGAACGCGGCGCGGCGCTTCATTTGTCGGGCCAAATACATAACTTGGAAATTGTAAGTCGAGTTTTATGTCATTTCGATTATTGCCGTAATTACAACAAATTTTCACAACACCCAAACTATTCTGCATTTACTCTTATCCGAGTTCTGAAGTAAACAGAGGCCGTATCACTGCGACAAGTCAGCACCTGATTGGCTCGGTTTGTCTCGCCCGCCTGTGCACTATTTTCAACCAAGAGTACAGTAAGCGTCATATGCGCTAGTAATGAGAATATTGGAGAAAAAATCTGCACACGTCAGCAGACGTGGTTATATGTAAAACGTGGAAAAATTATAAATGCCGTGTAAAATTATAGTGTGATGAGACATATTTCAGTACTCACCTAATCGGTAGCCGATAGTGGAGCTATCCTTTCCAGGCTTGAGTCGGGTACATCACCGTTATCTTCACAACTGTCAGCATTATCACCAAGAGGAACTACAACATTATCGACCCCAATATCACTGATTCGATCCAATTCCCACATCCTAGCCAGCCTCTTCTTTTATTACATGCTGACTGCAGCCTTTCCACTTGCTGCAGATTTTTCACTCGCCTGTATATTTTTTGGAATTCAACCACTCAATCATACTTTATTTTCTCCAGGAATTATGTGGTACCCGTTCACGTTTCACACAATGATTGGGAACATTGTCCGTAACTATTATGCTGTTAGGCTGTAATTTAGGTAATTTTTTTTTTCAAACCAATCTCGGTAAACGTTACCATTCATGGTAACCTCCACATTTTTAGACTGGAAGATTAATTCGCCGTTCTCCATAAAACCTCTGTCGCTACCAATGCGAAGGAAGTACTATAAGGCAATGTCCCTTACCGCTATAATTTTTGAGGCCAGTAGACAGTCTTGACAGAAAAGCTTCTCTCTTGGATTTTACTGTAGAATCCAACCAAGAAATGGTTGTAAACGAGTGAAGAGATTCGGGCCGCTCTTAACATCGAAGTCTTGAGAGCCAATTAGTGTGAAGCGAGGTGGGTATGGAGCAGCGCCGGAATGATAAGGCGGAGGAAACTGGAGATCCCCGAGAAAACCCACCGACCAGCGGCACGATTCCCACATGCGAAAATCCGGGAGAAACTCTGCCGGGAATCGAACCCGGTTCCCGTAGATAGGAGGTTAGTAGTCTAACCACTACACCACCATGGCCCCGACTTTGTTGTAGCATGCCCCTCATTTACCCAGGTTCCATCTAAATAGTAAATCTTTCGTTCATCTTGTCGGTAATTACGTAGTTTGCCTACATGACTTCGTTGCCAGAATGCAATTTCGTCCCTATCAACTACGCCATTCTTTGTAGAATGTTGTTAATTTAAGTTAGGCAAATCGGCATCCTTATTAACACACCACGACACTTTTTTCACCGTAGGCAGTTCGTTAGCAAAGAAAAAGCTGTCAACTTTACGCCTAATAGCCAATTTTACAAAATGATCGCGTGCTTCCAGAACAGAATGCNCGATATCTTTCACTCGGCTTTCGGGATACTTCACCGCAAATGTTTCAAAAACATTTTAAACAATCGTTTTCTCTACATTTTTTAAAGGCTTCCTTGCCCTGTTCTTCACAGCACTCGACCCGGCGTCAGCTATTCTTTCGATTGCTTCCATCCATGCGCAAATATTGACGTAAGTCGCTTGATAACTCGTGAGTCAACTGTACACCCGTGTAGTCTGCTAATCTATTAATAGTGATAAACTTTAAACTACATGCACTGTGTCTGTGAAATGCGAAAATATATATTTGAATATAATATACCCTTGCTAGTAATTGGTTCGCTAAATTTACTTACACGCGACAGATAATAATGAGCTATTTCCCGTGTACGATCTTTCTACACGGCGACCAACAACGGATGGAAATACTTGTTTACCATGAGCTTTGTTGATTTTAAAACTCGGTAAGAGTAAACGAATAATAGAAAAATTAGTTGATTTTTTTGCAACACATTCTGCAATATATAAATTTGCTTATAAAAAGAAATGTCAAAACAAAAATATTTTACATATTTAATAACGTATTGATAGCCTGTGTCAAGTAAGACTTACTAGTGGCACCATTGCAGCGATTTTAGGTAATATTACTAGATTATTGTCGATCGATGCACTGGGGCTTGCAGGGTCTGCTGAAATTTGTATATACATATTTAGCTGTCTGAATTATGGCCCCACGTCTTGAAATGTAAATTTCGTACCACAATATTTAAGAACATTTTTGGAAAATATCATACAGTTTTGTGTTGGTAAAATAAATATAACTCTTATAATTACACCTCGCCCTTAGCGCTGTGTTTGGCCAGTAGAATCGTCATCAGAATAAGAATATGTTGCAACTGGTCTCTCTTCACGGACCTCATTCACATCTTCGTTCTCGTCATCGATTATGCCAACACGAATCGTACATCCATAATGCCTGCAGAACGCACACATCATTAAGCAATTGAGAAATATTCTGAGGCATCCATTAACAATTTTGTTCACAGCCTGCTTTACAACTGCATGAGCTCTACATCTTTCGGTTCGTAAGTCATTTTAACTGGACGACGAGAGTTTTCATTACCAATGAGTTGGTGCCAATTTGACACCCTGCCATTTTCGAACTTGATGAAAAACTCGCAGGCAGCGTTGTCGAGATCCAGAAGAAGTAGGTGGCTAGATCGAAATTAGTATGCAGAGACAATCTTGCTACAGGTTTCATTTACAGACAGTGGTGTAGAACATCTATTGAATCGTAGGGCTTAGCTCCATACATGGTGGCAATGAAATCTGTGCTAGATTCAGCCACTTCCTGTGCTAATGCATTGAATAACTAAGCATTGACACTTTCTTCTGCAGATTACTGCTTTTTGCAGTTCCTGAAAAGGTAGAATTTTTTTCCTTTGCGATACATGCCAGAAGTTGTATCGCAGTCAGTGACTGCATGCACAAACAGCAAACTGTTCGTTATCTCGCCTAAACCATTTTGTAAAGCTTTATTGCTGTAGATTTTCGTATTGTTGTACTTCCTTAAGGGGAGTTCATGCAGTCCATGAAGGGAAGTGGGGGACAATTAATTAAGCAAAACTAATTAATTCAGGAGGATCTTTACTGATTCAACTTACAATAATTACAGCGTGATGTGGTTGGTGGTGTTAGGGAACGAGGTAGGTGTGAAGAACAATCTGTTATGGGAGGACAAGGATATAAGGGGCTCCGGACTCGCTCTCTCACCCTATCATAAGACACTTACCCCCAATCGCCGCTCGGAGACCGCCGTTCAGGGAGGACCGACGCCGACTGACACCAGATTGTCCTTCACACCTACCTCGTTCTCTAACCCCACCAATCACATCACGCTGCAATTATTGTAAGTTGAATCAGTAAAGATCCTCCTGAATTAATTAGTTTTGCTTAATTAATAGTCCACCTACTTCCTTTCATAAGCTGCATGAACTATACCCACCTTAAGGAAGTATAACAGCGTCATGTTCTTTCGTTCCTGGCACAAGAATTTTTGTGTCAACCATCGTGTGCAAGGACAGGCATAAGAACGAATACATCTGTCTTTTCTCCAATGACAGCAGTGCCACCTCCTGACCTTGACACATTATCTGCAGTTGTTACTATAAATCTGTCAACATCTGCTCCAGCTTGCAACACTTGATCGACGGAAACTTTTATACGGCTGGTGAGCAAATTGATTAACTTGGTTTTGTTCACTGAGTTTCTAAGGAATTAATTTTGGGAAGAACACCCCGGAATTCGTCCATGCGCTTCAAATTCATTCTATAGTGTTATACCAGCCCGTCACATGTGCGCTTCATCCTTTGCAGGTAGTGCATTGCTATATCCATCAAATACAACTCATGCTGGCGTATTACTGAATCACAATTACATGCAGGCAGGTAGCCTCATTACCTACAAAAAACAGCCAGTTATCCGGGTAGTTCCAAGCGATTACTTGTAGTAAACCTCCCTTGCTGGCGCTCGGAGCCAAGCGTTTGGACATCTCACTGGTTTTCCAAATGGTACACAACATTATGCATTATAAACAATCTCTGCATGTCCTACAATACGGAAATTCCCCATGGTACCAAGGAGTGATTCAATAAATTATCTACTATCAGATTATTTGGGTGATTATTGAGTTAAATCGAATCCCTGCAGTACAGTGTATACTTGTGAAGAGTTCTGTTCTTTTTATATGTTGGTTATACTGTGAACAACACTACAGGTAATGAGTTGGTACTATGGGATGTGTTCGTTTTTTTGGTCATGTACATTATTAGTGTTACTTACGATGTTGACAAGGATGACACAAGTTGGTGTCGCAAGGTCGTCAGTGTTGAATAGAGTTATGTTCTTCTGTCTTATCTCTTTCGTTTTTGACTTCAAGGTATAACAGCTAAACCAGGAAATGATATTTTGGAAATTTGTTTTTTTCGTAAGCATCACAATGCTCCGAATCCTTCTTTCACTGATTTGTCTGCATTTGATCTTCGTGATGTTATATGTTGGAAGAATTTACCTTTACATGAAACTGTTTACAATCAAACTTCAGTTATCAGCTTTTATTCGTCTGTTGTTTTTTAGCCAAATATTTCACAGTGTTTTTGTGCTTGGGATGGATTTCATAAAATCGTTTGCGTTCTATTTCTTGCATTGATGCTTTACCAAGTTCGTCAGCACTGCTGCAGTTCACGGTATCATCTGTAAATATGCCACTGAGAAGATATACTAGATGACGTGAGCTGCTTTGATGTAAGTCAGTGCGCTTTATCAGGTCATTCATTATTGGTGTCGTGATTTTGGCGGGACTCTTAAATCTACGTGTTTGTTACCTCACATAAATCTTATGTTGCATTCACTATTTGAGACACCACTGGCATAAAGCGAACCCTTGTGGCCAAAGTGGATCCAGACATTTCACGCCACGAGCCACAGTGATGTAGTGGTTTGAATACTCGCCCCCCACTTTGGCCAAAAGGGTTCGATTCCCGGCGGGGTCGCTTCCGGATTTTCGCATCTGGGAATCGTACTGGACGATGCCGCTAGTCGACGGGTTTTCTCGGGAATCTCTCGTTTACCCCGGCGCTTCACCATACTCACCTCGTTTCACCACCATCGGCTCCCAAGACCTCTATGTTAAGAGCAGCCCAAATCCCTTCTCTCTCACTCACATTTCACGCCCATGAGTTTGGCCACCTCTTTTCTTCATTGCACTCATGAACACTGGCATAATAGTCATGCCAGTCCTTGTGTCACGCCACAATTTGCGAGATCGACGGTTCGATAAAAACCTGTATTAACAAATTTATTGAATTCTTGTGAATAAATTGTTTGTTCAAGTTTGACTATTTATTGCATGAATATATGGCCAGATTTGGCATAGTTTAAATGTCCGCTAGCATGGAAATAAAGAAGTATTAGTTTCCAAAAAAATACCCCACTATAAGTTTACCTGCTGGAGTGCAGTAAAAATTTCTGTAAACTCCGGCAATAATCTAAATGGCTGCAATCACGACTTACTATGTCTATTTTTCCATTTATTTTACTTGGTAGAAATTATACAGCAAACTTGTTATCAAAGGCTGCGTTTGTTTTTTCTACATGTCCGGTACACAATCTAAGTCACATTAAGCCATGTGTGTTTTGTCCTTGGCCCGTCAAATGATGCGCTGAGCATGATTACATGTTGTACTGCCGGGCAAATTTTTGATATATATCACAAACATTTACAAAAAAAAANGATGCGCTGAGCATGATTACATGTTGTACTGCCGGGCAAATTTTTGATATATATCACAAACATTTACAAAAAAAAAATGGCCGTTTAGGTAAAAAAGTTTAGGGGTGCAATGTTTTTATGGAAATTGGTAAACACTTAAAATANGATGCGCTGAGCATGATTACATGTTGTACTGCCGGGCAAATTTTTGATATATATCACAAACATTTACAAAAAAAAATGGCCGTTTAGGTAAAAAAGTTTAGGGGTGCAATGTTTTTATGGAAATTGGTAAACACTTAAAATAANAAAAAAAAATGGCCGTTTAGGTAAAAAAGTTTAGGGGTGCAATGTTTTTATGGAAATTGGTAAACACTTAAAATAACCTATGGAAAACCCGACACAGGATTTTTTGGGACTTTTTGGGTGGTGCTCAGGAGGGTATCTAAAACACATCCTCAAGTTTTCAGCTTGATTTCTTTAACGTCTGGGTTGGAATGAAATTTGTCGTAATTACACTGGACTATTTTAGTATTTATCAATACGTAGCATGTTTTGAATGTTGTAATGATGTGGCCAAATGATGAATTAAAAAGTATCATTTTCTGAAGATGTATATAGATTCTTGATCTACGCCATGTTTCGAGGCTCCACATAAAGCTGTTACATTTGGGAGGAGGCGGGCATTTCTGGTACCGTACATCGTTGAACGTGCAGTTGTATGTATTTAATGGTATTTATTACCTTTCGCGCAGAAATCTACAACTGCAAAAGATAATACGGCATAGTGGCGTATTCGTTCATGCATATTATACGAGCATACTGGTTCGGAATCTTTCAGTGTTATACACTCGGTATTTACGGGCGTCCGTCGTTACTTTTAGTGGAAAGGGGAGGATTCGAATCTTAGGGCATTAGTATCGCCAGTAAATATAAAAGTTGCATTTTGCTTGTGTTGCAAATTAAATTTAAGTTATTACTCGAGTATTTTAATTGTAAATATAAGTGAAACGGTACATTAGCAGCGCGATGATACTTAAAATATTTTGCAAAATAAACTATAATTTTCTTTCGGGGAGAGGGGTTAGTGTCCCTTCGTGTCCCTTTCCTGCAACAGGCGCCAATGTCAGCAACCTTTGAAGATTAATGATACTCGCTTGCGTGTCGTACCTGTTTCATTCTTGGTTCCATGTTTTCCCCTTCTTTGCTAATCATCGGCTTGCCTCAGAGCTTGTTTGTGCTACGTCCTGTGCCGTGGCGAAGGCGTGAACTTGACCTCAGCGAGCCGCGCCGGCGTAATTGGTTCAGCTCCAGTTCCGCGATGCCGCGGGCAGCACCGGGCCGTGCATGCGCGCGCACCTTCTGGCCGCGCGCCGCTTAGCCGGAGGCCACCTGCGACCGAGCGCGGGAAAATGAGCACGCATCCCGTTCTGTCACTAACATGCACTAAAGATGACGGTCTTGAGTTTCGTCTACAAGACTGGTTCACCACTTGCCTATAAATGTCATTCACGTGTTCATACAATGTTGACATTTAATTTTTCCAATTACATTAAGTTTTTTNACCACTTGCCTATAAATGTCATTCACGTGTTCATACAATGTTGACATTTAATTTTTCCAATTACATTAAGTTTTTTTACAAATATTTGAAAACAAATATTTGTCTGCACTGCAATCTCATATTCGTCGAAGACTCGTGGTTTTGATAGTTTTAAGACAATAAAAACAGCGGAAGTTTGCTACTTTACAACTAACACTCGCACTCTACCTCATATTCCATCTACGGTTATTGATCATGGCAGAAACGTGAGCAGGGGCTAATAATGACAGTATGCANTACAAATATTTGAAAACAAATATTTGTCTGCACTGCAATCTCATATTCGTCGAAGACTCGTGGTTTTGATAGTTTTAAGACAATAAAAACAGCGGAAGTTTGCTACTTTACCACTAGCACTCCCACTCTACCTCATATTCCATCTACGGTTATTGATCATGGCAGAAACGTGAGCAGGGGCTAATAATGACAGTATGCACACGGAGGAATAGATTTATGGGTGGATGATGCAAAATAGTTTTAGGTATTATCGTTACTTACTGCACAAAAATTTCAACCCATTTAGTAAGCCTACTGCAAAAGTATTCCAGAAACTATCGCAGCTTTATTAAATTACATACATACATAAACTAAGCTTTTCCTATCGTTTTTGGTAATAAAGTTATTGTTTAATTCTATAACATGCTCTTACGGGGTAATGTTTGGCAGGGTATATTTTAAAACNCGTTATTACATACATACATACATACATACATAAACTAAGCTTTTCCTATCGGTTTTGGTAATAAAGTTATTGTTTAATTCTATAACATGCTCTTACGGGGTAATGTTTGGCAGGGTATATTTTAAAACATTTATTTTTAATAATAATTTATTTTCAGCCTCTGTTAAACACGATACCCCTAAGTTTTAACGGTTTTATTGTAGTAGGAGGTAAGTAGATTGAGTTCTGGGCGAATTGCCTGTATGGAAAAATTAATAATCAAATGATTATGCAGTTTTCTTCTTGTAAGTTTGTAGGATCCGCGTTGATGTAGTTACCAGGCCATTCGCCTCCCGCCACGGCGAACAGGGCTGCCTTCCCGGCGGGTCAAACCAGGTCCCTTGCACTGGAAACCAGGTGGACGTGGGTTTTTCGTGATGCTCCCGTTTCCCCTTCTTACATTTCATCGCCGCCCCGTCTCGTCACTCCATTGCCATCGGCGCTGTAGACGTCATACTATTACACACCTCAAAAATAGTTTGCACCACTTGTAATTGTTTGCACATGAAAGATGTTCGTTGGGATAGTAGACGAGTTACAGAAATACATTCGTCAAGTTATAGCGTGGTGTTCTGTACAGACTGCGTATTTTCGCCCCATATATTCTCTTGGACCGTGAGCAGCCTAGTAAGTCAGAAATCCCGGTGGAACGAAACTTTTCTTGAGGCGTGTATAAATATATTGTTTATAGAAAGAGTGAGAATACCTGTCTGACCAGAGCCTTGCGTTGGCAGTCTGAATATACAAAGTAGTAGAGCTGTTGTAACTAGTGCGAGTTGCATTCAGCTCCAAATATGATAAAACTTAACTATCCCCACATGAAACAGCTGGGACATTGAAAATGGTAAAAGTGCGTCCATTTTCGTTGCCAACAAAATATGTAGAAAAGGATTAATGCTTTTTGCTTGTCTGAATACTTTAAAAGATCAATGGAAGACAGGGGTTGTCATTTATTTGATTCATCGGGTAATGGAACCTGTGTCGTTCTCAGATTAATAACAAAAAGTATCCATTAACTTTACTGGAGTTATATTAAAATACGTTTACTTTTATCATGGATTTCGTTGCAAGAGTATTTCCTCCTTTCAGTGAGTAGGTAACATACGGGCTAGGGTTAACACGTCACATTTAACACACAAGCGTGCATGTATACGTAAACAGGTTCGTTGCACGCAAGTGTGAAAGTTTTACTGGTTACATGAAGTGAACGTAATCTTGCGCTAATATTATGATCGCAGGCAGATTGCGGTCGGACCTGTAGTGTGGGCGCAGTGCGCGGCAGTTGGCAGCGCGCTAGTGTGTTGGCAGGCCCGAGGTTGGCGGCACTGGGGCGGGCGGCTCGCTCGCCCAGCCAGTCCATCTCCGGCAGCGTTGCCAAGCGGGCGGAGCGCTGTAGTCGCGAGAGTGAGGTGTGAGACGAGAGTCGTCATGAGGAGGCCGGTCAGCAGCTAGCGACGGTGTGCGTGTGTGCGCGAGTGTGTGTGTGTAGTGCGTGCGCCCATGTCGGTGCGAGTGACCGGGGTGTGCCTGCTGCCGCCCGGGGATGGGGGAGGCGTCCAGACGCCCGTGGCGATAGTGGCGCCGCAGCGCAGCAACTCCCTCGACTACCTCAACTTCGAGGAGAAGCGGCAGCTGATCGCGTCGTCGCTATCGCTGTCTGACTTTCTGGGACACCCGCATCTCCCTCCTGCCAAGGGTCAGCCCACTGGGAAGGTCGCAGGTGGGTCCTCAACCCCGCACTAGTGCACATTTGAGTACACACTGTAGCTGTGCCAACATAACACTAAATACTCCTCCAGTCTCGTGCAAACGACAATGCTTTGTAAAAAAATCACACTCTGTCTTCAACTTGAGTTACATTGTTTTGTGATAAATTACTCTGTCTGATATTGGTATAACCGCCATTCTCCTACAAAGCGACATCGTGGGCGTCTCGTTTGCGATACGAGACAGCTCATTCTGGACGTTTGTGTGTAAACGCCTGTAAGTTCCCGAGAACAATGTTCGCGAAGAAATTAACGTGAGATTTCCGGGAATTTGATTTCGCATGCCTGGAAATGCTAATATTTTGTGCGAGCGCCGTCCCTCTCAGGAATAAGTAGGAAGCACAGTATGACTACATACAGCAATTGTTTATCCGGATAGGGGGTGGGGGGGAGATATGACGGTCTAAAGGCAAACGACTAGGGATGTCCAAATCTAGGCGAGGGAAGGGGGACATATATAAAGGGAGAATTCCATTTACATGAACGCATGTAACATGCTGGCCTGGCACCTATATAGCATAATATATGTTTTCCCGATTATCTGCCAGAGTTGGTGCTTCAAAAATTGTACCCCACGCCATACAAGCTTGTGACTGCCAGCAGTTAATGCTCGGGAATACCACCTGATTCTCCTTCACGAGATAACGTCAAGTAGAACACAACTGTGCCAGACAGTACGCGTCGCCATAAAATAGTTTTGTTTGCCTTTGGACCATTCACGGCCTCGTAATTGAAAAGAGTAACTTCCCGACGTCAATCTGTACTTTGGGCTCGGAGCGAATAGTTATAATTTCGACTGCTAGCAGTCGTAGGCGATTAGGTAGTACGATTTTCCTTTTTCTGCGCATGTACCCAATATCCGCTCACGGAGTCCAATTTTAGTCATGATTAGTTACGCACCTTCGTTAACGTTTTCCCCTCCCACCAGATATGTGTGTTATTTTTAGTAACATTTATACATTCAAACTTTATTAATATTCCACCACACTATCAACTTCAAAGATCATAAAAAATTTGTTGAATGATAGTATACTTAGACTTGTTACCGTTCCTCTGGCCTGCACCGTTTCCTCTAGAAGGAATTGAACAGTGAAAAAGTTTCCAGGTCACTGTTGACGAGGCATGTCACATTTAAAAGAGGAAAGAAATGTTTTGTGTATCTGTGAAGTATACTCATTACACCGTATATTCAATTCACGGTCACTTCCAACTTTTCTGAAACCTTGCTAAAGTTCTACTTCCAGGATATTCCTCCGCCTCGTGCAAACACAGCTTAAGCCAGTCTAGAAAATTATACTAAAGGGACAGCGCACTGTATTCGTGCTCACGTAGTGTAATAATATTTTGCATTAAAACTATTTCTTACTAGGCATTACTAACGCACTTATTTTACCCGTTTTTCATTCATATTAATAATGATGCAATATTATAATTTATAGATAAAATATAAGTAAAAGTTAATTTTAACCAAAAATAAGGTACTTTTATGTAAACACGAATATAAAACGCTTGTGATACATGTTATATTAAGGAAACAAACCAAGCACGTCACACGTGGGGTGATTTTTCAAAGATTTAATTATAGGCATTATGTAGTCTATACANTAGGAAACAAACCAAGCACGTCACACGTGGGGTGATTTTTCAAAGATTTAATTATAGGCATTATGTAGTCTATACAGAAAGCATGTATACAGCTTAGACTGAAAGATGAGGTAGACTGATCTCGCTGGCTGCGCACAACCACTTTCCGTGTCCTGGCATTGAACTGCTTTTCTGCCAATACGGCTAGCAAAAACGGCATGGAATGGGCTTGAGGTTAGAACACTGTTTAGGAAACAAGTGCTTTTGAAATGATTTTATACTTACTCTAACCAATTTGTAATGCAGTTTGACTGAATTCAAATTGGTAAAAGTATATTATTAATATAATAGCGCTTGTCACTGAAATATTAAGATACAAACAGACATGTTCATCTTTGTTGACCATGTGACTTTGACAGTTGTTCATATGGGGTAGGTCAATGTTGGTACGAGCGCAGAAGACTGAATCAGCGGTCTACCTCATCTTCAGTGTATGATCTTGACGGACGTCTGCACTCTTTCACGTACGGTGGCTGAACGGTTCACCACGCCGCCTTCCATCATGGCGACCCAGGTTCGACTCCCTGCGGGATCACCACGGACACGGATCCTCGCACGAGGGAAACGTAGCGGATGTTGCCAGTGGACGACGAGCTCCCTTGGGGNGGATCACCACGGACACGGATCCTCGCACGAGGGAAACGTAGCGGATGTTGCCAGTGGACGACGAGCTCCCTTGGGGAACTCCCGGCCCCGGTAGAATGAGGAGTGCAGTGTTCCGATTGGCTTGTAGTTACGCCGTGACGTGGCTTAAGGCTGGTCCAGTTCTGTAAACTTTATATCTTGATGGCTGTCGGACAAGACCAAAATTTCGTTATCTCCATCATTATCAGCATCAGCAACCAATCACAAAATATTCTGAAGACTACACAAGCGCATGCGCCGAACGACAAAAAATGCGAGTGTGCATATAGCAAACCCGCAGTTCGTTTTGGTTGGAATACTGTTAAAACCANTCGCCGAACGACAAAAAATGCGAGTGTGCATATAGCAAACCCGCAGTTCGTTTTGGTTGGAATACTGTTAAAACCACATGGCTTCCACTGAGGATAGAACACTTTACATAAAAAAAAGTGCTTTGATTTCAGCACGCTGCCTATGTAAGTGAAATGTATGTAAGTTACCAATAATAAATTAATTGTAAACATTCTTTCGTTTGCGTGCCCGAACACAAGTTTAAACAGTTATAGCCTCCTAATGTCAACGCGTATACACAGTCGAATCACATTATTATGACCACCTGCTAAAAGTGTCATCTGCAGCGCTTAGCTCATAACGCATGGCCCATGACGTGGGCTGGTAAAGCGTGTATATAATGCGACCGACAGTCTGGCGCTTCTTGATGTCATGAGTAAGGAAAGTGATTTAACTGAGTTGCAAATAGGGATCATCATCGGATTTCGGAAACAGTGACGCTNGGATCACCACGGACACGGATCCTCGCACGAGGGAAACGTAGCGGATGTTGCCAGTGGACGACGAGCTCCCTTGGGGGACTCCCGGCCCCGGTAGTATGAGGAGTGCAGTGCTCCGATTGGCTTGTAGTTACGCCGTGACGTGGCTTAAGGCTGGTCCAGTTCTGTAAACTTTATATCTTGATGGCTGTCGGACAAGACCAAAATTTCGTTATCTCCATCATTATCAGCATCAGCAACCAATCACAAAGTATTCTGAAGACTACACAAGCGCATTCGCCGAACGACAAAAAATGCGAGTGTGCATATAGCAAACCCGCAGTTCGTTTTGGTTGGAATACTGTTAAAACCACATGGCTTCCACTGAGGATAGAACACTTTACATAAAAAAAAGTGCTTTGATTTCAGCACGCTGCCTATGTAAGTGAAATGTATGTAAGTTACCAATAATAAATTAATTGTAAACATTCTTTCGTTTGCGTGCCCGAACACAAGTTTAAACAGTTATAGCCTCCTAATGTCAACGCGTATACACAGTCGAATCACATTATTATGACCACCTGCTAAAAGTGTCATCTGCAGCGCTTAGCTCATAACGCATGGCCCATGACGTGGGCTGGTAAAGCGTGTATATAATGCGACCGACAGTCTGGCGCTTCTTGATGTCATGAGTAAGGAAAGTGATTTAACTGAGTTGCAAATAGGGATCATCATCGGATTTCGGAAACAGTGACGCTAGGTGAACGTAGACTACAACGGAGCATGAAGGCCAACCGACAGGCTACAGTGGAACAGCTCACCGCCCAAATGAACCAGGGAGCATCCAGACATGTGTCTACCGCAACAGTTGAGCGAACCCTTCTGCGAATGGAGCTCCGGAGTACGAAGAGTGACTGCACCCATGCATNGCATGGCCCATGACGTGGGCTGGTAAAGCGTGTATATAATGCGACCGACAGTCTGGCGCTTCTTGATGTCATGAGTAAGGAAAGTGATTTAACTGAGTTGCAAATAGGGATCATCATCGGATTTCGGAAACAGTGACGCTAGGTGAACGTAGACTACAACGGAGCATGAAGGCCAACCGACAGGCTACAGTGGAACAGCTCACCGCCCAAATGAACCAGGGAGCATCCAGACATGTGTCTACCGCAACAGTTGAGCGAACCCTTCTGCGAATGGAGCTCCGGAGTACGAAGAGTGACTGCACCCATGCATCGACGTAAACGACTGGATCGCTGCTGATTCGCGATGGGTAGGTAGCCTTCTCCGACGAGTCACGTTTTCAGCTGCATAGAACGAATGGACGTCAGTGTGTCCGTCGAGAAACGTCGGGGAACAGACACCCTGCGTTCATTGTCTGGCGAACACACGAACATGAGGCGATGGGGGCAGTGTTATGGTCTGGGAAATGTTCTCGTGGTATTCTCTAGGTCTCATCATCCTTGTGGAAGGCACTGTTGATCGATTTGGCTATGAATGCATCCTCGGCGATCACATCCACTCGTACATGATAATTGTCTTTGGATGGGATCTTCCAGCACAATAATGCGCCTTGCCTCACAGCTAGAAGGGTCCTCACGTGACTGGAAGAGCACGATCATGACTTCATAGTTCTTCCCTGACCTCCAAACAGCCCCTATCTCAATCCAATTGAACATCTGTGGGTCTCCTCCGCCTCGCACCCTTCAACAGTCGTGGGACGCGCTGCAGACAGCATGGCTCCAGATACCCGTGGAAACCTATCAGCACCTGACGGCGTCACTGCCAGCTCGTCTAGCTACTGTCCTTGCTGCGAAGGGCGGTTGCTCTGTGTACTAACAAGTGGTCATAATAATGCGATTAGACTGTATAGGCTTTCACATTAAATTCAGCATTTTTAAAGCCCTGCTTAAGATCTACTTACTTGTATGCAGATTTCGTATTCTTCAGCCATACGTAAAATTAACAATGGGGCTCCCAGTGTTGGGTAAGTTACATTTTTAATTAACTTCAGTTAAGTTACTTTAGAAAGTAAAGTAACTTCAACAATTTTTCGTTACTTTCGGATAAAATGTAACTGGGCGTTAATTTTGAAGTAACTTAACTGAACTCCGTTACTCACTATGTGACTTTTATATGTACAGGTTTCCTTTAGCTCAGATTACTGTTGAAAATAAAAAGTGGTTAAACATNACTCACTATGTGACTTTTATATGTACAGGTTTCCTTTAGCTCAGATTACTGTTGAAAATAAAAAGTGGTTAAACATTACCATATTTGTTAAAGTTGGCTGTAAATAACATTATTATGAGAATAAAACTAAATTGTATACTCGCAAGAAACATGGGAATCTTATAACTAGAAAATTATTGAATTGACATAAATACAGGCCCAATCATTTTCTTAAATAAGAGATGTTATTGAACAAACTGTGTGTTTAACTGTAAAGCCATTGAGTAGTGGTAGTGTCAGCAGTAGGGATGTACCGATATATCGGTAGCAGATATACCTATTTTTAGGATATCGGTATCGGCCGTATATTTGCCGACATTTTCATTTTTACAAAAAAGTTGATATTTGGTATTTAGTATACTTACAAAACATACAAATTGCTTACTACATTATATGCACTCATCACAAAGGTACCACTCGATTGATTTAATGCCACAAATCAGTGTTTCATTTTAAAAATGCAAGTTCTTCAACGATATTTGGTTTAAGTCGGTTCCTTAATTGTGTAAGCACTTTACCAGTGGTACTGGATAATCTTTCGCTTTCAACACTAGATAGAGGGGGCGACAGGTATGCTCTGGCAATGCTAGCAAGGATGGGAAAACGTTCCTTGTTGCGCCACCATTCAAAAACATCACAGGTATTAGAAATTATATTTTCGTCTAAATATATTTCACTACTATCGTCCAGATGTGGATCAGGGTCATTCGAACTTGAAGGCATATTGTCTAGGAAATTCCATAAACTAGCTGCTTTTTTTTTTGGATCTTCGCAGGGGTTGGCTGGCAAAACGTGATGACATCCATATTCTCTTGCTCTTTCTTTACTAGATCTGTTAACCATTCTGTACCTTACAAAGCACTCTTGACTCCTGAAAACTTTATTTTTGTATCTGGGGTCAAGCATTGTGGCTATAACACAAACTTTGTTTTATTCCAGTGAAATAAATCGTTCGTTATGCTTCTGTAATAGTTCTGATTTCATAGTTTGTACACCGCTGAAGTTGTTTGCACTACTAGAAAAAAAATTTCGCCATTATAAATGAAGTTATCGGCCGATATTATCGGCTTCACTTGGCCGATATATCGGCTAGACCCATATCGGTGCATCCCTAGTCAGTAGTATAAGAAGAATGTATTAAGGATTATAATAGAGAAAATTTAACTCAGCTTTAGTAATACATTTAAGAAAATGGAAACGTGCAGTAAGAGGAGTTTCGTTTCAGTGGATATATCACTTGTTAAAGTATTTACTCTGGACAAAAAAAAAAAAAAAAAAAAAGGAACTATTTAAAACCAGACAAAATTGGAGTACAGTCATTCAAACAGACTTTTTAAAAATTCCTATACAACAGTTTAAATAGTTACAAGAAAATATTACTCAAAAACTAAATATACTTTTCAATAATTAATTATAAAATAATTTTCTTGCATTTCTTTTTAAACGCAAAAATACAATACTATACACAAAAAGAGTTTCATACTGTCGTCAACATTAGAATTACCATATTTTTTATTTAAATGAAACTTACATGTGTAAAACAATATAATAATTCCGTAATCAATAGAAATTAAAATCACTGAAGAAAGTGTTATGTTGGTAGTAGTTTTCATGTAAAATGTCTTATCAAATTGATTTCCGGTATGCTATTTGTAAAATAAATAACGCTAAAGAGTTAGTTTAATTTGCAGATATCAAACACAACAAAAGTATGGAAGTGGTAAGTAGTGTTGTACACATGTTTGCATTAAAATAGTACCAGTGCTCACATTGTATACGAAATAACATTATGTATGTTTATTAAATTAAAGCCAAACAAACAAAACGGTTTGCCAAATACTTCTTTTAAACTGTAAATACATCTAGAACCTTTTATTATAGTATAAGCTAACACATTTGCTAAAGTTCTTGTATAAGATACAAGNCTGTTTGCCAAATACTTCGGAAATTATAGCACGACCAAATTCACAAAATGTGTTATTCTTTTTAACTGTAAATACATCTAGAACCTTTTATTATAGTATAAGCTAACACATTTGCTAAAGTTCTTGTATAAGATACAAGAAAACATGCTGGGCGTGACTACGTAATCATAAATCTACCAGATTATCAAAACTTTGGCCACAGAGTACTTAAATAANAGAAAACATGCTGGGCGTGACTACGTAATCATAAATCTACCAGATTATCAAAACTTTGGCCACAGAGTACTTAAATAAACAAAGGTGAAATAGCCGCTTATTCCGCAAACTCCAAGCGCACACGCAATCAAAATGGCGTCACTGGCCATCATCATGTCGGAACTCCGTTCCCTAATCAGCGCCTGGTAACGAACTTGCCAGCCGGCATCCCAGCTATTAGGGAAAATTTCGTAGCACGTAGTAACCAATCAGACACGAGTCCCGTTTCCAGAGAGTCTCACAACCAATCAAGAATGGGTGCGCCCATATCAAAGGTACCGCAACGTCATTTCGTCTCTGTGTATTTTTCTACTCTGTTCTTAGGCTGTGCTCGAATTGTTCGATTAGGAATTTGTAATGTAGTAGCTTTCTGTTTGGATTCTCCTAATAGTAATTTCTTAAGCAATTGTAAAACCGAATCAAATGCCAAAATCTAATAAATGTGTGTATATATATATATATATAAAGGGATTCTAATGCTTAGAATTAAACGTAACTTACCTATTTACATAATTAGTGAATTACTATATAGTTGTTACTATATTTAAAAATTTAATTCATCCATGACACTAGTGTGCTTTAAGAAAATTATTACTAAAAGTATGTAACCATTTGGTTGAATTAATCTGCCAATTCGAACTTTTTTAATGTGTGCATATGATATAAACACACCCGCGCAAATCTTAGGTGTTTCCTCAGTTTATAATACGTTCTGGATGATAAATTTTTGATAAAGCATAATTAAGATTTGCGTCTTCATGTTAAATACTAAGAAAGAAAGAATTTTTACGTTTAGGAAATGACAAACAATTTTATTCACTGTCCGTGTCGATTTTAGCGTTTCGAAAGCGCTAGTTATTACATGTAGGCATGGTTCATAGGCAAAAATAACATGAAGCGGACAGGGCAGATGGTGGCGCAGGTAAATGTACTAATTCTAGGAATGTGAACCGACGTCCAGCGAGCACCCCTTGCTCCTTTTAACGCCTGACTGATTAAGTTCTCCCTACTTCAGCTATTCTCGCTGCACATGATATGAAACTACAGTATTGTCGGTTACAATTAATGAGTAATTTAGTTAAGTTACAAGCTACCTTGCAAAAAATTTAACTAGTTACCCCCAAAAGTTACTTTCAAGTAACTCGTTACTTTCGTTAAGTTACTACTTAACACTGCATGAGCCTGATCACTTTATATACATAGTGGAATTATCANTAACTCGTTACTTTCGTTAAGTTACTACTTAACACTGCATGAGCCTGATCACTTTATATACATAGTGGAATTATCATAAAAGTAAATATTCTTACAAATTTGCTCATTCTTACACTCGCCTGCATTAAAAAAAGGTAAGTTAAAATAAATAGTTTCAGTAGGCCTATTTATAAGTGTTTGCCGAACACATTAAATTCAACGTTAAGACATGGAACTACATAACCTCCGTCGTAGAACCAACTTTNTAACTCGTTACTTTCGTTAAGTTACTACTTAACACTGCATGAGCCTGATCACTTTATATACATAGTGGAATTATCAGAAAAGTAAATATTCTTACACTCGCCTGCATTAAAAAAAGGTAAGTTAAAATAAATAGTTTCAGTAGGCCTATTAATAAGTGTTTGCCGAACACATTAAATTCAACGTTAAGACATGGAACTACATAACCTCCGTCGTAGAACCAACTTTNTATAAGTGTTTGCCGAACACATTAAATTCAACGTTAAGACATGGAACTACATAACCTCCGTCGTAGAACCAACTTTACTGGACGTGTGCCAGTCAGTGTTCCCCTTTAAAACATACTCAGGTGAAGACATTGGCGTTTTTCAAACGTTGATTTACAAAAGTGCCTAATTAACCGTGGACAGTCTATAATAAGTGTAACGCAAACGTAGAAAATTCCTATTTTATTAATGGATTCGCCCACGAAAACGAGACTTATCGGTTCTATTCTGTATTTGGTTCTTGGCATTGCTTTCTTTGTAAATGTTTGTCAGTACTGACTGACAGCTGAAACACGAAATTACATGTACAGCGAATTCACTGCTATAAGCGGCGATTTTTCTTGTTTTTTTTTTTTTACACTAGCACCACACGTACTCTCTCATTGTTTGATTTTCCATCAGTGGTCTGGAGCCCACTAGCCATTATCATTGCCATCGTAGCACTACTCATTCTAGTGAAACGGACGCCTGAGGGTCCGTTATGTCATGTACTTGTGTACGGTACTTTGTTGCATAACCACTTTTAAAACGTGTTACTTCTGCCCTGGTTTAAATAATAGAGAAATAAGCTTTTTTTTTTCGTTACTAGTCTCGGTAATTTAATTTGCATATGGAGGTTAAGCGGAACTTTTCCTCTTTCCCTGTCTCTAGCTTAAAAGTTCTTGTATGATGTGCTTAGAGTTGAGACAAATTTTCCGTAGGCTTTTTTAAATACATTTTTACTCCGGGTTTGTTGTGTATTTGTGTACACCTGGCGATAATGTATAGGGCCAAATAACGTCCATAAATTGATTTTTTTTTGTACCTCATAGCGAACATGGCATGTGCAGCGTTCAATTCCAAATTGTTCTGTGTAACATAGTGATAAAGACGTTAATGTAGATTTTGTGCGTCAGCCACTGAAAGGTCCTCATACTCGCTCTCGAGAACTTTTCTTTTCACAGCACACTTCCAAGGCCGCCAAGTGTGTTATAACAGCTAAAAAAAACACACACCAGCTGGTTGTTGTTCACGTCCGCGTATTTTGTTTGGTTTGCTCTGAGCCGGCCGACATACGGAACGGAAACGTGTTTGCGTACGTTATCCCCGTCATTTCGTTGGTGAGCAGCCCTACGACTTCGCTTTCATTACAAGTTCATGAGCGTATTTGCTACACCCGCAAATTGTTCTTTTAATTCTGGCCAAAAGTATTTTGAACACGAACCTTCGGTTTTCTTGCGTGTGTGTTATGAAGAGTTCCCCGACAGACACGTAAACGATTTTGTTTATTAATTGGATTATTATTCATGGTGTACAGATTTTTTATTTCTTGGATTTTTTTTTTTGGTGTTATCTTCTGCCAACCGAATAATAGTAGCCTACTTGGTACAACCAGGTTGTGGCGTCTATGGTTCTTCACATATGAGAAGACGTAGTTACTACTCCTCTACATAACTAATCCCAAAATTGTTTGTGGCATGGGCCAATAATTAATGTACGTATATGTTAGAACTGAAATATATGCCTAGTCTAGTTCCATATGTTTGTGAGCGTATACTACCATGTGGTATTACGGTGAATATTGGTTATAGGATCGTAAAGCAGTGAGTTCGAATTTCTGCTAGTTATACAAAATGTGTTTTTGTGCTATGTTTACGTATAATAAACTGCCAGATATTAAGGTTGAAGGAGAGTGGCTTTCAATGAAGCACTTCACCCCACTGTTAAACATGCAGAACTGATGAGATCTCTAGCTCGCAGTAATAAGTGCCCGTAAGACGCATGCTAAGCCTACACGAGAATAAGGCCCCTTTCAAACGAGGCGACTGATAGCCGCAACTCTTCGTGGAACATTGGTTTGTGTGGTGGCTTTGACACGAGGCGACTGCAGTCGCTTCGGTGGGCAACAGTCGCACGCAGTTGCTCACTAGCGCAACTGATCGCCCCAATTGCAGTTGTCGCGACTGGATACGGAGCATGTAATAAGATACACGTTTTCACACGATGCGACTGGTTGGCCCGACACTGAACAAAAATTCAGTCTTTCATGTGTGCTGTATGCAGCATGGGAACTGAATATATAACCTTATTTTAGGTCCTGGTAATAAAAATTTATCTACTTATATGTGAAGTTTTAAATATTCAATGAAATACACATTTAACCAAATTTGTACGCCATACGTCAGTTTTTCTGCATTATTATTTTAAGAGTTTTACGGCTGGTATTTAGCAATTTTTTTGCAATTTGTTGAGCTGTGGCAAATGTTAAAATCACAGATGCGTCAAAGTAAATTTATTCATTGTGTTTCAAACCTGCAGGGAAACGTTACAAAGTTGTGATATACACATACATACGTGGCCTTAAAAAAAAATTACCACAGTCTGTAACGACTGTACACTGTTAAAAAAATCCAGTTCCCGCTGTCACATGTGAAATTATAAAGGCTACTTCATGGGGTCAACGACATTTTCGTACACACGCACGTCACTTAAGCAATCGACACGACACTCGCTGAACTGCTATAAGCCTCCACGAAAACATCGAAGCATTAGAAACAACTTTGCAACTCGTGCAAACAGTTTAAAACACAACGCAATTTTGAGTTTCACACGGGACAAAATATATCTTAACGGCCAGCGTCAACAATCAACAAGCCATGTTGTCAGACGTGTCAACGTAAGTTTTAACTCGTCCCGCCACTGAGGATATGGTTTTACTGTTGTAGAAAGCGGGCTTACGAATATAATTTTAACACACGATATACAATTTTCCTTTGCAGTTCAAGGTCTTCAAATAAAAAAGGATAAACGCAAATACCTCTCTAACGTGAATAGTGGCTTTTGTTGAATAAATTCTGAGAGATGTAATAAGTACCAATAAAAAAGCCCCATTGTCAAATAATCGCCATTATATCGTATTGTTAACAATCCAAAGTTCAGTCTTTTAATGCTAAGCACAGTTATTTAAATAAATATACTTTATTCAAGATAGTACGCGTGGAAAGATGAAACTTCTAGTTAATTTTAAAACCTTAAAAAAATTTGCACCGGCCGTGATTTCAACCCCAAGACGCATGCGTGATAGGCAAACACCCTACCAGTTGCACTACCACGACGCACACGTGATTGAGTTGAATAAATATATAAATACTTTTTCAGCAATTACATGTTTTGCTTTGTTCCTGATGATAGAAACCTTTAAAACATGTACATTTTTCACACTATTCTTGCCGACTTTAATTTGTATTTGCAAAACAACTTAATTGTGTTGGTTGTTTAATTTTTAGATAAATAATGACATCACGATGTATAACGGTCTGGACGCGTCATATTGTTTATGAACGTTCATCATGCTGCTGGTTCCGGCAAAATGATATGCGTTCTGCGCATGCCTAGGTTTCGTTTGCGGTAAGGATAAATCAGCAAGATCGGAGTACTTGGATCAAGGCTTCGGCCGTGGCTTAACTAAGGCCTTAACTGGTGTTTTAACGTTCTGGAATACTGGTAAGACCTGGACTAGGCTTGAGCTGTACCAAAATCCTTATAAAACGTTTTGGAATACCGGCCTAACATTCTGATGTGTTAAGGGTAATCCCTAGTAAACAATATTAAACGCCTGAAGGTCTTCTGTTTCCTCGGAATTTTAAGCGGTGGCTATACGGTTTTAATACAGCTATCCGTTAAGAAAAGGTTGTCGTTATAGTTTAAAACAGTTTTATAGAGGAATAAATATCGTAAACAGAGGGTTACTTAAAGCGATTTTTACTGAGTTTTCAACGACCAGATTTATGAATTGGGGACAAAATATCGACTTCCAGTTCTGCCCTAAAAACAGATTTACACTGACACATTCCAATTTTTTTTTAAAATTAGGATAGACACAACTGCTTACAATGAAACCAATGTGACAACTACGGAGGCTTCTTAACACGTCATCAGTGTTGGGAATGACGAGACGGAATACTGTACGAAATTTCGTATCGGACCAAGTGCATATTGTTCCACAAACAACTTATGCGAAGACCTCGTGATTAAGCGTTGTATCGCCAAAGACCGGATGAGACGGCAAGAGATTTCAACAGGGTAGTTTGTTACACAATTTTGCCAAATGCTCTGGCCCGTCAGTCATCGTGTGTAGTTTCGCTGTTCATGTTACTAATAGGTAGTTGAGAAAAATCTTCAGTTCCCATACGGACCCGCTCATAAAACCTTTCGTCCGAACTGTCTGCAAGACCTCGAAGCTGTTTGGCCGATACGAAAGAAAGGCGGGGTTAAATAGTTGGAAAGGGTTTTGTTTCACGTTTTCCGGTGTTTCATCTATATTTTTCGAGCAGTATGTACGTATGTGGGATAAACATAGGAAGGCAATCCGTCCACTTGTGAGTCGTACATGCTGCGGTTTACTGTAGCTTCCAGCGTGTGACGTCACATAGTCTGGCGTACGTCGCGTCCTCCCTGAGCGAGGGGAGCAGAGCTGTGCAGCTGTGGTAGGGTGGCACGAGTGGCGAGACTTGTTTTTTTGCGAGTGAGTCACGCGAAGGGCCAGTGTCGCGGTTGGCTGCCTCCGAGCCATTCAACCTTAATCCTTAAACCTTATTACGCACATAACATTACAGAATTCCTGAAACCAGAATGGACTGTTTTCAGTCTGCATTTTCTCATATGAGACTCGAAAGTAATAGGGAATGAGTCAATCTTTATTACGGTTACAGACACAACAAGAACATGTGCAAAATATCGTAGACTTAAAAATGTTACGATATGCCCCGAAAGCCATTGTTTTTAAATATTTTATTTGAAAAGTAAGCTACGGCGAAACAAAACTATTTCCAAAATGGAGGGAATACTACGTCTTTAATAGTGCGTAGGGTTTAGGTCAGTGCTAAACTCGTAAGTTGAAGTCTGCAGGTTTGTGAAATTCAATATACAAAAACAAGAACGGGCAATTCTCTGTTATTGTTATTATTTTTTTTTTTGTGATATTGACGCATTAAGCGTTAAATTTTGTCCCACGCACTCTCAACCTCGTCGTAAAAATCTGCCCTGTCTACAGTTAACACCATATTTGCGTTTCGTTAATGTATATCGATATGTCCGTTGGGTGGGTTATCGACAAGGCAGGAAAGTTCAAACAAAATCGACTGAATACAATATTTCTGTTTTTGGTTATACATAATTAGCTATAAATAAAAAAAAATTGAAAATAATGAGGCAAGTAGTTCACCATAAAGTTTTAAATAATAATTATTACAAACTGAAGTAGTTACAGACCACCGTCTATCAACCCGAGGGGGGGGGGGCGCTCCCCTTGTCTCTCAGTACTAGGTGCCTATTATAATTGCTTATTTGCCGAAAGGAAAAGTTTTCCTACAGATTCTCGTCTCGTGTGGACCAATCAAAACTTCCGACATAGCGGCAGCAGATTGTACCTTTACTTCCGCGGCATTCGGCTTTGTAAGCCATGAAACCTGAGTTTTTGTGAATACGGAGGAGTTATAATAATCGGGTCGCCAGTTCGGTTGCGGGTATTTTTACGTGGTTTTGGTATTCAGGTATTGGAATTCAGCTGCTGCAAACGCGGGCTTTTGATGCAAAATTTGTTTGCACTAATAAAACTACTGAGCAGAGCCAGTGTAGTGATAACTTCATCGCATGGACAACTGTGATTGTTTATCCAAAAGTCAAGGCTGTTTTGGGTTTATTTTCGTTAGTCACTTGAACTGCGTAAATTGTAACTCTATGCTTGCGATGTCCGTGCATGTATTGTAAAGTGAACATCATTCTTCAACACAGTTCTGTTGTTTTCAGTTACTCAGCCCATCATAGCAGCCCCGTTTCATATAGCCTTCATTATATATTGAAATCGCGTAAATTCGATGACCGCCTGCAATGTATAGTACAACTTCACGCACAGTCAGAAGATTGACTTTTCCTCTAGTTAGTGGCCTATGTGGGTCATGTGTTGGACCCACATCCGCCACTGGCTAGCTGTTAACCATCTCTCAGTAGTACTGTATCGTGGGACTTAGAACCAACGTATACTTTTACTAAACACATTTCCTCGCGTCTGATTTGTTCGAATTCAAGCGCCATAAATTTTGATAGAAAAAAATTTCCCTGTATTATTGTTTTATGTACTTCACGTGAGTATAGTTTCATAACGTGCAATCACAATCAATACGTGTTACAGCTCTCTAGGGTCTTAGCGAGGTTGTGAGATGCTGAGTTTTTCTCGCGGTGTACTTGTGCAGTGACTCGTCGGCCAGTAACGAGAATTATGTTTCTTTGTGTACAGACGTTCAGTTCGTCATAATGATTGGGGGTCGCCACGCTCCAAGCCAGGCTCCACCCTCCACCCAATGGAAACTTCTGCAACTAGTAATTATGGATGCCAGTACACTGGCTATAGGTTTGTGTACACGAGCGGCTGTTTTATTTGCTTCTTTCCTTTAGGAGTGAGTTTTAGTCCCGAGTAGTTTGCTGCGGATTTGCTCTCATACCGTAATTTTTTTTATTTACTTTTACCTCAGTCTTACTGAACACGTTCAGTAATCTGCGTTTCAATTTGAAATATAACTCAAACAAATAAATGTTATAGTCTGGTATTTTGCTTAATAAATTCCCAGAATTTTACTGTCTCTGCAAATTACCCCGCCCCATCCTTTTTTTTCCCCCCCTTCTTCCTCTTATACCGTCATAGGTTTTTCCCCTTCAGTTGTTTAGTTGCCAGCCATTCACTGTGTCAGAATGACGTAGTCACTGATCAGGTAGTGTTATGTAGGCCTAGTGCTCAAGTAATCGAAACGATACTTAATTACATGGATATCTGGACGATGGATTAGTTTTGTACATGGTGGGCGATAAGACAAGTGGTCTTGTATTTGTATATTATTTTGCATTTATCATAAGGTTTACCCTCGTGTATGTGGAGTTTGCCAAGGCTGTGGCATCCTCTACGGTCAAGTAAGACAGTCACAACGTGACGGTCAAGTAACACATGAGTTATTATAGTTGTGTTTAGTGGAAAGCATCGTTCTGAAAAACCGCCCACGAAAGCGGGGCGAGAAACAGTTTAAAGCACCTTCGGACGAAACCTTTATTCCTGCAAGTGAGAAGAAGCAACTGGAGGGTCGACCTCGGATTGCGGATGTAGTATATATACCTTCACCCGTATGACCCTGCGCTCATTCAAGAACATTGGATTGCGTGCTGCGAATACTGGCTAAATAAAGCCCGTCCTTTAATGTCATAAAACCAATCAAGATAACTTCGGATTTTTACTGAACACAATTTCCAGTGTATTCTATGACAATGTAGGTGGAATGGACGAGAACAGCGAAAATTAGCTCCATTAAAGAAGGAAAAAGCTAAATAACCAGCAGAGAGTACTCTGGTAACCATAATTCTTTTGAATTTAGNTTAGCTCCATTAAAGAAGGAAAAAGCTAAATAACCAGCAGAGAGTACTCTGGTAACCATAATTCTTTTGAATTTAGAACTTGCAAGAATTGCTTAGGACATGCCAGTCAAAAATGCTGCTTTATGATTGTGTTGAAAGGCGTGAAAGTAAGGTTTCCAGAATGAATTACTTCCTTGTTCCACTATTTTTCCAAAGGAATTTATTATTTACTGAAGAAATCAGGTTGCCAGTACGTGTAGCAATTTCTTGCTGAACCGTGTATTCCACTCACGCTGCAACACACTTTTGCACCGGCTGGGCGGCAAGTTCCAATGCCCATTCGCAAGTTCCAAGGCCCATTCGCGNTTAGCTCCATTACAGAAGGAAAAAGCTAAATAACCAGCAGAGAGTACTCTGGTAACCATAATTCTTTTGAATTTAGTACTTGCAAGAATTGCTTAGGACATGCCAGTCAAAAATGCTGCTTTATGATTGTGTTGAAAGGCGTGAAAGTTAGGTTTCCAGAATGAATTACTTCCTTGTTCCACTATTTTTCCAAAGGAATTTATTATTTACTGAAGAAATCAGGTTGCCAGTACGTGTAGCAATTTCTTGCTGAACCGTGTATTCCACTTACGCTGCAACACACTTTTGCACCGGCTGGGCGGCAAGTTCCAATGCCCATTCGCAAGTTCCAAGGCCCATTCGCGGTCGGTTGTCGAGACTCGTGACGGCGCGTGTGGCGAGCTGATATCGATGCAGGGCTCGCTGATATCGATTGATCTCGCCCAACTGCGCGTCCATGTGCCTCAGTTGGCAGCACTGTCCCGCCACGCGCCATTTGTGCGTGTTGGCACGTGCTGGGCCGAACTCGTTTTACTATTTAGCTAACATCTTTAACATGAGACAATTAATTGTGCTATTTTCGTATAAACTGCCCCGTAATAAATGCTGCACGTACGCGAAATTTGATTTTTTACTATAGTAAATGCTCCGGTAAATATTCTAATTTGTAGCGAGCACTGAAATTTATCTGGTCTGCATGTATGATAATTATTCAAGTGTACCCAATAAAATTAATATGGATTACACTACTTGAACTGTTATATCGGAACATTTTAAACAAATGACAATCATAATCGCAGTTCACTGCTATTCGTTATGCTCCGTTGTTACGGTTTTATTGGGAAAATGTGTGTTTTTTTCCTGAAAAACTAGCGTGGTATTTTTTACACTCGTCTTACTTCATCGCAGGTAAGGATAAGAAAATCGTAACTGACAAATTAAACTATTGATATGTTTAATAAATACCTTCAAAGTTAACATTTACTGTTTACTATACAAGTAAGCAAGTATTATGGCCGCACGCGTACATCGCTATTGACATGGACTACTCAAGAATGGAGCAGCGCCGGAATGCCATGGCTGGGGTAACGGGAGATCCCCGAGAAAACCCGCCACCAGCGGCATNACTACTCAAGAATGGAGCAGCGCCGGAATGCCATGGCTGGGGTAACGGGAGATCCCCGAGAAAACCCGCCACCAGCGGCATCGTCCGGCACGATTCCCACAGGTGAAAATTCGAGAGTGACCCGGCCGTGGATTGAACCCGGGTCGCCTTGGTGGGAGACGAGCAGTCTAACCGCTCAGTCACCGCGGCCCCATGAAATAACGAAACACACGTTTTCGTGTATATGAGTTTGAAAACGGGTGTAGCTGTACTCCACTTCTCCGTACTCGTGTAATCGCACAGAACATGCCAGTTACACTTCGTTGCATGTTATTTATTGTACACCAGTTTCTTTGGTCTGGCTTAGCTTAGTTTCTTTCCGCTGCTTCATCTGATAGTGGATGCAGAATAAAAAAAAGCTACGGTTAGCTGTTACACAGGCTAACACACACATGATTCCGAGCAAATCTGTCACTAATAAGGGAAACAAGAGAAAAACAGTAATTAAAGGAACAGTAAGGACGTTATATATAGATATAGACTGTTCACGGTAAAGTGAACACTTTTGAGGTCCTAGTTACTTTTCCTTTCTGTAATTTTTTTATCCTTGAACCACCTTTTAAAGTAAATATTGCCATGCAAGTAATAAACACGGAAGTTAGCGCCTAAGGCTAAAATAAAATACATACATGAAAATAACTCTGGACGTCACAACGAACAATATTTAGTGTGAAAATGAAGACATTTGATGATGGATAAATAAATAAATAACACGGACGAACGCAACAGGCTTTCTACAAACGAAAGAGTTGTGGTCGGTCCAGCCGATGGTGAACAACGATGCAAACACCCTACGTTACGTATTTTCCCCTGTAAATTGCTTTAGGCTAATTTGACTTAAAAGTATTCGCATATCTGTGTGATGATCGTAGTTATTTCCACAGCCTGCTGGGAATTCTTTTACAGCGATAGTCGTGGACAGCCATTATACCATTAAGTTATAGAAGCATTGTGTACGCACTTAACTTTGTTACTGGGACAAAAAAAATTGCATTACATCATGAATTGCTGTATTTCATATCCTTTGCAGTTTTACGTGAATTACCTGCCTGTAATAACCGTGAGAAGACCATAACATACGTATGTGAAATTCGACTTTGTCTTCCCGTGTTTTTCCATCGCGTAAAAAGTTACGAAAATAGCCCTAGAAATTGGGGAATTATTTCTTATCATTGTGCAACTAGTGAATAAAGCAAAATGACGTATGCTCCGAGTGGGAGGGAGAAATGTATTGCAAGAAAACAAACACCCTTGATTGGAAGGAGTTGTTTTTCAGCAGTAACAAATATCTCGCTTGGAGTCTGCATAGCGATAGTGCTGTATTCGTGGTGCGTAGAGCGCAGCAAATGTGGTTGTAGACTCGGCGTAACCTTGGGACCGGCCTGTGTGTGTGTGCTGTGTGATCACGTGTGGCGGTGCTTGCCAACTGCATCACCCCGGGACTACGCCTTGCGTAATAAATGCTGCAGTATGCAATACAACTTGACAGAAATCGAGCAGGAATGTTTACGCATATACGTACATTCATACCAAACGATGTTTACGCATATGCATACACGTACTAATGAAAGTAAAATACATTTATAAGATAAAGTTTATATTTGACTACAATAAGGGAGGATCTGTAGTCTTGCGCATTTCTCGTCTTTGTGTTTGAAGAATATAGTGTGACTGGCTATAAGTGTTGATGACTTGGGACTGTTGTGTTGGCTGGCTATGGCCCTCCACCTGCGGCCTGCCACTGGGACGCATGCAGCTGTCGGACGGGGCTGGGCCGGGGGGACGGCATTCCAAGCCCACTCACACTCGCTTTCCTTCCAAGGCGAGCCGGCCAGCGCGTCATCACTTACAACGCGCCGCAGCCAGCCAGGCGATCACACCAGGTCCAGGCTCCTCTCTCGCCCGGTCGTCAGCCGCACTGGGGTAGAGTGCGCATGCGAGCTGCGCGTAGTCTCACTCCGTAGTCCAACATTGGACTGCTTTCTTTTTACAGTTTCGCTTTAAAAAACATGGACAGTATTTGAGATTAGAAGACTTGAGATGTTTGTACTGTGGCCGGCGGGTGTCTTAAGTCTCAGAGGGGTGAAGCGGGATTAACAGCCCAAAAGAGTTANGGGGGGGGGGAGATGCGCGCGCAACGTTGTTCTCACGAACATGAAGTATTGCGTCCACAGTAGACTGTGGCTTAGATACTCGTCGGACGGCTCATATGCTGCCGGGCCGTTCTGTTGTCGCTCAGCAGCCGTGTCCGTGATGGGCTAAAGGCTCGCGTTTCCCAGTTGCCTTTTTTTAAATACAGCCATAATAGTCATTTTATTCATCAAAACGGTGGCTCTGTTGAAAATTTAAATGTAAAACACTTTCATCACTGTTGACCATGTGACTTCTATAATTGTATTTACCACGGGTGAGTCGATGTTGGGTACATGCACAGAAGACGAAAATCGGTTTAGTTAACTCATTTAGTCGTGTCTTGAACCGCCACGTCTCACGGTGTTTCGTCGCCCGTGAACCTAGTTTTATGCTGGACCCTATGATCCTGAATTACCGTCGAACACCAGTCATTGATCCATCAATTTTTATAATAGGAGTAATTAGTAACTTTGGTGATGTAAGGGCCGATTAGCCCTTTTAAACAAGACAAATATAAACCGCAATGGGAATATGGTGCGGAAGAGCGCATGCCAGCTGCGAATAAACCAGTTTGAGTCCCAGCATATTTTGTAGCAACCAGAGCTGTCGAAAAATATATAGCCTGGATCTAATATTTGCATATGTTNTTTGAGTCCCAGCATATTTTGTAGCAACCAGAGCTGTCGAAAAATATATAGCCTGGATCTAATATTTGCATATGTTGACATAAATATATGCTTTTAAATGTCAGTATATCTTCTCAGTCTTGAGTTTTAATGTAACTTAATATCCTAGCTACNGACATAAATATATGCTTTTAAATGTCAGTATATCTTCTCAGTCTTGAGTTTTAATGTAACTTAATATCCTAGCTACGCTCAAGGGAGTTTTGTTTTTAATATTAGAGTTAATGACCGTGGGAACAATTCAAAGGAATGTTGACGTCACTGTATAATCATATGCCTTGACAGTTGACATCGCGTGTTCCACTCTTGGTAACGTCCACGGTAAACGAAAATCAGTTTACATAATCTTTACTCTCTGATGTAAACAAAACGCATTGCTGTGATGTGTGCGCTACACACGTTGAGTATCTACCGTGCATCCATGAATATTTTTGAGGAGTGAAAGTTTTGGCTTCCTTGACACTAATGTTCAATATCACTGTAACCAGGAGGTCCTGTTACGTTCAGCTTCCCAATATTTGTCTGTTACGTGTAATACTCTTGTAGTAGAAATTTTTTTACATGTGGTAATTAGCGCAATGTTTTTGTAACTGGGTCGTGTTTTTTTCTTTCAGAACTTTGTTATTAGTTTTTATTACAGGTATATTTGTGAGGGATTGTGAAGTAAGGCCACATCACACGGGATTAGGTTCACTGTCAGATGGCGTGCGATGCGAGAGTTAATGGCCTGTAGTTGTAAGGTACCGCCCGTTTACACAATCTTATCGGCTGCTGTTAGATAGTGGCAGCTGAAGTGCAACTCGGAGAACACATATTGACGTGCGAAACGTGCCGTGTGGCAGCGAATACACGTAATTTCTACATCGGAGGTCGGTTTATAACTCGCATTAGACGTTGAAACCCAAGATGATACTGCTGTGTGCAGATTTTTTTTTGTTCTGATNAGGTCGGTTTATAACTCGCATTAGACGTTGAAACCCAAGATGATACTGCTGTGTGCAGATTTTTTTTTGTTCTGATTTTTTTTTATAAATACTTGTCTGAACCCCAGATTGACCGTTTTATTTAATACGAATGAATATAAATCGCTCACGATAATTAAACAATATTTCGGATATAGTGGCAGGGGAAAAATTATAGATATTANATTTCGGATATAGTGGCAGGGGAAAAATTATAGATATTAAAAAAATATGTAATTTTCTATTTTAAACATTGTTCGTAAATAAATCTCCCCTTCAAACTAGTTTGGTTTTCGTTTAGCCGAGGGCGATCGTTCATAGATTTTTTATATGAAGCATTGCAATGGAATGTCTCGTCATGTTTACCCCTTAGTAATTTTGGCCACAGAATTCGCCTAAATTTAAACTCTTCTTTGGTAATAATGTATTTTGTATATATGCGTTAACAACAGTTTTCTCGGCGTATTGCTGATTCGGACTATAGGCTATTCGTCGTCTGTGGTGCAAGTCTGCGTGCGTACCGAATGTCGGAAGGATCGTGGGCTCGAGTGCTGCTTTACATATTTCACTTTTACGCTCTGCTACTTGCTACATCCATAAATTACACTGAGTAGACATGGTTGCCACACATAACCGTCCTTATGGTACCCATTCGGATTCGACCCGGCGGCGCCTGGCAGGCGTGTTCAGGCATGACCGACTTCGTGCCGCCTATCAGAAAGATCCTGCATAAGTCATCACTGGTATGGAATCCTTGATTTAGTTCGGCCGTGTAACAAGACAGTCTCACAAGAGTGCCATGTCTTCTCGTATTTAGAATATTTATTATCGTTACAGTTTCTCAGTCAGTGGGCGTAGCCAGCTTCTTTAAGGAATGAAGGTCTTCATTAAATAAGAGTTAATAATAATTTCCTAATTAATTTACAAACACTACAAATAAAATACTCTCGACTTAATATCTTACAATAAATCGTTATCACCTGGTATTATAAATATTATTTACATATTCGGCTATCACCTCTCAGAAATTAATGCAATCAAATAAGTAAAATCATTCTCAATAAACAGTGTATCAACAACTATGGAATAATTTTTATAAATTATGTGTCCATATTTAATAGTTCCAATATTTACAATAAATTCCGTATCACACTTTTATACATCTCCACCTTAATTCTGTTCAGATTCCACCAGTCCTGAATGTTCTAGAGCGCTCCGAGCGCCCCCAAGCACATTATAGTGAAATAAACTTGTAACCATCTTGGCCTGTAGGCCTTACCGGGAGTACTCTTAATACATAATTCTTTATAATAAAATAAAATCTTCATGTATAAAAATATCTTAAATATCCATTTTTAAACATTATACTCGCGGCCATCACTGCCAGGTAAACGTTTATTAAAAGTTTTTGTGAAAAATAAAATTTAATTCTCTGATTTAAATTCTTTAAAAAATTGGCTCTATTAATTACAATAAAGTATAATCACTTCTCATTTGCAACAAAATTAAATCCATTAAGAATTAACAATTCAAAATTACATTAAAATTAATAACTTTAAAATTTAAAACTTTTTTAATTGGGTGGGGAATCACAGTAGCACTCTACTCGTCGGGTACCACGCCCTCTAGTCCGGCCACACCACACGCATTCTCTCGTCTGCCTTCGTTTCGCACCCTCCGCCGTCGTAAGTCTTCTCCGCCTAAGTCCTTCGCTGCACCAGACTGCATCAGATTTCCGCACTTCAGCCAGAGAGCTACCACAAAAACTGCCAATTCTTCAGCTGTGGAGATATGTATAGTGTCGTCGGCCCTAGCCTAGAAACTTCTTAACATGCTGGGTTGCGCCTAGGAAAGAGATTTTAGGCTTATCAAAAGTTTCGTTAAATAGCCCGCCTCCGCCTTCAGAATGTGATTGGGGGGGATGCCCCCCCCCCCAGTCCATGTAGCTGTTAATCATCCCGCTCGCCAGGCAACCTAAAGGCGGGCAGATAGTTGTCACTCATCTCCCCCACCGCGGCGGCATCCGCCACTCGGGCTCGTCTGGGGGGCGTAACAGTTTGTAATATACGTTTTTTTAGTCGCTGTAACGGTATTGCTGACCTGATATACAGTTTTATTCCATTCTTAAACTTTGATGGTGTTGAGTGATGAAAACATGAGCAAATACTAATTGGATATTTAAAATGACGAACTCTCGTGGCAACTCAAGAACAGTGAACTCGGCGCGAGGCCTCGCATAGTGGACGAGTAGTCGAGCAATTGCACGTAACGCTATGAACGGCGAGCGACAAGTCATTGCCTGGTTGGGCTGGTCATTCACGTAGGTGCCTAACTTTAGGGTCGTCGCCGGTCAGGAGTCGAGTGCGCTGACATCAAAAGGTCCGAAACGTCGTTTCGGTCGTGGTTACTCACGTTAATTCTGTGTTGGTGGTGTCTAGATGGCGGGGTCTATAGATGGCGGGTGACGTCAGCGCGCCGGCCGCAGGTTGATGAGCCGTGGTGAAGCCTGGCGGAGCGTGTGACCCGAAAGATAATTGGGGGCGGGGGTGGAACGCCTGCCCAGTCAGGGGATGACGTCACACCTCCCACTCTGTGAGCGCTTCTGTGCGGCTGTCTCGTCTCGCTAACAATACTGGCTCACTATGGCCTGGTTGAAGTCTGGGATTTACGTCGCTTCGTTATGTATGGCATGGCTGAAGACTGTAGGACAGCCTTAATTATAGTGCTGGTTGGGGGCTAAACATCAGTCTCCTTGCAACCTTGACGCTTATGTTGCAGGGCGGACTTCTGTGCTCGCTGCAAATGCATTAGGTATACGTGGCCTTGGTAAGTTACGTACGTGCACTCGGCTACTGCGTTCACATCAAACGGACGATCTGTTCTAACTGTAATGCTTTTTCGCAATTTTTATATAGTTATAACGCCTTGTAACTGTCGTGACAGTTTGTCATGTGGTTTCTCAGTACAAACTTCACTTTCAGTCTTCTGATTGGCCGATATTATTTCATGTACAGGAATCTTAGCAGTACAATAAGTACCAAGTTTTCCTAAGTGTGCAGTGAATTTAATTTATATTGTACTTAAGCTAACTTTAAAGCTTCCATTAGTACGACGATTGGTATTTTTATTATTGCACCCCAGAACAAACAATTGGCAAATATACTCATGTGCAGAAATTGATAATGATCATGGGATACAGTTCGAGGGCGGACTGTACTGCCTTTACCGGAACTAGAACAGTATCATGTTATGTTCCCAAACTGTCGTGAGTGATGTTTACCCAGGCCGTAATACGGCATTGAAAACACGAGCAGTCTCCTACGCACTAGAATAGGCGGAACAGAACAAAGCGGATAGCGAACACATTACCTGTTTAGCCCATGTATGCAACTCCCGTTGGCATTTGGCTGCATTAGGGTTTTTTTTTTAAGTGGAAACCGAGGACATCCCTCGTTTGGATTGGTCAGCGAAATTCTAATCTGAACCCTCTTGAAAATGTGTAGGGAATCAAAATAATATTGGGTCAGTAAATACTAGTTCATGTTTGTTCTTTAATCAGTAGCTATTCGTACATAAAACTAGAATACATTGTTCTAGGTATATATATTAGTACAACTGCTACCATAAATACAGCCATAACATGATAATGTAGTAAACTACTCCTATTAATCAAAAAATATTGAAAGCTTATACATTTTTCACACCACAAAAAATATTGAGATAGCGTTTATATATCTCTATTCCATACGACGTGAACCACGTATCATAGGGCAGTGCACGTTGTAATCCAGCAGTCTTGCCTTCATCGTAAACAAGAGCGGTTCGCTAGCCAAATGGGGCGAAGTGACAAGAGTACTTCATTCGAGCTCATGCAGCTTATCTTCAATCACGATAAAGATGTAAAAGCTGCAGATAAATAGCTGAGATACTCAAAATGAAGAAAAGTACAATGAGAAATATAATCAAGGGATACAGAGATGATGATCGAATTGTCTTAATTCCGCAATCCGGCCGTCTAAGAGCATTTACAGCTCGAGAAGAGAGACGGATTGTCAGGAGTATGAAGCAGAATCCCAGGTTGGTGCTCCGAAATTATGTGCCGAGGTGTACGAAAGTACAGGCAATAAGGTAAATCCTCAGACAATAAGAAATGTTATCAAAAGGGCAGGATTGAATGGTCGGGTGGCCCGACAAAAGTTATTTGTCAACGAACGAAAGAGGAGAAAGAGAATTAGTTTCGTAAAAGAATTGATTTGTAAAGATGAAGAGTGGTGGAAGAACGTAATATTTGCTGATAAGAGTACATGTGACATCTTTGTTTCAGATGGGAGAACAATGGTTTGGCGCAAACCAAAAACAGAAATGGAAGCAAACAATATCCTACCTACAGTCAAATACGGTTGAGGAAGTATCATGGTCTGGGGGTGCATGGTGGCCACTGGGGTAGGAGAGTTAGTTTTTGTTGAAGAGAACATGAACAAAACACTGTTTGTGGACCTTCTGAAGAAACATCTCCATAAAAGTGCCGGGAAATTAGAACTTAAGGACACATTTATATTCTATGAAGACAATGATCCCAAACACAATGCCGACGTCGTGCAGCTGTGGTTGCTGTACGATGGTCCCAAAGTGCTCCATCCACCCCCACAGTTACTGGACTTGAATCCAATAGAAAATTTGTGGCATGAGCTCAATAGCAGAGTCCGGTTTACACCAGTAACATCAAAACAACACCTTAAAAGGCGACTTGCAGACGAATGGGCTAACATCTCGGTGGAATATGCGAGAAAATTTGTTCACAGTATACCTAATCGCCTTCGTGAGGTCATAATGCGTAAAGGACATCCTACTAAATATAATTTATTTCAGAATAAGAAATAAGTTGTTTTCACAATTCGTTGTTATATGTCCAAACACTTTTTTGACACAAAATATATTTTATTTTGTTGAGTAGTTAGAAAATGTATGTTCAGCACCAACGGCGGGTGGCAAGGGATCCGGGACACACGACGGCCATAGCCCCAGGCAATGCGTAAACTTCATGATCTTACATTCCTCTTCGATAGCGGCCATATTGTCAGCCAGTACGGTCCAATGTTGCCAAGATTTCCCAAAAAAAATTCAATTTAATTTTTTCAAAATTAGTTTTTTTTTTTTCAATAAAAAATTTTATTTCGTGCACAATGAGGCTGGTTTGCACAATCCGGATGGAGCCAGCTGAAAATTGTGCAATGTCAGCTGAGAAAAGAATACACCGGAATATATGGAACAATATCTCCGGTGTAAAAGTCATTGTCGTAGATTTTTGGGTTCAAGATATATATGAAGAAGAAGAGGAAGGAGGAGTCGAAGGAGATTCTGAGGAAGAGGTCGAAAGTGAGAATATGTAGCTGCTGAGAGTATCCGAAAACTCTGATGTCTCTGAAGAGGAATTGGACTTGAGGACAGCGACCTGCAGAGTTCAAGGTTTCACACTGGTCGGGAAGAAGGGGAAACCCCTCAAGTCCGCCAGGATGGTGTTGTTTCCGGAAGCAGATGACTCGGAGGTGGTTCCCGGATCGACTCAAAGGGCAAGAGCTGAAGTGGAACCTGTTCCTGGCTTCAGCGTGTCCAGTAGAGAAGTGGAACCTCTTCCAGGCACGTCAAAAGTATTAGAAGGCAGAGGAAAGAAGAGACTAAGATTTGATCTTCCCAGCGAAGATGAAGGAGAAGGGAACGGCTCATTGGAGGAGAATGACTTCATAATACGAGTCGAAAAAGGGTTGAGGAAACCCATAATGAAGCTAAGGTTCTAGTAACAGAAATGTTGGAGTGACTCTTAAGTAAGAACTCCAAAATTAACAGTTTCCAGGGTAACTGGTTGATCCCCAGGCTGAACCAGCTACAGGTTTACGTAGACAAGGTTCTCATAGAAAATGTTAAGCTAATCGGCAGTCTACAGCAGGCAGGAAACAAAGCAAGGACATGCACTGAGACTGCAACAGTTGCAAAGAGGCAAGAAAAATACCTGGCATAAATAGCTATGCGCAGGGTGCGGGTAGCGAAACCATTAAGCCAAAACCGGCAAAAAAGGTTATCTTTGTGTAACCCAACAAGGAAGGGACAACCAGTTTAGAAACGAGAAATATCATAAAGAAGGGTTTAAACCCAAATAATGAGGGCCTTCATATCAGAAATATGAAGGGAATTAGAAATTGAGGAATTCTGATCGAGGCGGGAGACGATGACTCTATTAAGTCCATCAATAACTAGGCCAAAATTGAGGAATTGGGCCTAAAACTTGAGGCGCCCAAGAAAAGGGGCCCCAAGGTAGTTATATATAATGTGCCAAGAGAGGAAGATGATGGCAATCTGCCTGAAACCATTTTCAGGCAGAACTTCCGGAATAGACAATGTGGAGGTCACGGTATGGAGAGCTTTATGAAAGCTGTGACTATAAGCCACAGGACTGGGAAGAGGGGTACGGACAAGGTCAACGTGGTATTTGATTGCGACCCTAAGATCAGAAACACGCTCATAGAGATAGAAATGTTATATATGGGGTATGACAGCTGTAGGGTTAGAGATTATATCACCCTCTCCAGATGTTATAAATGCCAGCAATGGGGGCATATAGTCAATAAATGCAGGGAAGGGGAGTCCACCTGCTCATGTTGTGGCGAACAAGAACATGAATACAACCGTCCTAAGAAAAGTGACAATGAATTTAAGGAAATCTGTGTCAATTGTCACAGGAAAGGTCAGCCACGCGACTACAGAGTGGACTCCAGGGATTGTTCAGCTTACCAAAGGGCCCTGTCTGTCGAACTCAGCAGAATAAATTATGGCTTGTAATAATGTCTTAAGGTGTGGACCGCTGAACAACGTCGTTGAACATGCAACGGTCGGCGGTGGTTGCCACAGAGCTCAATAGGATTGTGTTGGTCAGATATAGAGGACATTATGGTGGAGAGAGCGTGAGTTGCAAGGTTGTCAAAGGAAGATAAAAGTGAAATAATGCAAGAAATCATGGACCAGTGGCAAGATAGATGGGATACATCGGGCCGAGGAAGGCATACGTATGAGTTGATACCTAATGTAGATACAATAATAAACTGCAAATGGATTAGGATCAACCATTACAGTATGCAGTTGTACACTGGCCATGGGAATTTCAAAGCTAAGCTTCACAGCCTGCTACTTGTGCAATCTCTGCTATGCGATGTCTGTGGAGTAGACGATACCGTCCAACATGTAATTATGGACTGTTTAAAGACAGAGGACATCAGGAAATTGATTGAAGAAACCATGCAAGAAAAGGGCATTCACTTTGATATGGGAAACATAATGACGAACAAAGTTCTCAACAAGATTTGGAATGAGTTTGCCACTAAAATTAGAAGAAGGTTGGAAGACTTCGACAAGTGGCAAGGAGAACAGATTTCTGATGACCCATAATGGGATATTCAGGTAAAGACTCATATATGTAAGTCGGAATATCTCAGATTGGCGAGGAGGACAGGTTTTAAATGAGAAAACCGGTAGAATACAGAGTTACGGCACTAAGAAAAGGGAATGGCCCGAAAAGACAAGAGGAGAAAGTGCCGTGCACTGTCTTATTCATCCGAGTACAGTTGCAGTGCGGGAAGATGGAGGGTGTGCTGTATTTCTCTCTCTCTCTCTCGCGCTCTCTCTCGCGCTCTCTCTCTCTCTCTCTCTCTCGCTNCAGTGCGGGAAGATGGAGGGTGTGCTGTATTTCTCTCTCTCTCTCTCGCGCTCTCTCTCGCGCTCTCTCTCTCTCTCGCGCTCTCTCTCTCTCTTTGTGTGTGAGTGAGATATCTGGAATGATAGCAATAGGCAGACTGAACATGTGTTAATGAGTGTGAATTAAATGACTACAACCAATATAGACACATTGAGGAGGACTTTAATTAGAATTGAGAGACACATTAAATATTGCGCTCACTGTTAGTAACAAGAGTAATAGCAGAGAATGGTAGTTTAAGAAATGTTGTAAATAATAGCTGTGTAATACATTAGAAATCACATTTAGTTATTTTATTTTTAGACAAACATCCCTCAGGAACTCGAATACACCCCTCTGGTTAGTGCGCCTAACTATATGAACTATTGGATGAGGGTTGCGGCAGTATCTAAGCAACCCGTCGTTGCTGTCGTGTTCGGAGACTGAAATAGAAGTAGCGGTTGGAGTAGAGTGAAAGCGGGAGGAAGAAATGGTAAGGAAGAAGCAGCAGCACAGAATAAAGGAGGGGGTGTGGTGGAATTCGCGGCAGGGCAGATGCCGCAGCTGTCGACGCATTGTCGCGGTCTGTGGTCTGCGCCGGAGGCAGCGGCGGGCTGCCGGAGTGAGTTCCTCGGGGACTGTGGGAACACTCCGGCCCAAGTTCGTGCTCGTCTCCCGGAACTGTCGCGTAGATCATATACCGCACGCTTCTAATTAAACTTCTTCTAGCGATGTTTAATTGTTACTATGTCTTGACGTTTAAATTTGAATTGCTCGGAATAAGAGCGACAAAAATATTGTTAATATCAATGTCACATCTCAGTCTACCCATGAAAAAGTCATTTGTACCCATGAATTTTCTGGTGGAAGTATACACCGTGTGCAGGAATAATAAATTAAACAGGTCTTTGAAATGTGTTGAAAGAACCACTTGGCCAGTATAATAAATGCACTAAGCCTTCTCTTTCTGAGGAGTTATTGCTCTGGCATGAAAGGACATCTGTTTAGCACCTATTGGTGCACATGTCACTCCAACAAATAACTTGTAAACCATAGAAAGCTACAAATAAATGCTTACTTTTAATATTCGGGATGGGAATACTGTTTTTAGTTATTTTGCTACAGTTTGGAAGTTTTTCATTTAATCATAATACACTTCGATAATGCAAACGTCATTCGTTAGAACTTGCAATGTGTCTTCATGACAAAGTGCTTGCATAGTGTACTTTTTTGTTCTTTATTTACAGTTTCTTCACTACCAGGCAGACCTTATATACCAATTTGTTTTCCCCTTACTTCCCATTACTCAATCCATTGCTCCTTTCTTGTGACTCGATTTTGGAGAAATTTACTTCACATCAAGTTCAAAGTCTTACTTTAAAAAAATCGTTTTGACAATAAAAAGCGTACACGTGTAACGCAAAATACCAGCAGACGACCCCCCCCTTTTTTTTTTCTCAAAGGTCATCGTGTATTTTTCGTGCTTTTCTCGGTCCTAATTAGACACCCATCGATATTGGCGTTCAGTTGTAGTAATTTCTGAGTATGTTATGGGGAACAGGGCAGGGGACAGCATGCTTAGAATATATATTGAAATGGTCAGGATTGCAGCGTACAGGATGTTAACTTTCGTTTCACTATGGAAAAAAAAGGCGTCTGGCAGCACCTCTACTGCTGTTGACAGTGATTTTATTTCCGGATATCGTTTTGTCAAAAAAATGGTTTGCAATAGCAACGTGTAAAATAACCCGTCACTCTATTGTAATAATCCATTCCTCCACGCTTTTATAGCTACATTCAAATATATTTAAACGTGCTTAAAAAGTTTGAACTTAGTTTTTCTAATTTGGGCATGTATGTATGCCATGGGGCTTTCCCTAAGTCAGAAGCTTGCGCTACGTACTGATATTTGGGGAAGTGTATAGACTCGTAAACTGCATGGCTGAATCACTTCGGGGAAAAAAAAAACTAACATTGGGGACGTCTTGGGTTCAAACTCGGCTGACTGCACATGCTTGTGTGGTTCCGTTAATGAACATTCGCGCATTCTCGCCCATTATATTTTGATCATGATTAAACTCGTAGTATAGAAGGTAACTTTTTTTATTATTTATTTTTAACACGTAGGAATTATTTTTGAGCCCTGATAGTGCATCTCGGACGCGTCCGCACAGAATTTTCCATGATCTGGATCAATTCTCAAACGAAGATATTGTTACTTCGTAAGCTAGGCACTTGCGGTGAAATTAGCCCATTAAAGATGACTCCAGAGAACAGCCTGGGTCACGCCTTGAAATTAAAGGAATTTTTTACTGCAAAAACCGTAACCCTCAATAAGATGATGATCAACCTTTCCGAAGTAACCTTAATTTCAACAACAACTGGTGAATTGTTGCCCATTGGTTCCACTGCGTGGTCGCAACTCTATCGAGACTCACGTATGCACTTAACCAATGAAATGGTGCGGCTCGTAAGAAATAGTGGCTGCTCAGTAACCGGCGCAGTAACAGCTAAAACATTAAAGGTCTGAGAGTTCTCGAGGAAAGTTGGCGTCCGTTGTACTTAGTAATATTTCGATAGTGCTGACTTGTTACCATTTGGTCAACGCCAAAGCGTAGTTCGAACAGTTGCTTCGAATATACATGGATCTTGAATAATTTAAAAGGCTAAGTTCATAGTAATATCTTAAGTGCGCTGATGAGTTGAGAGTTTAAATATACTTTCAAAGTAAACTACGCATAACTCTGTCAGAAAAACCACAAATATGTAATTGATTATCATATGACGTGCGCTTTTAGATTGTCGGCTGATGCTAGAATAATGCAAGATACGTGCGTGACTAATGATTAAAAGTATATTTTAGAAGTAGGCCTTAAGAGTCATCTTTACCTTATGGGCTAGCGCATATAGAAATCCTTGGCTAGTTATGAAGGCAGACTCCCTTGTGCTGTTATAGCGCTAAGTGCGTTTGGTCTCGGGGCCATCCTGCGACCGCCCGCATTAGTGACAGTTTGACGAAGGTTGACAGGTCCACTACATGCTTAACACAAACTGGGATCTTGGACTTCATACTATTCTTCTCTCTTCCAAGTGCTCACTGACAACACATCACTTGAATGAAAGTCTATGTAAAGTCACAGATCATTGCCTCATACAAGTAATAAACTAAATTAAGGTTGTCTTCTATCAGCAATTAACCCTAAAGTTTTCTTTGTAGGCAGCAGTCATTGATCAACAAACTGAAGGTAAAAAAACATTAAGCATAATTTAAAATTAAGGATGATTATGCAATCAAATAGCAAATGTATGGTTAACATTTTCTAATATTTATGAACTGAAAAGATTCCCAACAAACTTGTGACTTCAAACATTTTATTTCATTGAACAAATTCTGTTCTTTTCATTCCAAATTTTCGAATACTCCTTCAAAATACAAGAACATTGCAAATTTACGTTGTCAGGGTACTTGAAAAATAAAATTATAGTCTCGTGAGAAATGACATTTGGCTTTATTTATTTAGGTTTATTGCATTAATATTGTCGTTTTTTTTAAGAGGCTTTATTGCAAAATGCATTAGGCCTGCATAATTACAGATAACACATTATAGTACTTAAATTACGATATGAGCATTCATCTGGCAAATTTTTTTTAGCATATTTAATTTTTTTTAAAGATGTGGCTATTCATCTACCTAATTATGTACACGTGCACTAAACATATTTTTTTAAAACAACAGAAATATAATTTTTGTGCGTCTACTGTACAATTAAACTTAGGTAATTACAGCAGCATTTCAAAATTACAAGTCACCAAAATATCAATTTATAAAATTTTAAGTTATACACATGGGCCATATAAAATAGTAAACGGTATACCACATTTTAAAACTACAATTTCTTATCGCTTACTAGTGGTAGTTATAACAACAATGTAGGCCTAATTTTTTTTCACATCGGCTTAGTATGATTGAAAATTAACTGTTCCAAGGTGAGCATTAAAAATTTTGAATAGCTGTAAAAAAAAGAAATGGTTTGCTCTAAGTGATCATTTGCGTGGTGTTGTTTCACGATGTGTTATTTACTGTTATAGGCTGTTCATGGTAAAGTCGGCGCAGTTGAAAGCCCTGCACAGTTTATATTGTCATCTCATTGTCTATCCTTATGCCTCATCAACATAAATATCACCATATGATATGTTTGGATCAGATGTTCACAAGATCACTGTATTTACTCAGTACATAATAAGCAACATGTAAAAACAAACAACACATAATAACTACCAAATTGTAACAACTAAGAACAATAAGTGCTTTCAAATGACGCGTGTCATTTTATTCCCGTAGAAAGTCACAAAATTCTGTCTCCTGGTCATATTCATAGTAATATTTGTGGACGTATCAAAATTCCCACGGAAATGCAAAATTCTCACGGAAATAGAAATTTCCGTATTTAACAAATGCCTTGAAAATGAATACAGTAACACTAATGCTAAGTACAAGCAAATAGTTGCGCTGCCGTGACAGTACGACTGAGGAAATATCGCTCAACAGAAAGGATGGAAAATTTTACTGTGCCAGAAGTAAGGCGAACTACATTACCTAATTGGAACTACTTTCCCTATGTCACTGCCAATTTTACCGTGAGTTTTGCGTCGGTGCTTACTGTACTTCAAAATGTTTGCTGTTACGAGCAGTAATTTTTTAAAGATCAACACTTTGTCATGAAATCTTATAAAAGATTTGATTGTATTCTTGTTTTAAAATGATCTAAATATACATACAGTGACAATCATTTAATACAAGCTGGACATGCTCAAAACGTCTTAAAGAAATTTTGTATTATGAAATGTTATCCTTCCGTAGATGTGATGGTCCCTTGGCAAACTGTGTTACACTTTGTTTTTGTGTTATAAAAGAAGTTATAAATTTTGACGAATTNGATGTGATGGTCCCTTGGCAAACTGTGTTACACTTTGTTTTTGTGTTATAAAAGAAGTTATAAATTTTGACGAATTCTTTTAGCAGATTTCGGCTGATCTTATATTATTTTTCTTTTTTCGTTCAAAATACGTTCCGGTTTACGTAATGGCATTGAACGTGTGTGTGTTGACCGCGAGTTCTAACAACAGACATTACATGTACAATTAAGTTTACTTTTTATTTATTTCTTTTGCCCAGAATTCGTCATCCCGCGGTATACTTTCGTAATACACAAATGGTGGATTGGGTGTTCACATAGCAAACAAACAGTACAACCTTTGGGCAACATGCAGCTGGCCTTGAACTTGATAATTATATTTATGGCGCTTGTTTACCCCCGCAATTTTCTTATCTTTTCCAACTTTCCAGAACGTCACCTTCCGTTGCAGAATAGCAGATTCAGGGCTCAACAATTCTGCGGACGCCGGACATTTGACTTCCACAATGCCATCTTAATATATCAAACCATCTGGCGTCAATAAAAAAACCCATATTTCCGAATTTTTACATGTGCAGCTTCTTCCAGTGCTTCAATAGTTCTGTGCTCATTTTCTTTTCCGTATTTCACAGCTGATATTTGTTGAAGATCAGTGTAGAGGATGTTTTGGCTATTTTTACAGATTTTAGCATATTTTAATGAAAACCTACTGATGTGTCAATTTGCGCTATTTTTACAGATCTAAATACATTTCCAAACGTAACAACGTTGCTTGCTACCAATCTAAATAAAACGCACGGCTTTCTTAGCATTCGCGCATCTTTTGTTTAGGCAAGTAAACACAGAATCGCGCGGGACAAGAACGGGTGACACCTTTTCGCTTCTACCGCACTTCTCCCACAGGCCAAACAAAACAAAATACCACAAATACATAACAAAAACCAAACAAAACAAAATACGCGCTGTTTTGTTGTTGAAATAATAACTTGCTGTGCACCGCTAGTTTCATTCGTCTTTGATTTTGTGACAATTTAAAGTGTACGATACCTCCAGAGAGAAAAAAAAGTGTCTCNATCTCCAGAGAGAAAAAAAAAGTGTCTCAACGTGGATGGTAAACTATCCTGGAATATTTACTTATGACGGGAACATTTCATTCTGTCAAGCTTGTGAGAAAAATTTTTCGTGCATGAAAAAATTTCAATTAAACCAGCATGTTAATACAAATCTTCATATCGAAGCGTTGAACAAGAAGGGTCCACGACAACAACTTTTAACTGCGGAAAGTAGTAGTGCCTCTACTTCTAAAGGCAAACAAAAAAATGAGTTTTGCTTGAATTTATGTAAAGCATTGCTTGCAAGTAATATTCCTGTTTACAAACTATCAAATCCTGCCTTCAAACGTTTTCTAGCAAAACATTGTTTGAATAAAAATATACCAGATGAATCAACATTACGTAAAAATTACATACCAACAATTTACAAATATGTCTTGGAAGAAATACGGAATGACCTCAAAGATAGCATTGTATGGATTTCAGCTGAAGAAACTACAGACAGTTGCGGCCGTTATGTTGCGAATCTGAGAATCGGAAAATTAGAACTAGAGCCTTCTTCTTCTTATTTGGTACCCTGCAAAGAACTTTAAAATACAAATAATTCTACCATCGCCAGATTTGTGAATGAGGGTATGAAAAAAAGTATTTCGAAATCCTTCTGTAGATGAATGAGTGTACATATTTCTCTCTGATGTATTTTAAGAGATAGAAGGTACAACTTTACAACTGAACATTTAGAACAGTACACGATTGTAAACGTTTACAAAAACAACAATGATTTTGTATTCAATTTTATCAAATAAAAAACTTAGAATTTTTTTGTTTTATTTTATGTTGCACGTTTTCACATATAACTCGCATGTTTTAGGCTTTTTTTCATGCATATTTCATTATTTTTATGTTGCATATAATTCGGTCTCTACTCATTACACATAAAATTGAAATAATCTGCAGGTAGATCTGGCTTTTGTGCCTTAGCTCCATAATCAGAATCTATGTCTTTTTGTACCAGAAAACAGCTTCTTCTTTGGTTTTAGAGGTGGCTTTCCACCTACATTCATTCGCTTTATTCTAGCTACTTTCACTTTCCGTCTTCTTTGATCTTCTAATATTTTTGTAAATGTACCTGGACTTTTACCACATACTTTTTAATGAAGTTTATAGAGTACAGCTCCAGAATTGTAGGCTACCACCACCGCGGCGCATCTCGTTTGATAAGATACACGTTTCGTGTAGTTGATGCGCTTGTTGTAATGCAGAGTTGTAATGCTCAACGCAATTGTTGTCAACGTTGTAAAGTAAACTGTGGCTATGCTTGCTCAACTTACCTGCCAAAGATTCATTTGTCGGTACAGGCCATGCATGCTCCTTAACAATCTGAATAATATTTCTCTCACCTTCTTTTGCACCGGCACAGAAGTATGAAACACATCGTTGATGGTCACCAAAAACATTATCAACGCTATTTATGATGTAATTTCGCAGGTTCGCTAAACGTTCGTGCATAGCCACCTCCTCGTTCATTCTGTGTTCAGCAGCTTTTACATCAGCACCACGCAACTGTAAGTTTTTGGCATGTATTTGTTTCCTCAGATGAAATGGGCCATTTTTTCCAGTTGTCAAGATTACTTTTAACTTGTTGCAGTAATTACGCAAAAGGTGATTTCGGCATTCCAGTTTATCGACAGTTAAGTTTCTGTACGGTCTTGCTTCAAGTACTTTTTGTAAGTCACTACTATCACCATCGGCTATCAGAGTTATATTCCGCAAACCATACGTTTATTCACTTCTGTAAAAGCCTTCTACGATAATGTCAGCTTCCATACTGGATGCACTTTGTTCTTGACGCCAATTGTTGTAACATGTGTGCAATGGCTGTTCCTTCCCTTGTTTCTGTGCTTGATCACACACAGTACAGTACTTATTTCGTACGCCAATGAACAAAACCTTTTTCATCTTGTAACGAGCAATTGCAGCCTGAAATAAAATCATATTAATCATACAAACCAGTAGCATAACTTACAGTTTCACTCGTGTGGGACATAAGAAATGTGTACATATATGTATGTGTTTGTACATACATGCACACGCACACAAACACACACACACCTGCATTTGTCACCACGCTTGATATGTCTTACTATAAAAAATTATGCAATTTAGTTTTAGGAGCTAGTTCTCTGGCCCAATATTGCGTATACCGCGTTTCACTTAACTTCAGTCAATTTTGACAGACAGTGTGACCAACCTACACAGCATGTGAACAGTAAATGCTGTAATTTGCAAAGTATTACGTCAGTTGATGGTTGTATCGAGATATATGTTATGTTGACTATTTGTGCGACGATTATGGGGGGAAAATACTCGGAATTAAAAATTATAACTTTGAAATTTAATGGCTTTTACAACACTTATAATTTAAATTACGTTTTTCGAGCAATGCACAATATTTTTGGACTGTATACTATGGACCTTAAAAACATGTTAGAAATTAGAGTAGAACATGAGTACATCCCGGTTATGTGAAACGTTTCCAACCCAGCAAACGTCATTGAGCTCTCTTTCGTCATGTTTGAGTGAGTACCTTGCTGGTGTTGTGGGAATGTTATATTTGCAGTTAATTATTTCAGTATTTGCACATGCCAACAAGCGTAGTTCGATGTAGGTGCCTGTCTAGTGCGTCTTCTCGAGTGAAATGTATTATCGGCATGTGTTAATTGGCTGACTGTTCCTTGCTCCGCCATTTTCCTTAACCGTCGGTCATGAAGCACGAGCGGCTACGTGCGTATTTACGTTCTGGCGTTTAATTTTGTTGGTTGGTTTTTGTTGTGTTGTATTAATTAAATGAGTCTGCAAATAAATTATTTCGTATCAGTTGTAGAGACGAGTGATTTTAGTGACGCAATCGTCCGAGGATTGTCATGGGACAACACTTGTTCAGGAATTGCGATTAGGAATTGCAAACTGTAAATTGTTTTGGTTTGTAAATATATTTCGAAGCAGTTGTTATAATTTTTTTAATGTACGTGGTCTAAAACACTTCCTTTTTACACGAGTTTATTATGATTAAATTCCAGGGATTTTTATTTGAAAGTTTAACCTTGCTTAAAATATTTACAGTGGGTATTTTTTGCCTCAGTACGAACAGCGACATATTTGTCGTGTTTTTTTTTTCTTGCGGGAAGTTTTGAAAAGTACGTGGCCTTAAACACCCTTCTGCCCTTATTTATTACACTGGAAATACAATTTTTATGTATAATGTTAACTTCGCTGAAATGGTTTACAGTGTGTATTCCTCGCATATGTAAGAACGTTACGAACAGCGACATACTGATAGCTTTTTCTTATTTTGGTAGAGTTTAAACTTTCCAAGTTATAGTAATTTGAATATTTCCGTACGAGCAAAATTGTCCACTGCGCCATTAAAACAATATGAGATTCATATTACTATTGCATCGCAAGAAAAGCCGTGAGAGATATTTCCTTCCGTTTTTCTGCACCATTTTTAAATTCAAAGAGATTTTACATAATCTACATTTCCATACCACTCGTACACACACGCACACAATAACGCACTCAGTTGTGTTGCACTTCTCTAAACACCGTGCATTAATAAAGATTAATAACATATTTTTGAAAAATTCAAACTTAGTTTACGTTGCGATTGCGGTTCAGTCGTATTATAGTATACGATTTCATACAGAATTCATCTTTCAAGGAGAGGCAGCGCACGAAGACTACAGATTTCCCGAAACCTCTAAAGGCAAGATCACTTGCAACTCTCCTGTCACCCCCTGCTGTGCGTCCTTTTAACAATGAGCAGAGATGGCCTTTGAGCTCAGGATAAAAGTGTTCTATCTCCTTGCACGATTTTGTTATCACAATAGTTTAGTTTTTTGTATTTTTCATAAGTACCTTACACGTCAGGTACAATATCATAACACATTTCGACGCAGAAAACATTGAAGATGCTACATAGAAAAGCTAAATACTATTTTGGTCCGGTATTTAAGCTACACAGTGTTCAGTTCATCTGTGGTCGTGTTTTTTATCAATAATCTTGCTTTTAATAAAATCTCACTTCGAATATTACAATATGCTTGTTGTATGTAGCATTATTGGATGAATACCTTTAATTTGATACCGCATTTCAGGCTGTGACGTATATGGTTTCGCCAAAAAAACTCAAAAATAGATTAACATTAGAGTAGATGGGGTTAATGCGTGTTGCATCGCCTGCAGATGTAAAGAGGACTCTTAAGTCTTGTAGTCACTAACATTTTGGCTCTTTAAAAATTAATTTATATGAAATACATATAATTGTAAGGGGCCCCTGTGGCTGAGAGATTAGCCTGCTCGCCTCCCATCAAGGTGAACCGGGTTCAATCCCCGCCCGAATCACTCCCGGATTTTCACGTGGGAATCGTGCCGGACGATGCCACTGGTCGGCGGGTTTTCTCGGGGTTCTCCAGTTTTCCCCACCCTTACATTCCGGCACTGATTCATTCTCATCTCGCTTCATCTTATCGATCTCGCGGAAGGCAATGGCAAACCACTGCAGTTTCATCCTGCCTTGTTGCCTTGGTCGCGCTGTGTTCTTGGTTCCGCCCAACCTTCGGGTTGCTAACCTCCACACCCCCCGTACACACATTTAGTTGTAAGTAACCCGATTTAAAACAGTATTGTGCCAATTAAATGAAAGTCGACATCCCTAGGCATTTTAAACGTTTAGACGTTATGAATTTCGTACGCTTGCTTCGGCAATGCGGTATTAAACGCGTTCCCTAGTACAGCCATAATCATCGGAAACAAATATTTTAAAAATGAAAATTGAATAAAACCCCAGTTTCAAAAATGCAGTACTTAACTTAAGTATCACAACTGTCACGAAAACCCGCCAACTGTTAGTGGCGCCCAACCACTTTTGTAACCCCCTGGCAAGTTTCCATGCGCCGCCCAAGCGGTGTTACATCATAGGGGTGGAGTCGCACAGTGTGCTACTATCGCTGCATACCATCAGCTGTAGCCTAAATGTGTAACCGAATGGAGCAAACAGTTCTCTTTTCCCTGGCCTCGACGCGAAAATGTTGCTGTCCTTCACTCCTGTAATTACATTTTCGCAATGCGTTGTTCATGCGGAAAACTTCAATTGTTCCGGGAGTTTCTGGTTGGTCACTTCTCATTGGGCAGTTACGTTACAACAGCACTAATAGATTTTTTACACAGAATTAAAAGAATAAACTTCGTTTTCGGATTCAAGCTTTCATGCTTGAATGGCGTTTGCGTAAAAACTAAATTGTTAGATCGGCCACAATGTTAGCAGTGTATCCATGATAATGGGTACAATTTTGTTATAATTTTTGTACTAAGTAAGTCTCCTTTTAGACTACTTTTCGAAGGAAATACAGGCTTATGAGATCACTTTCGCGTGTTTATACCCCAACTTCGAAGGTCTATCATGTCAAAACCAAACAATCTACAACCTTGATTGACCAATCAAATTAACATGGAACCGTGAAGTTTGTTTACCATATCTTCATAAATGTTCAACGTGACCACCACAAGCGGTGTCACCCCGTACAGGGTGTCCCCTCCCCCGCCTCTACCTAACACACACACACGCACACACACATGCCCAGTAGGACGGTGTTCCACAGTAATTTTTAGCATCCGAATTGAAACTTTCGTGTAATTTGCTCATAAACGAAGCCAAGTTCACACACTTGTAGTCTTGTGAGTTTTTGGCAGAGTACTTCCGGACGTCTCATAAAACAGTGTTCTAATCGCAGGCACAGGTGAGTGTTGTACTGTGCAGGTGCCGGCTGAAGCGATGCTCGGCTGTCAGCGTGTGCAAGGCACGACGTTGTCTGGTCGTGGGAACACTTCCCACCGTCCTTGGATGCCGGGGCGAGTGGCCCTACCAGTGTTGCATAATGCCTGTCCTTCCTCCTTCCCTCCACATTCGTAATTACTTAGGGATCTGTATCTCTTCCCACGCTACCTTCATTATTTCTTTTCCAAGTACTTGTTGGAAGAACACTGTGTCTTTTACGGGCCGCCGTCCCTATGTAGGTGCTCATCATGGTTGTGTAAAAAGCTAACCAAATGTATACTCTCTCTCGTTTGTATTACGCAACAAATGTTTTTAAATAACATTTTCTAAATTACTGTGTTAGAAAGTACACTGAATAGCCAAAAAAAAAAAACTGGTATAGGCGTGCGTATGCGAATAACAGAGGCATGGAACCAATCAGAGTAACGCGATGCGGTCGGCAGCTAGATCGGTTACTGCTGCTACAATAGCAGGTTATCAAGATTTAAGTGAGTTTGAACGTGGGGTTATAGTCGGCGCACGAGAGATGGGACATAGCATCTCCGAGGTAGCGATAACATTTGGATGTTCGCGTACGACCATTTCACGAGTGTACCGTGAATATCGGGAATTCGGTAAAACACCACATCTTCGACATCTCTGCGGACGGAAAAAGATCTTGAAAGAACGGGACAAACGACGACTGACGAGAATCATTAAACGTGATAGGCGTGCAACCCTTTCTCAGATTGGCGCATATTGGATTTGTGGACTGCCCTGCAGGATTCATGGTGTGAATTGCCTCCTGCATACCTTCAGACATTAGTCGAGTCCATGCGACGTTGTCTTGCGGCAGTTCTGCGTGCTCAGGGGAGTCCTATACAATATTAGACAGATGTACCAGTTTTTTTGGTTCTTCAGTGTACATATATATATATATATATATATATATACACACACACATATAAATGCATCATAAAATATCTTCACGTAACAAAAGAGAACTGCAGTTTGTGGTTATGTTGTATTGAATACCTACAATATGAAATGTTATCACACATCTTTAGATAGATAAGTTGGTAGGGCTTCAGGTTCTGTAAATGAGGAAAACGTCAAGTACTGAAGGCGCGTGTTCGATTCATCTCCCTACCATCATTTTTTTATATTTGTAATATTTATTTTTGTGACAAAATAATGAATCTTAATTAATTTGAAATCGGAATATTTTTTTTTTAAAGCAAAGAAAGTACTAGAAAATTTTTAACACAAACTTTAACATTAATTCATCACAAAAATTAATTTTCGCAGCAACATAAACCCAAGCTGAATACTGATAGAACATTTGGGCAATAATTATGTTAAAGATATTCTAAGTTACATTGATACTAATAGATTAACAGTATATTACATTAACAGCAACATACTTTTCTGACGGTTCACAAAGAAAAGAATTACTGTTCTTGTAACAGTAACACTGTTGTCACAACACTAGACATATTTCTGTGTGGTATAGTGCGTGGAGCTCACATCGGCGTGTGCGAACTTCGCTCTTCCGTGACCCCAGCTGACTGTCTTCGGTTGAACTAGACAAATTTTATGCCGTCTCCGCCACATTTATAATTATCAGCAACACAATGGTGTACCGGCAATGGCAGGAAAACACCTTCAGTTTTCATTACACAAATATTGCCCCAGATAGTTAAAACGTAACTTTATTTTCTTATGGAGAAATGTTCGTGCCGAATTCTGCTAACACTGTGGCGTATATTTTAAATAGACTTGTAAATAAACTATAATAATAATTATACTTACTCGCTCTTCACCGACTATAAAACTTCATTGAAGGCATTCTGGAATATACTGACGCAACTCAATGTAAGGAAAGCTTTTATGTATGTAATTATTGCTTTTCCATATCGCACACGACATAAAATAAATTTTCTTTTAAAATAACCATTTTTGTATTCCCTCTTTTTCTTCCAGATTTTATTATAGATTACAATTTTTTTAAATCGATGAGTGTGTCTTCTCATTAAATTTTTCAGATGAAAACATTGGACATATACATATATAACTTGGAAACATTAAGTACTCCTAAATCGCATCATTAAACACAAATCCTTAAGAAATATTGGCTACAAAGCAATTAAACAGACGTCCATAAGTTTGATGAACCAAAGAGGGTGTAATCGTAAGACAAAACATGAAGTGAAACTTTTACGTAATCGAAGAAAATTGCGTTTTAGGAGTTGGTTAGTTTGACTAGATGAAGATAGTAGCAAAAAACTGTGGCTTTTAGAATAATTTCTCAATCACGAGTGTTCGAGTAAAATGTCACATCATATTATTTTCTTTTCAAACGCTATTTTATGAACTTTAACTCTGTACCAAAACATAATTGTAAGAAATATAATTCTTTCAACAGAATTCCATTTCCAAATATGTACAGACTTTCTGAATGTCCTGTGAGAAATACCTATAGCACAAAAAAATAAATTTTTCAGAATAAAAATTGAGAGTAGTCTATATTTAAGCATATGTTTGAAAGGAAATATCTTAAAAAATAATATAATATACAAGTGTTTAACATTATTTATGTGTTGGATGTGTTACAATTACGCCCAATATGGACATTTATATCAATATAATTAAAATATAGAAAATATTTACATTTATTTGTATAGCATCTTACAATATTTAGTTTTTGTTTCAAAAAATTATACTTACTTTGTTTTTATAAATGTATGTTTGTTAANTTGAAAATATTAACATTTATTTATATAGCATCTTACAATATTTAGTTTTTGTTTCAAAAAATTATACTTAATTTGTTTTTATAAATGTATGTTTGTTAAGGTCTTAGTGCAAGATATAGCTGACTCTCTGTCATATTAGTTTATACACTGTTTAGTTGTAGTTATATTTGCACTCACCACGCATAAACAACAGCCGTGCACTAAAGAAATTAATGTGATTTTATTCTGCACCCTTAAACTAATATCCTATAATCAGCTGCTAATATACTTGTACAGCTGTTAGTGTAGTGAAAATTAAAAAGTGACAGCAATGAGAAAAACAAAAGAAGTAAATGCTGTTTTGTTGAGCTGTTGCCATGGATAGTGTGGCCGAATTACATACGGTGTCATTAGCACGAGAGATCGTATATTCAGATAAAACCCTCTCTTATAATCACTGAAAAGGAGCCTNAATAAAAGAAGTAAATGCTGTTTTGTTGAGCTGTTGCCATGGCGACAGTGTGACCCACTTACATACGGTGTCATTAGCACGAGAGATCGTATATTCAGATAAAACCCTCTCTTATAATCACTGAAAAGGAGCCTTGTGAGTGACCAATAAGCTGACATACACCGCCGCTATGTGGGCTAAACATCGTAAACGATCCATCGTGCTCATTTCAATGATTCCACAAAATAATTTTGTGCGAACAATTTTTGTATTTTAGTTGTATATTTTATGTAACATAATGATAAAAAGTACCGAAAAAGTACAGTTGTATGAATGTGAATTTTAATTCCAAGGAATAGCGAATTTTTGCATAAGCAGTATGAGAACTACACTGTGGCAAAGTCCCCAAAGTGCCACTGTCCAAGGTTACGGCCTTACTACAACACACAGGGGCGAGAGAAAGGAAAATACGAAAACAAGGAAAGGGATAACAAACGCGTCTGAAATATGAAATTTCGTAGCTCTAGTGTACGCCACACAGGCCTACTCGCCCAGTAAATAATTTTTCTTGTNAGTATGAGAACTACACTGTGGTAAAGTCCTCAAAGTGCCACTGTCCAAGGTTACGGCCTTACTACAACACACAGGGGCGAGAGAAAGGAAAATACGAAAACAAGGAAAGGGATAACAAATGCGTCTGAAATATGAAATTTCGTAGCTCTAGTGTACGCCACACAGGCCTACTCGCCCAGTAAATAATTTTTCTTGTATTAATGGAAAAAAAAAAAAAAAAAAAATCGCCATCGGGAAAACAGAAAAAAAAATTATGTACAGTGTTAGAGACGGAAATACATAAATATAAGTCTTAACACACGTACACATTGTGTCTTCAAGCCTAGCTGTCACCACATTAGAGACGAAGAAGGAAAATGGCTCAAGTGAGAAATGGGAAACGTAATGCTGGTGTAGAACCACGGTATACAACAAACAATGAACTAGTTACGCGGATAAATGGATCCCAGAGAAATTACATCATGAGATATAAAACTAACCACGTTTTTTTTTTAAATCCTAATAGTTCTTGAAGTGTTAGGAATATTGAAATTTCAAGGTCTGATTAATATATTGTTTTTAATGTAATTAATATCCCTACATTAATACCAGTGCCTAAGCAATGTGAAACATAGTTACATTTATGTGCAAATGTCGCCGCGCGAATCGGTATATTATCAGAGATCTATGCTTCGCGCATGATAGTTTAGTGTTTGACTTTTTGGTCGGGATTCCACAATAAAATATAGACTGTCGTCGTATCCCGAGATAATATTAATGTGGAATATTAGTACTTCGTTTTCGTGCATATGGATGAAATTATTTTATATGAAAGACAGCCTTCATATGCCCATTTACCTAGTGGCCGATACAAAATTCTGTGGAGTCATTGTTGTCTGACAAGAATTCTACATTATTGATAACTTCGTCTTAGACCCCGCAGTTAACTCGTACGCCTTGGAAAAAAAAAAGATTCACCAAATAACAATGCATTGACCGAATGAGTTAAAATGAAGAAAGAGATAATAACAGCACTTTGGTGGCGTGTGAACAAATTAATTCAATTCCACCATTCATATATAGTGTGTATGTTAAATAATGAATATTAAACTCAACAGACAGAATGGACTAGTCATACAGAGGACACTCCAGGTGTTGGTACAGGAACAAAACACAATTCAGCAAGACATTATAGAAAAAAAAGTAAACCTCAATAAACAAAAAAGTATCATGTAAGTTGTGACGAAATAAATATTGCTAATAATTAACATTATTTATTTGCACACTGGTGCTGGTGTAGGATTATACATACGCTATCCATAATATAAAATAATGGAGTGTTTTGTGAATATAATTTTTTCTCAAAAATTAATATTCACTGTTCTGAAATTATTCAAATAAAATAAAATGGTGTGAAATTGGTTTTTATTCATTACTTGCCTGTTAAATTACTTTAATAATTACTGTTGAAATGTTGAACAATTTGAAACAAAAGAAAGATATGTCCGTTACATTTAACTGTGAAAACTTTCATAATGTTCGCCGGTGCTCAGTAATAAAACACAAGAAACTGGTCATCAGAGATTGTTATGGGCATAAAAACGTGTTTCACACACACAAATACATTTAACTACACCTTTTGGTATACTTTTCAATATTGATTGTTTGAACGGGATAGAAGAACACAGTTCCTTCCCGGGATACTGGATAAGAAGGAATTGATTTTATTTAGACTTAAAAAAAATTAATGCCAATGCAGCAACTGGGCATAATTATGTATATAAACTGGTGTGGCGCAACGTCCATACATAGTTAATTTTATCTTGTCGATCGCAGTATAGAGCGATACACATCACGTCTGCTCACTGTGACGTAGAACATTCTGCCCGTGCATTCGAAAAGCCAGCGGGCCTCGTCCGCAACGTCTTTTCAAACGTCACGTGACAAATTGATGTACACGATAAATCATGCAAGCAAGCGTTCCAAGTGTAATTAAATTAAAAATAAATAACATTAAGACAAGTTTCGCTCACACACAATTCATCGTAGACATAAAAAAATTAAATGCCGAGCACCTGACACTCGACCGAACCTCAACGACTATTATTCAGACATTATCAAAATAATGAAAAGATAATTACTTACGTTAACCATACAGAAAATTATAAAATATATATATTATAGTATTATTGTTCATTAATTTTTTTTATGTTATAAATATTAATTTTCACATTAGTTTTTTCCAGTATCCCGAGCTTAGATTAATAAATTTAATGAATCCATGGATATGGCATATATGTATTATATTAAGGCCAACGATTTGGAAGCAATATTCATTACTGTTATGATAGTTTTATGTCTTCTAAAGCATTCCTTTCAATAAATTGGTGAGAAGTTGTTTAATATTTCCAAAAAATATTATACAACTGATATTTTTAATATAGTGACTCATCAGTGAGCTAAACTAATTCATTTTTAACTCCATAACAAGCGATCTTTGGAGAAAGTACTATTTGAAACATATTGAAGAAGAGAGTTGATGGTTCAATATATATGTTACTTCGCCGTAATAAATTAAATGTCAGTCATTTTCTATAATAAAGCCTAATCTATTAAGTCAAGATTCTAAGCACTTATGCACCAATTGTAACAGTCCCCAAAGTCAGAGCAATACAAAGACAATCAACCACAGCCATATATTTTAGGAACCATTTGAACAATCCTACTAAATTAAAATGTATTTAGAAAACTTAAAAAAATAGGAAAAACCTGTCCTTGTATAGCACGCCAAAGAAAGCGAATAAATAGTTCCACTAGAAGTTCGTGACTACTTTACATTATAAGTAATTTCTTCCTCCCATATCCAAATTGTAAAATCATACAAAATACATTGGCTCAACATGCCTGAAAAAGTATACTATTTGGGCAAGAAAGTTCTTCACCGGACTCTTAAACCGAACATTAGATTTGACCTTACAAAATTCCTCGTGCACGACTTTATTAGGCAATAAATTCTTGCCAGGAATAAATACACTTATGAGACTATTCACGATTACTTCCAACTTTCCTGAAGTCCTACTAAAGTTCTACTTCCAGTATATTCCTCCGCCTCACACAAACAAAGCTTAACTAAGTTTAGACAATTACAACAAAAGACAAAACACCGCATTCGTGCGTACTCAGTCTAATAACATGTACCATGAGGACTATTTCTTACCGAGTATTACCAAGACATCCATTTCCCCCCTGTATGTATTAATATTAATAACATTCGAAATATTATCATTGATAAATAAAATACAAGTGTAGGTTCAATTTAATTTAAAAACGCACTTTTATGCTAGGAGAAGAATAAAACGCTTGTGTTACTTGGGATATATAGAATACAAGCAAACACGTTATACATGGGGTGGTTTTTCAAAGGTTTGACGAAACAGTGAACAGACTATAGATGCGATGCGTCTCAGTTGACCGACAATCACTTCGTGACACTACACCGTTTGGTAAGCTTTCCGAAGCTCGCATGTTTTTCTGCGATATTGGGACTTTTTTCTTGAGAGGAAACTGGCGCAAGTCAAAATACGCAGAATGTCGGGAAATTACATTTCCGCGAAGTAATATCTGTGTCCTGGCGAGGTGTAACGTAGTCGCGGCGAAACTGTACGATATCAGCATATTGCTAGCAAAATCCGATGCGCGTCTTTTGCTTCGTTAAAACTCGTATCTTTAGCGTCGAGGGAGTAGGTTCAGAAGTAGCCAAGCATTGATATGAAAATGTAAAATTTCAGGTACCATTATCATTCAGCACGACAAACGAAAGAAACCATCATTGGGTTTAATGATTTAATCTGATACTGTCAACAAACCAAGTTTGGTTTAAATCGATTTTATGATTTAGAAGTTATGGCAAAGAGTTTTAAAAGTGTAGTAGACTCTCTTGCTTCCACAACATACTAGCAACCCGATTTCAGGTGGAATAAACCAACTAAATGAAAAATTATTCAAAAATGTACATTTTATTTCATTAAATGTTAGGCGAGGAAGGTTAGTTGTTACAAATATAAATCTTCGTATTGTTTTTTTCCAGTATCGCGAGCTCAGGTCAATAAATTAAATGAATTCATGGATATGACGTATAAATTTTTTTTTTAAAGCCAACAATTTCGAAGCAATAGTCGTTTCAATTATTATATTTGTTAGTCTTCTAATGCATTCCTTACATTAAATTGGTGAGAATTAGTTTCATTGTTCCCAAAAATGTTATAAAATGATATTTTCTTTTTCAAATAGTTCTTGATCTAAATATTACTTGTTATGGAGTTAAAAATTAATTATATTAACACTCTGATGAGTCGCTATATTAAAAATAATTTGGTTTAGATCGATCTAACTATACTTCATACATGACATATGATACAAAACTATCATAACACCCACCATTTTAAAATAAGAGCGATGTCTGTTTTAAGTCGATAGAAGTGGTTTATTGCCATTGTGTTACATGTGTGCGAAATTTGGGGTGAAAGATATGAGCATTTCCTGAGATGAAGTTACGTATGTCTTTCATTGGTCCCCAAATATATTCCCACTGAATCAGCACGTTGTTATATACATATTGTTCGGAAACTTAGTGCCCAAAATCCAGATATAGTTATTTTGGACCAATAGTAACACAAAAGCCATATGCACTTATAAGATAACCGAAAACGTTATTTTAAATCAATTGTTTTCAAATTTGCGGCTTACAACTCCTATAGGACAAGGCGGCACGATCATGCATTTAGGACAAGTTGCATAGGTCGTTGACACGCGACACTTAATTATTACATATTGTTGAAATTATGTTTTTTTTTAAATTACATATTACATTTTTTAGGGGATACATTTTCAGAGGTATAATGAATTATATCGGTTTAATGTTCGTTGTATTACCGAAACAACAGATAAAACTCGTTACAATAAATTTTAGTTAAATCGTGTGAAGCTTGGAGATACATTAGACGGTTAAAATGCTATTATATTAAATTATTATCATACATTAATACGACATGTAAGATTGCTAAATAATGAAGCTATTAATATGGACATGCCATAACCTTAGTCATGACTCCGAAGGCTGATGCCTATAGTAGTATTACGGCGGTCTGCACACTCCATCTCCTGACGTCTTCACGGCGTAGTGCCTTGGCGACAAAGGCGCCGTCCGCCGGGCTCCCGCCTTCATATCGGGCGCGTGTTGACGGCCACGCCTTCCGGCCCGTGTTGGAGGGGATTCCTTGTGTTGTGGGCGAGGCGCCCACGGCTCGCATCACAGGTACCAGCGATTATGTTCGCAAACGTGATACCGCTAGCGAGGAAATTTATAATTTATTTACAATATGAAAGTTTCCATTGTCAAAATTTTCCAGTTTAGTAATCAGAATCTTAAATTTTTTTTTTTACGTATTTTTATTTGAATTTTAAGCTTGTTTGTATAATATACTAATAATTCTTATTATAAAGTTTTAAAATATGCTCTATTTTATCGAAAGAAAATTTTTTTGACTTTTGTGAAATTAATTTCCATTTTCTTACAAACATTAAATTTGTAGTATTGTTAAATTCTTTTAGATCCTTTTTTTTATTTTAATAGTTTTCAAATACATTTATAGTTGTACTTTTTTTTTACATTTCAATTATAACACTTGGTGCATCATTACCATCACATTTTAATGTTTTTTTAAATCATTAATACTAGTATATTTGCTTCAGTAAAAAAAAATTTTAGGCGTTATGTTTTGGTGCTTCATTAAAATGACTGTTCAGGATTTGGTTCACACGTATCAATGTTTTTAATTATCATTAAAATAAATTTAAATTATAAAATTATTTTTAATGAAGAATTGTTATTATTCATATGTATATATATTAAGTTTGTAATATTTAACAGCTCCATTTTCTGATCAATATTATTAGAGTTCGTTGAATTTTTTCCCGAGTTATATATTTATTAATTATCTACCAAAATAAATGATTTAATCAGATTATTATAATATCATCTTAAAAATAATTTTAATAAAACTTTTATTTAATAATTATAACTTTTGTAATGACTAGTAATTAAATATTTAAGTACCATAAATATACCTGTTTTCATAATATATTGGTTGTAAGTATAAATAAATAAATATATCCCAACATATGTATTTCAAGAATAAACTTTTATATATATTAGATTATTTTAAAATGTATATAAATACCAAATATTTTCTTTTAAATTTATAATTCTTCAAAAATTTTTCTCTATTCCTAACCCAACTTTTTGAAATTTTTAAATTCTTTGTGGATATTTATCTACTGCATATAAATGTACGATTTAAAATAATTAAAATATTTACGATTATTTTCANAATTTTTCTCTATTCCTAACCCAACTTTTTGAAATTTTGAAATTCTTTGTGGATATTTATCTACTGCATATAAATGTACGATTTAAAATAATTAAAATATTTACGATTATTTTCAGTGTTTAGGAATATTTTATTATTTTATTTGGTTTTATTATATAGACTGAAAAATGTAATGTATTATACTTATTAGATTATCACACATAGTTATAAATTATTTATAGACTATTATGACCAACCAGAGTATCATGCTTCAAATTCTGTAGGTATATGTTAATACATATAATCGAAAATGTTATTTAAGACTTCATTTAAATTAGTTAAACTACTAATTATGGAATTCAATTTATTGAAATAATTGTCTTGTTCGTTTCCTAATGATTTTTATGTTTCTTCTTATAACAGCTCTATTTTTGTAACTCAATTATGTTATTAATAACTAAAGTTTCAGTTAATTTTAAGAAAATATACTAGAAGTGATAGAATTCTCTATAATTTCATTTGCAAGAATTTGAATTCTCGATTCATATGTATTTATAAATATATTATTTTTTAACATTAATTATTACAAAAATTTGAAAATAGAGTATTACATAATTCTTTTTTTAATATAAACAAAACATATGAAAGGATTTTTCTAAAATTAAATTAATATGCTAATAATTATATAATTATTACTGTGCATCTTCAAAAATTAAACCATCTCATTTCGTAATTTATTTTTCAGCATATTTTTCACTTTTTTAGCTTCTACTTTTCTAAATAATTTGTCAATTATATCTATGCCAATCTTAATTATATTTTTTAACATGTAAAAATATTTAATTTGGATATTATATTTTATTTATTAGTAAATTTTTTTCATAAATAATTTAAATTAACTCTAAGATATTTAGTATTCGCATCCCGGCTTGCGTCAGCTGCCATACCATTGTTATTTTTAATAGCTCTTCTTTTTTTGATAATTATTTGTATATTCAAAAGCACTATGTTTACATATATGTACATATTTGTCTCTTGATAGTGCATTTCTCATATATTTTAATAAAGTTGTTTTGTATATAAAAATGTTTTTATTTGTATATTTCTTTACATTAACAAATTATTTTTCATTAGTTTTATTTTCATATTATTACAATTCTTTTTTTACCTGTACTTTTATAACAAATATTATTATATATTGCATAAGGCAGAAAGACAGTAGCACGCGCTCGGGTAGCTCCGGTAAGAAATATTATTCTGGCTTTTCAGTCGTAGCCATTTAATATTAAAGAGCGTGTTTTAGGTCAGTGAATAAATTCCGCTGCCATTAAATGTATTACTTGCGTCGGTTTCGTATTATAAACACTTCAGTCAACAAAAACGGTACGGTTATCTGAGTCCACCATGTTGCCCAAGGAAGTTTCGAAGCGGCCGGAAGAGTTCGAGCAGCTGGCGTGCCAAAAACTGAGGGAGCCACAGGAGCGCCTCGCTTCTGTTGAGCAGGAGCGACGTAGATAAAAAAAACAGCCAAGAAATCCACTGACTGGAAGAAGAAGTAGCCACTTTCTCTGTTAAATTCCAGAAACAACTTGATAACATAAGTAAAGAACTACAAGCCGTTTCCGAAATTGTTTTGCATCACGATGTGCGAATTAACGAGCTCAGACGGTAGAGTAGACGGAACTGCCTTCTTATCCATGGCGAATGAGACCGATGCGGTTCTCAGAATAATGTAAGAAACGCTGGGCAGCAACATCGAGCAAAGTGCCATCGACCGTGCTCAGAGAATAAGCATGGCCAAACAGATCTTCTGCCCAAGCCGTCAAGGAAGGTAGAGGCACGAACATTGTGAAATTTGTGAGTTACCAGTTTCATTCCATGGTATTGCATGCTAAAAGAACCCTGAAGAACACGCCCATTGTTATAACCGAATCGCTGACGGCGGACAGACATCGCGTCTTGAAATCCGCAAAAGAAAAATTTGGTCCACGCAGCTGTTGGACACAAGATGGGAGAGTTGTGGTTCTGCAGGCGAACCGCCGTATTTACTTATCCATTATGTGGGAACTTGTTAACATTCAGTAAATCCATCTACTGGTGCTAGCCATGTGCTTGAATTTCATTATGTATATTTATGTGCGTAGGTTGGTTAGCATTTGTGTGCGTGTGTGTGTTCTCAGGTTTTTGTATGTACATCACTACAGTCACCCAGCATCTTTGTTATACGGAATACAATGGCAAATCTTCCTCATTTAGTTATAATAATTTAGTTAATCTTTAGAATCCATGATCGACGATAGAAAACGCAAGTTGGTAACACTGAGACCTACAACAAAGTTTTCCGAGAATTGTGTGCTCTCTACCTGTGACCAGTGAAGACTGTCCTTTCAGCCTCTCGTCTCCGCTGCTAGAACCTGAGCAACAACACAGTGCGACTCGCCAGTCACACTTCCTGCAGATATCTGAACTTCCTCCAGACCTCCCGCTAACAGTCGCATTAGTAATGGTCAGCTTGTCGCCACGTCTGGCCCAGAAACCACCAGTGCTATACTCTCTCAGACGCTAGATAACAATACTAGAACTTTCCACGTGCCACGTGTCAACAGCCAGTCGCTACTCGGCCTAATTGACGCGTTTAGAGCAATTGTTAATAATCTACATTTTCATGCAATATTAGTGTAGGAAACATTGGTTAAGGAGAGTCTCCCATCTTCGCTTGTTGACTTGCCGGGATGTAGCTAATACAGAGTCGGTCTACAAGGTAAACAAAGCGGCGACGTGGGTGTTTATGTATATATTCATATTACATATAAAACTATCTGCAGCTCTGCTAGTCCTTACCACGCGAAACTTGAGTATCTATATCTTGAATTCATAACTGCTACACAAAAATTATTGATTGTATTGTTTACAAACCCTCTAAGATATGTTCCATAGATCACTTAGAAAACGCCCTATTTGTAATACTTCCTAGTTATGATAGTGTATTGATTATGGAATATTTCAACACCGACCTCTTAACAGAATGACGTCAAACATTGCTGTTTACTCATCTCTTCCCCTCATGTAATCAAGCATACTGCCCTCTTGAAATAACCCACCATACTTATATAATGCGGGCACTCTACTTGCCCTTATGTTCACATCAAAATCTGACGGCGAAATTAGTGCGCCGGGTTTATCTCACCACGACCTCATACATGAAACTTCTCACTTCGTACGCCAAAATTTTTACCGAAAATTGTCACCTACAGAAATCTCAAAAGGATTGACGTGCTGCAATGTATTAACGTTGCTTCTGAAGTACAGTGGAGTGTCACAGATTATTTGCATATGCATACAGGTGATGACAAACTGAATTATGTGAACACTTTAAAATACAAACTTATTGATAAGCACATTCAAAAACAGACAAAGCGGCTTTCCGGTTCACCAGCACCGTGGATGATCCAGGAAATTAAAGCTTTAATGGCTGATCGGGATTTTATGTATATTTTTAGGTAACTGACATAATATTATATGCAGCATACATAACATGTCTTATAATATTTTATTTTTTTAAATTTTCTTTGTTTAGTTAGTTATTGGCTCTCTGTTCCCCTTCAGAAACCCTGAAACAAAAAGTTGTTTCATAAATTTTGCTAATGGATTTTGGCGTGTAGTTTATTTTCATAAATAATACCATTATATGTATGTGAATATATGTCATTAATATATGTGGATTTGTGTATGCATATACGTATACACCTAAAAACATAAATTATAAGAGAAATCGTGTAAGTTCAATATTCAGTAATTTTTATTTAATGTATGTTGCATTTATATATTTCGTATAAGCTACTTTCAAATTTCATAGTTGACATTAAGTTTTATTTCATTTTTTTTTATTTTACTTTTAAATTAAGAGTTATGTTTTATTATGTAAACTGGTTAAGTGTAACCGAACTTCGCCACAAAAAATAAAAACACTTTATTATTATTATTATTATTATAGGTTCTATGATTGTTTATTTGATATCCACGAATATTACGTAAACATTTTTTTTTCATATTTTTTATCTTCTTTAGCAATAATTTTTGAAATGTGAATAGTGATTAATCTTTTATTTGATTAATGTGAAACATATCTAATATTTTTCTGTTCTTCATATTTAAAAATTATTTATTTCCCTTATTTCAAACTCAAATTTTATTATTTTTTATATTAATTCAAGTCACTACTTTATTTCCCAATAATATATTTTAAATTTTATATCTAATTTTTTTAGTTCATTTTTTTATGCTTTTATAATATTTTATTTATAAATTAAATTTTTTTAATACATGCAATTTTACTACATATATAAAATAAAATATTTTAGCAAACTTTTTATATTTTAATAATTTTTTTGGTTATCATTTATATATTTTAAATATTTACTTGATAAATGAATTTTTTTTGTAATTTGAACATTTGTTCCATAATTTATTTTCTTGATATTATCTGAAACTAATTATATGCACTAGGATCAGCAATTAGTATCTACTATTGCGCAAAATATTTTGTCAAAGGTTAATGAGAAAACGCCGAAGTGACTTCGAACGAATTATTTATTAAGTCCATTTTTATTTACATGAAAGGATTTCAGAGGTCTTAAATAAATAGTACAGACATAAGTTTTAATATGTTTTTTTTATAGTTTGAGAGGATATTGTTCTACAATTCTTAAGATTAATTAAACAGTTGTTTATGTATAAGGAAGTAAATAATGCGACGAAAAATGACAATAAAACGCTCACGTCTGCAGTGGTAAATTGAAAAACTGGATAACATTATTTTATTATTGCACATATCTTGCGTAAATTTGTGTCGTATAGTTATTGAATATATAAACAAATAGAGACGGGGAACGAAACACCCTCAAATAATTCCTTGAATAAAAACCAACCATTTAAAAACTAAAACATCATCGTTACATAAAACACAAAGATATATTTACTTTCAGTGCATGGAAAATTTTAAATTAGACATAACAGAGAAAGTCAGTGACTTTATTATAATACTATTTCTACGAAATTAATTGCGCTTCTAATATTGCTTATAAACTACCTGTTGTAATATATAATAAGATATAGGGTTACTTTAACAACAAATATTTCATTAAGGTGAAACATTTAGTGCAATCATAGAGATGAGGTACAAGTATTAGGTAGATTAAATTCAATTGCCCAAATTTAACCACATTTAAGAGGAATTTTCGAGATGTGATAAGATTCACAAACAAATATAAGTGCACTGAGAAGCAAGCCTAAACCTAACAAGAAAATCGGTATGAGGAGATGGTCGACAGACACTGGAGAAAGCGAGTCACTGATATATGATCTAGTGGCCATCAACTGGACACTCTCCCTGTAGTCACGTTTCCACTTGAATACAAACCCACCCTCCGAAAGACGCTTCACGATGACATTGAACCGAGCCAGGAATGGGCAGTTGGGTGCCATCGACCAGTGGCTTGCCGGTGCGTCCCATATGGCTGAATCCAACATGTGCAACATGGGGTGTCCATTTTTTTGGTACCTGGATGAGGCTAATGCACGCATTGCTGTGTTTAGGGTCATAATCCTGCTGAGATTCTTATGGTTTGCCACCATGTCTAAGGCCTCCAGGTCATCTGATATCAACACCGCTTTCTTTATAAATGCTTGCATAAACTTACCGCCTAGCTCAAAGCCATCTGACATAGCTGCCAAATCACTAATCGAAGCAAATAGTGACAATTTCAGGTCCGTCGCCAAAAGTTCATCTTGGTCTTTGATATCTTCATAAAAATGTGTCGTGAAGAGGACACCGGTCAGAGTTCCTTGGTAGCTGCTCATTACCAAGAGGTTGCACAGAATGCCCATTAGGAGAATCACTCTCTGAGTGAAGGAGTGGGGGATTCTTGTAAAACTCCCGAATATGCACAGTTTAACAGTATCCAGTATCACCCCATCATCCACAACTTGATTGTCAGAACGTGAAATGCATTTCCAACAAAACGAAATCACAATGTAAGTGAGAATGTATACAGCCCAGACTCCTCTGGATAGAGGCATTATGATATTCATGTACTTTGGGATCTGCTCTGCTTTAGGAACTATAGCTATGGCAATTACACGCTCATGAGGGTATGTACACCATTTCGTCAAAGGCCAGAGATATGAAACCTCGTCTGCAAAAAGAGTCTTAGAGAACTTGTGTTCCATCACCTGAACAATTCTAGAGGGAGGAAGTGATCTTACTGTGCCATTAAATGATTTTATGGCGGTGTGGGTGAGAGTACTGGCTGGTCCTGTGTAGTAGAATTCTTCGTCTTCCCCCCGTTCAATGTCAACTAATTCGTGAACGGGCCCTACAGTAATGTTGAAAGTAAAGCCATTTGTATCAAGGAGTTTCTGTGGGTAAGCATCGAAATTTACTTTCGTCCCATTCAATTTAACATCAGCTCTAGAAAGGCTATTTATGAAAGGGTTGTACGTAACAACTTGTGTTACTGTTGATATATTGGTTGCACATTTCACTTCGTATGAGTAGACAAGAGCAATATTGAGAATATTAAGGGTGTCCCAGCAATCTTTAAATACTTCAACAAATGTACGAGGTACCTCTTTCTGTATTTCTTTAATGATAAGAAGGAATAAAGTCTGAGGATTCCAAAATGGCAGACTGGTCCAATTGTAACTGGGCAAGCACAATTCATCCTCATATGAAGTAAATATTATGTAACCGACAGTACTTTCTGTGGTGTCTGCCCTGCTGAAACCACTGTATCTCTCATCGTCCTCAGCATGCGGCAGATGCAAAATTGGGACTGATACTGTTGTATGAATGTAATGCATTATTTCCTCCAACGAGGTTGTAGAATCCTCTGTGTAAACTGCAAGAAAATACAGATTTCCTATGAAATATCTCTTGATAATATTTATTGCTGCAACTTCTTTTCGTGTCTTCAATTGGATAGAAACTATTCCTGGCATTGTAGACAGCAGAGAAGTTTCGGCATTTTCCAGAAAGTACAAACTTATGTACAGCAGGTGAGCTTTAAACGCCAAACGCATGGGTTTCATTTTACCTGAAACAATGAAAGTTGAGTACATATATTTACAGCTAAGATGTCGATGAATGTAATAGGTGGTAATCAATTGGTTTGAATGAAGCACACGTACTTTAAACATGACGTCTACAAGAGTAATATTACCCAAAGTAGCAATTATTATACGAGTATATATGTAAACAAGGTCACAAAGAAGATATGCAAGAAGTATGCATTAACTGCAACATGGGTATTAAATTATTCTAATTTAATTACACTATAATTTAAGTACAATATGACATCACTAAAATAAATACTAATCAACAAAATTGTAAATACTCGGAAACATGAAGAAAGCGAGGAATGAAATTCAATGTATTAGAAGATACTACATTAGAAGAATTTTAAGAATAAAATCTGTTAACACAAATGTGATATTTTAGAAGGAATAGCTCTAATATTTTTATTTAAAAAAACGAATGGTGCTTGTCACATGGTTCTACAAGAATAACTTTTACAGTAACTTTAACTTCAGTGTCAATTTGATGGTAGAGGCTGTGCGAGTGACAAGAACTTCTGCAGTTTATGTTTTTGTTCTCAGCAGGTTAACATCAATGGTGAGAAAATAACAATGTTACTCGATGTACTAAATTTAAAGTTATCAGCTGTATATGTGAAAAGATTTATTAACAATTATGCAAAAAACACATTTCTATAATTTGTTTGTCTTATCTAAGTCCAATCATGCATTCCTAGCAACAGCTGTCCCAAGCTTTTAAAATCGATCTTAATTCTTAAAATGAATTTCTTATGAATATCAATACCCAAACTTTCGTGGCAGGAACGGACAAATTAATTACTTACGAGTAAAATTATTTTCTTGAAAATTTAAGACAGTGAATACAGTATTTTTTATAAAGTAGCGTCATTCCTTGTGACATACTGTAAAAATAGACATCACTTAACTGGAGCTATACTGCCGCAGTTCGCTACAGTACGTTCTCTCATATCGTTTGGTGTTGTAGTCATATCGTGACAGACATCGATCTATTTAACTTGCCCCACTGAGCAAAATAAACCGATATCGTATATGTAGATGGCGCTGGTGAATTACCGAGTCCGTTGCGTATATTTTTAAGTGTATCTATAATTAGATCAACTTTATTTCTAGTGATAATAATGGAGTAAACTAGACAGCCATTGTGCTGATATCACATCTGTCGCAGAGTATCTACAAGCACAACTCTAACATAAAAGTATGTCATTTTGTAAGAATATGGTATTATGCTTCCACCTCTACGCCCAGCCAGGCCAGAGGTCACGCTAAGTGAAACAAGAGGTTACCGATATAACTTATGAACCTACTTTCCTCTAAATGGATGCATGTAGTTATGATGAGATCCTTAAAAGATTAGATGTTATGTGGGTCTTGACGTCATATTTACACCAATAAAATTTAAGAAGGAACCAGAAACAGATGCTATACTAGTGAGACAATTACCAATACACACTTGTTTTCTCCGGGACTCGAACCCAGGTCACCTTGTACCCTAAGATGGCGTGCAACCAACTGCATTACTGATCTACCATTCGGAGCATCACTTTCATTTGCAATCAGTCTAGAGTTTTGGTAGATTGGCTTACCAAGCTCAAATATTTACGGGAACACCATTTTAGAAACACGCGTGAGTCACTTCTTATAGCTTACGTTACCAACCGTAGCACTAATCGCGTGCAGAAATTTGTGGAAATGAGTTGACGGTTTTCCGTGATATGGCATGAAATATTTATTTTCAATTTTTGGCACTTATGTACAACAATGCCTAAAAATAGACTCTGTATAAGAAATTTAATACTTCTAATGGATGCCGTCAGCATATCAACGTTGGTTGAATTTTTGACAAATTATTTAATGGATACGGCAAACTATTTTTCTACCAAATATGTTTTACTGCCATTTAAAAAAAATGTCATTGACCCATTAAAATTAACTAAATTTACTTGGCCTTCTGTCGTGCTACTTAAGTTAAAATTTTGGTGTGACTTAGTTTGTTAATTACGTTGATATGACATTAATGTTATATTTTATCACCAGGCACAATCCTCCGAAAGGCGGTCGAAACAAGGCCTCTGTAAGAATATTTGAAGCTCAGAATGAATACTCTTCGTATGAAAAGTGTAATTTCAATAGGTTGACTTGTTTAATAGTTATGACTAACTTATCTACATTTATTTATGACAGTCATATGGTAAATAATGCAAGACACATGTATAACGTGCAAGTTTTCATGGCCTACTGAAGCACTACTTGTGTGCAAAATTCGGCAGGAAAAGGTTTATTGGTCCCCGATTAGGGATTGCAATCCGGAAAGTCGTATCCGGTATTCCGGCGGATCTGGCATCACTAAACGTTTCCCGGATCCGGTGATAGCAATCGTTGGCAAAATAATCGCGGTGTTGCATGAGTAGGTACTTTAAATGCGTGGTGCGTGTGCGTGCGAGTCGTTCGACGCTGAGTCGCCCCACCACGCCGCGTCGCGCCACGTGCTCAGTCCTCAGTATCATTCGAGTAATCGACTCGCTCGAGTCAACAAATGTGTGTTTTGTTTTGTCGCGCTGCTCCGTCAAAATGTAAGCAAATATACATTTTTTCTTGTATTTACGCGAGTACTAATGATTTGAGATTTAGGATAAAATAAAAAATAAACCGCGAGAGTATCCGCTAAAAAGTGTTTTATTTAAATATACATTGTTTTTGCTCAATTGATAAATGAATTATGTTTACGTTACTTTCCACTACTTCCACTTATGAGTGTGAGAATGATATAAAAGATTATTAAATAAATAAATAATGCCGGATACTTCACACAAATCGTCTGAATTACTACGAATGAATTGAGTTGAGTTACGTAAATGAACAAAAATTTGAATTAAAATTGTAATTAAATATGTATTGTAGTTTGCTTGTTACAGAGGTACTACTCGTTCTACTAGCCTAGTTGACAAAAGTTTCAAAACATGTCTCTTTCAAAACCAAGCCAAAATGAGGAGGATTATGGTGGGGACAGTGAGAAAACTGTTTAAAAAAATGCAAAAAGACAACTCTGTGAACGCGAAATGCACATTGGCTGTAAGATACTAAAAATAGGTAAAGGTTCTTATAAAGGTTTAAAAACACATTTGAGAACAAAGCATTGCATTGATCTAAGTTCTGAAAATAGCCAATTCATTTCCTAAACCATCCACATCAAAAACTGATTCAGATGATATTATTTGAGAGGAGGAAATACTAAAGAAAAAGTCTGAAACAATTAACAGTTATTTTTAAAAGGAAAACTCGATGGAAAAGATGATCTCGGGAATAGTTTGTAGAAATGGTGTGCCCCTCAGTTTATTTTGTACGTCGGCAGATTTGAGATATTTGTTTTCAAAAAGTGGATTTCAACTTCCTAATTCACCAAACACTATAAGATCTATAGTTACAAATTTTGCAAATAACGTCAAAGCAGACTTGATAATTGAGTTCGAATATCTTAAGAAACATGGAAAAAGATTCTCTTTGTGTTTTGAAGAATGGACGTCCCAAAAAAATCACCGATATTTGAACCTAAATGTACACCAAAAAGAAAAACACTTTAATCTGGGCTTGATTAGAATACATCGTTCGTGTACTGCGGGACATACTATCAGTCTATTAAAATACAGCTTAGAAAGCTTCGGTCTTGATTCTGATACTGATATTATTGGAATGAGTACTGACGGCTCAAGTGTCATAGTCAAAGTAGGTAAGCTCATGAACTGCTATCAGCAGCTGTGCTTCGCACATGGGTTACAATTAGCCGTGGTCGATGTCTTAATATACAAAGAATGAAGACAAGGAAGAAGAACACCTACCAACATCGCCAACAACATCTAATGAATCAGATACAGATGACGAAGACACAACAAATGGTGCTCTTGAAGAACAAGCAGTTACAGTAACAATAACGGATACTCNTCTTGAGTCAGATACAGATGACGAAGACACAACAAATGGTGCTCTTGAAGAACAAGCAGTTACAGTAACAATAACGGATACTCGTCATCCTTATCTTTCTAGGGCTGAAGTAATTCCTAGATACAATGATCTTCTTCAAAAAGTGCGAAAAGTGGTGAAGATGTTCAAAATATCGCCTACTATATAAGATATGTATCTGCAAAAGTATGTGAAAGAAGATACAGGTAAAGAATTAAGCCTTATTTTGGATTGCCGCACGCGTTTGAATAGTCTTCTGGCTATGATAGAAAGATTTTATAAGCTGAAAGTGTATATCTATAAAGCTTTAATATATATAGGATCTGACATAAAATTTAGTGACCTTGCTTGGTCGAGAATAAAAGACTTGATTGACAGTTTGCAGCCATTTAAATTGTCTGTAGAGGCCCTATGCAGAAGAGATTCGACCCTGTTAACTGCTGAAACAACACTAAAATTTGTTTTAGAGAAGTTGCTCACTCATGACACTGTGTTAAGTACTGAATTATCTGAAGCACTACGTACAAGGATTAAAGAACGCCGCACTGTACTAACAGGAATATTAATATACTTACAGAATCCAAAGAAATATCATGAAGATACAAACCGAGCTGATGATACATTTACTATGCCAAAGAAAAAAGTCATACGATTAGAAATAAATATTTTTTTAGAAAGACTTATTCAAGATGATAACTCTAGCGAAAACGTGGAAGAAATAGTAGAGAAGAACTTAGATTCACCATCACTGAAAAAATGTTTTGACATTACAGGAAGAATTACAATTACAAATCCAGCAAGAAACGACGTGTTATACCATAAATACTAAAAAAGAGAAAGATTTTGATAAAGTACTAAAAAACGAAATTACTGCATTCGAAAGTGAAGGAGTTCGAGGAGAATACTTGTCTGCTATTCATGATTATTTGCTGACAATAAAGCCGACACGTGTAGAAGCTGAAAGGGCCTTTTCGACCGCAGGCTATATTTGTAGTTCTATTAGAAGTCGACTGGCAGATGACACAATTAACACTATTTGTTTTCTACGACCTTTTTTTCTGTCATAAATATAAGAATGAGACTTTTTAGCATTCTCAAATACCTAATTATTGTGATCTCAGTAAATTACGTAAGGTAAATTATGTTGGATTTTATAAAGTTACTTACTAAAATATATATATCTGTGAAAGTGAAATCTAGGAAGACTGAACCACCCATTATGTGTTAGTAAAATTTAACTAGTTACCTACACTGTACTAGATTTTAATTGTTTGCTCGTTGTCTAATTTTAACATCGGAAATAAAGTTAATTTTATATATATATGTTTTTTTTATAAATTACCTACAAGTACAATACACTCGATTAACTAATTAACAGTTCATTTTGGCGGACCGAAAAGGGAAAATCATCCTGATTTGATCAATCCGGTCGGACCCGGCCGGATCGATGGGAATCCGGTCGGATCTGGTCAGATTGAAAATGACGCCGACTTGCAATCCCTATCCCCAATATATGCCATGAAAGCGGAATTCTCTAATATGGTCCTATCATCATTAATTAACATCCTAATGGTAATGTATTGGCCCACTCTAAATACTGAATTAAAATATTATAATTAAAATATTTACATGGCCACCATTTTGAAAATAAGTGCCTCATATATTTACGATGAAAGTATTAACATGGCCTACAATAGTATTATTTACATTCCAAATCTGACAGGAATCAGTTGAGTAACTCCCGAGATATAACATAAAACCTAAATTTTTTAATATTTCACTATTTTCCAAAAAAAACATACCAATAACATATTGCTTACCAAATTAAATGCTCACAACATGCACTGTCAATGGAATAAACTTGGTTTAATTTTGTTAAAATGTTCCCGAAACATAGCTTTTTCCCCTAAAATTATAAATTGTCGCCATTTTGAAAATTAGTACCAGACGTGATCGAAAAATTTACAAGTAACGTGTGCTTGCTAAATACTTAATGTGGGCCGAGGTTAGAAGGTCACAAATTCCTGACAGTCATTCAAGTGATTACATAAGTCTATCTGTCCTTCAGAAATTAGGGTAAAAACATCTTTATAGCAGAGCGGTCTCCAGTAGCCTGACATAAGGTAGCACGCAGAGCCTTGTTTGGACAAAGGTGGTAACAAATGCATCAAGAGTGACAGTACACAAGAGGCTAAGCGAGAAAGTTGTATTCCTGCTTTACGTACAACCTTTGTCAATTCAGCACAAAAATGAGAAATGTCGAAAACAATATTTACATAAATGCAGGATACACGGATAATAAAAAAATTGCCTTCGGGCGAAGTAGAATATTTTTATTTTTATCAACAAGCAATCATTATTAAATATTAAATCTCAAATAATAAACACAATTTTAAACTTTTATGTTATGATATTGAATATTTGGTCTGTCCCTCTATATTGAACTGCGAACGAGTGAATAAGTTAAATTTATATTGTTAATTTTGTTTAACCGTCACAGCTGGTTTTCCGTAAACACCAAATTAGAATAAATATTTTTTTTATACAGCAGGTTATGTTTTATTTAGATAATTTGATTCTAGCTTATTTAAGAGAAAATTCTGTCAGAATGAACATACGTACAAGAAATGAGTGTGTCAGAAAGTCCCGTAAACCCGCTCTGCCTCAATAAAGAATTTAATCTTATTAACGACATAGTCTGGTCATTGCGAAGATTTATAATTATAACAATTCATTAGATAGAGAAACCCAGCACGCTTTCGTTCATCCACGTTAAGGATAGGAAATTGTCATTATAGTCAGCTTAGGGCGCCAACCGGCACCTCTATCAACAAAAAGTAACAGGTGGTTTTTGAAAATAATCACAAAACAAATACATTCCATGGGTGTCAGGAAAAATTCGAGGATATTAAACAATTCCATACTGATTGCAAAAGAAAATAAAAACAATTTCTACACTGTTGGATTTTTAAGCCATTACATTGTGATAATCGCGAAAATTAAAGATCGCAGGGACGTGCTCCGTACTTTAAAAATCTTGACAAATATTGTGATGTTGTTAGGTTAACACTGAGTTGCTGAACATTCGCTAGATTGCTCGCTGGGCATCAAACAAAACACATATTAGCACTATAGTGCACTTGATTCTTCAAAATATTATGATAACAATTTTTTTTTAAATCACGAGCATATGAAACGCAATTCTCATATTTTATCTTAACAAAATTTAAAAATATTACCCACCATTTTTAACGTACACAAATAACTATTAAAAAGCGCAAGAAGTTATGTCGGCAAATTGCAACTGCATATATCTACAAAAGTAGCTGAAACGACAGGGTCTAATATTTCTGGTGGTACAAAGTATGTACTGTGCTGTTACTCAAACATATATTATATATCAAAAGTACATTTTTTTTACTGTTTTGGAGGTTAGGAGAAATATACAGATGGAGTAATTTTGTATCATACCAAATGATGTCAAATATGTTAAAAAGCCAGGCCAGGCAGGCTAGACCAGTAGAGAAAATAAAGTAACTTCAAACAGAACGTTAAGGAAAGGTACGACACAATAATAGGAATAAATTTGCATACCTACAGTGATATAAAGCATCAATGAGAGAGTTGCCAATATTCTCACTCATTAAATTGACATTCCGGAGCCGCTTCCGCTCTACATGATGAAGTAAAGAGGAAAGTCTTCCGAGCAATGATACATGTTTGTTAAATTAGCGTCTTTGGTATTTGTGAATATCACTCTAACGAACTGCTTACTACCCATTCTCAGAAGTCCTCTCAATTTAGAGTCATTTATGTGCAGTTCCTGGTACAGGGACACATTTAAAGAGTGAAGGACTTCACCAGCTGCCCATAGTGCAAGACTGACCGAGGGAAAATATAAGGTTTAACATCTTTATATGATTTTAGCCACATCCCGCCCATCTTTAACGATATTGTTATCCAAGAAAAAACACCTTGTCTGTCTTTTCCTGGATCACATTCCTACATAAATTTCCGTGCAAAACTTTTAAAATCCTTAAAATTTTGCTTATAAATTAAGATTTTTTGACTCTACAAAACCCTGAATACACAAACATTTTTTTAATTTACTATGAATTGCTCTCTTATATCATAGTTCTTCATTTAAAAGGGCCCAAAGCATTTCCTCTTTGGAAGTGTAATTTGGAAAGGTAGCTGAGACATAACTTAAATCATTTGTCACGTAAAATACTTTTCTATAACTCAGCCGGTCCAGCACGACGCAGCGCCCTTAGTAAATAATGCGAATTATCCTACATCAAGCAGTTGCCTCGAGAACCAATGCGTGAATATCCTGCGATAGCCGCTAAAACTCCAACATAACTTGTTTCTCCTCATACACTTATCTCATAATACAAGTTTGCCGGCTATAACATTTATATTTTCACTACTAAGGAAATATTTCTGATTTTGTTTGTACTGCAAATTTTCTGTACTCGCCATTGATGAGTAACACATCAGCCTTTTTCGAAGTTTCGATATGCCAACNCACATCAGCCTTTTTCAAAGTTTCGATATGCCAACAAATGTACTTTTCTGAGCACAAAGCTTTTCCAGAACAACATGCATGTGAACGTCGTGTAAATGGTAAATGTTGAGACAACCCGCAAGAAACAGTGTAATGGGACACCACATAGACTTCGGTAGACTACCAACAACGTTCAGTTATCCACAACGTTATTAGGGAAAACAAAGTCACCTTATCGACCAAGACAGTTGTGACGTCCTGAACTATTAAAACGTCAAACCGCAGTGGCCAAAATTAACATGTTTTCACAAAAGTGAAAATTCTTGACTAAATAGAATAACTCCATTAAAAATAAGAAACATGGTCACTTAACAACTACAGGTCATTTACATTGAATATTTTCCAAAACTTGTACTACAAATCAAAGTAATAATTTTTTTCAGATTATATATATATATATACACTTAGGAATGCCTATGATATTTTTGTTTCCTTTCTTGACATTTTTTTCCTGTTCTCACAAAACGTTTAAAAAAATAATATTCTTAGTGTGTAACTTGACTACCCTTCGTGTATTACAACTTTCATGGCACCATATAAATATTGTTAATATAAATATATGTCCCTTTATGTATCATATATATTTATATATATTACGAAATTCTCACAAAGAGAATTACAACCACAATGTCATTCATTTTTATTTTATTTTATTTCTATCCACTCAGGCACAAAATTTCCAACACGAACGTTTTTCCCAAAGGCAGGTTACTTGTAATGTAATAAGAACACTGCATTAACACCTAAACATGAGTATGTTACATACACTTATTGTCGCTAATTACCTTTCAAATGTACTATATTCACAATCAAGCCTACATATGTTTCTCATCAAAAACTTTTGTTTTCGCAACTTGACCCAAAATGGTGACCAGAATGTTCTTAATATATAACTTGTAGTCAATAACGAGAAGTTCAGGACCCGTCTCTTCGTTGACAATGGCTCGATTCCTGCAATTTTCCCACCTAAACCTCCCCGCATTGGGGATCTGGCAAACATGAAATTTCGATGATTAGAAATGTCCACCGATCAACAGCTGTGATATAAACTAAGGCTTACATTGAAGCCAATGAGAAGTCAATTTCCTGTTTGGAGTCTTGAAACTACAAACACGTAACGTTGCTATGAATCACAGCGGCGACCGCTCCAGTTTTCCGCAATGCTAGCTCTGGTATCGTCACAGCTAAGAAGTTGGTGTGTGTAAATCACGTCGGCGTTTGCGAACTACGCTCGTCCGTGACCGCAGCTGACTGCCATTAGTACGTTGGTGACACGACGTACATATCACGCTGCCTCGCCCACTTCCATGGTTATCTGATACGTCCTTGGTATAGGCTGTTCTCAGTAAACTGAGCACTTTTGAATGCCCTACTGAAGATCTACTTGTATCCCGCCCGTTGTGCATTATTCCGCCTTATGTAGAATTAACATTTCCATAGGCCTCATCACTTTATTGAGGCGCTGGTCAAGTGAAACTTTCAAGCTCATTTTGACACTTCGAAGCGTTAAAAAACCAGAAAGCGAAAAAAATAATTTATTATATCACCAATGCTTACCTAACACATAAATACGACCTTATCATATGGAAATACGTTTCCCTACATAGTTACAAACTTTACTGTGTGAATGCCACTCAGTGCGCCCGTTAAAACACTTGCAGGTAGGAGCAGTGAATTTTTTCTAAAGTTGATTTCAAAAACGCTCATTTCATCGTGAACAGTCTTTATAACGACAAAGGTAAGGAAACGGCTTCAGTTTTTATCATTAAAAGTTGTCCCAGTTGGTTAAGACGTAATTTTATTTTCTTGTAGAGAAAATGTTTGCGTCAGCGTCATCTAGCAGTAGTTAAAAATGAGTGTCATAAAATTCACACAATTTAAAAAAAAAACTGTAGCAATTTTACTTACTCGCTCTGCCCAAACCATGAAATTTAATTGCAACCACTCTGTAACTTACTAATGTAGCAGAATGTAATATCGGAAGTTATGTATGTAAGTATTTATTTTTCATATCCCATGCGAAATAAAAGAAGCTTCCTTTTAAAATAATCAACTTTGTGTTATAGTTTTTGCTTCCTTGTATTAAAATATATTTGTATTTTCAAAACAAATCATCTGGTCTATTATACATATATATATATATATATATATATATACACACACACACACACACACACTCCTCATCTTCAACTTACGTTGCTTTACTTGTATGCATCTTGCTAAAATAAAGTTTGAGACTTATATATGTTTCTAGGCTATCTCCGCAAAGATTTTTCGACATGAAAACTATAAGTACTGTCAAAGCACAACATTGGACACAAATCCTTACGAAATTTTGTCTATACAGCAACAGACGTAAATAAGTTTTATGAAACAATGAGGGCGTATTCATAACACAAAACATTTAAATATACCTTTACATAACCGAAAGAAAATAACGCTTTAAGAGTTTCATGATATAAACAGACAATGACAGCAGCAAAATCTGGTGTTATAAAAAGTCAAATTAAGGTTTTAGAATGTGCTTTTCTATCCGTGTAGCGTTGTGGCGTTGGGAATATTATTTTTAAATCACGGGTGTTTGAGCAGCATATAACCTGGAATAATTTTCTTTTTTTAAACGCTATTTTTGGTGAACTTCAATGCTGTACCAAAATATAATTTTACAAAATTTAATTGGTTCAGCAGGATTACATTTCCAAACATCTTTACAGACTACATGGCTGTCCTGTGAGAAATACCTCTGGCGAAAAAAATGTTTTTTGATAAAGAATGATAATTTTATTACAGCATACATATAAGAAGAGAAAAATCTTAAATAACACCAAATGTAGACGTGTTTAACTTTAATTTGGTATTGGATGTCCTACAATCAGTAACGGATTATTCTACAATGTAAAATTACTTAGTTAATATGAATACTGACTGAAAAATTATGTTGTTGGGCCGCCATCATATTACGACAAATATAATGAATATGGTGAGAAAAATTTTCCTTTATAAATAGAGCAACTTACAAGAATTAATTTTGTTTAAAATATTTTAACTTTACTTGTTTCCTAAAGCTTTGTTTGTAAAACTCTTTGTGCAAGTTTTAGCTGACGCTCTGTCGTATACGTGTGTACACTGTTAATATTCATAATTTGCAATATTGTAGTTATAACACTCACCACGCATAAACAACAGCCGGAAACCAAAGAAAACGAAGTGGTTTAATTCTGCTCCCACAAAATAATAGTAGAATTTCAGCTCTTAGTTTACTTCCACACATGTTAACGTAGCGAAAATTAAAACGCGCCACCACTGAAAAAGTTGAACGGAAGTAAACTCTGTTTTGTCAATTGTTTCCATGGTGATAGTGTGGCCCACCTGCATAAGGTATAATTGTGAATACGTGATCCTTGATCTTCTATTCTGATACAACAATTGGATATAATTACTTAATAGTGGCTTGGTCAGAGACACCAGCGTAATTCGTTGTTCTTCAAACGTGCTGTTATGATGTAGTTAGGCATTTGCGTGTAATTATTTTACAGAAAACTCCCTAAAACTCTATCGACACCAGGAAAAACTTATCGTTACATTCACTGGAATGGTTAATCAACTGTTTCCTACTCGGATCTCTGTAACGTGGTCTTAGCACTGTAAACCATTTATTTCGTTCATTTAAGTGACTATATAAAAACAATTTATTCAGAAGAGTTATTGTCTCTTAGCTGTAGATTCCACGTAACAAATGGTAAAAAAAAAAAACCAAAAAAGTTACTTTATATCAGTGTAATGTTAATTCCAAGGGATCAGAAATTTTCATGTCAGCAATATCAGAACTACTCTCCGTCATACTCCTCAAGGTTCACAATCTTAGTACGAAACGCAAATGTAGGCGAGAGACAGAATGAGTGGAAGAAAAGGTGTAAGATAACGTACGAGACCTTCACTGGCCGAATCACCTCGTAAATATTTTTTTCTTGTATAAATACAAAGAATATTCGCTCGGAAAAATAAAGTAAGAGCGACATGGACGGAAATTAAAATTCCCATCACACGTATACATGGTGCCTTCAACCGTATCTCCCTCCTCATTAGAGGCATAGGAGGAATGCTAGTCAAACGAGAAAGGCTAACGCTGGCGTAGAACCACTTTATACAAGAAATCAACCTCTAGTTAAGCGGATACACGGACCTCAGAGAAGCTAATCACGACACAATATACAAGTGCACATGAACTCTACCTACAAACTTCGGATGTTGATTCCTCATCAACAAATAGGTCGAAGTATAGACTAATTATATTGCGGAAGGTTGTTACCACCCTTGAAATTGTAGCTGAAGCTGGCGTTTACTGCTCGTAACACATGCAGAATGAAAGACAAATCTCTGAGATTCTGGACAATGCATAATGGAATGACGTAATAAAGACCATGAGACCATAAAAATGAATTAATTAAAATGATATATTTATATTCATAAAAAATGCAATAGTCTGATATTTTTTTTGTTTCTTTCTGCGGCGTAGTAATGTACCGTGCATGTTAAATTAAATAGTGATCTTGTGCTTTTACGCTAAATGTCACCGTTCCAGAAATTAATGCAATTTGTCTAACACTGCAAATGTTATAATTAATTATACTTTAATTTATTAAAATCTATGGCATGTAATCATAAAACTCAAGGCAAAAATTGTATTAACATATACCGGTTGTTCCCGAAAAAATTGTAATAAACATCAGAGTGGAATAGATAAGTACAAATTGAGCACATTTCATGAAGGAACCAATAGCTTAACGTCCATAGTTAACCAGCGACATTGTAGAGGGGCGGGTAGTGATTCACAATATCTATGCTACAGTAAGTGCATTGAAATGACACTATTTTTACAGATTTGGGCTGAAGGCATGGGGAAAGAGTGCATGTTTGATGTCTCTGTTTAAAGTGTCTGTTCAAGCTGTCCGCCACCGTCGGCACACAGGCGGTCAGACTCTGAAGCAAGTTGCGACGCACATGTGCAAAGGTTTCCGGCCTAATGAGATCACCCCTCGTGTAAAGTGGTGTGGCATACACCATAGATGTGATGTGGTCCTTCAGCCAGTAGTCAGATTGTGTGATGTCAGGTAAGCGTGGTGGCCATGCTATGGGGCCTCCTCTACGTATCCACCGGTTCGGGAAGTGTGTGTCGAAGTGCCCGCGAACCGCAATGGCGAAATGAGGTGAAGCCCCGTCCTGCTGAAACGCATCGCCTCACGAGCATCAAAAGGAACTTCCTCCAAGTATTCCGGTAACAGGTCCTGCAGGAACTGTAGATACGTAGCACCTCCGAGACTGCTAAATTATAATGCCAGGCGTTTTGCCAAAATATGGTTTTCCTACGGCATTTTGTCTAATGAAGTTTTCCTTAACAACGATTTGCCGAATGTCCATTAGCCTAACGGCATATTGCGTATTAGCGATTTGCCTTGCGGTGTTGTGTCTGATGGTGTTTCGCCTAACGACGGTTTGCCTATTGGTGTTATGCCTAGCAGCATTGTGCCTAGCAACATTTTGCCTAACGGCATTTTGCCTAACTATGTTTCTTCTTGATTATAATATTAGTTATAAAATTTAACTAATGTGCTCTTTAATAATGCGTGTTATATCCTAGATAAAAGTATATGCATGCAACAAAAAAAAAATTCGATTCATGAAAATTCTAAAATATTAAAATTTCTTACTTCTAGTTGAGAGCCTTCTCAAATATCATAGTTACAAAAATAAATACTAGAGGTCGTAGATATGGTTTCCAAAGGGCTTTCTACTGTTCCCGCAGGTATTTACAAAATTTTCACGTGAGGATCTAGGCAGCTTGTATTTTAACTTTTGTTCCCACTCTATTGGTAAAATTTCGATCTATATAATTTCACTAAATTCTCAATAATTCCATGTTTTAGTTAATCATTTCATTATTTAAAAATTGACACCCTTTTGATAATTTTAAATGAAATGAGTAATCTCACTTATATTGACGTAGAAAAGGGTTTTTAATACACCGATGCATACTATCTGTTACAATTTGGAAGGTATATCATCTAATAGGTATGGAGGTAAGCTACATAGCACAGGTTGCGCTCACTTGTAGAAATAATTCCTTAAAAAGTACTTCGGCTTTAGTTATGTNAAGGTAAGCTACATAGCACAGGTTGCGCTCACTTGTAGAAATAATTCCTTAAAAAGTACTTCGGCTTTAGTTATGTTATGACATTTTCAAACGATAAGCAGAAGGCAGGGATGCCAATATTAGCTACTGAATATTTTAAAAAACTAATCCTTATTTTTTCACAACAAAATCCTTTCTCTTGTGACAGTTTTTTGCAATGTAATTTTTTCTCAAATATTTTAAATGCACATAGTTATAGTTAGCAACACGCAAAGGCTCCGTATTACCTAAATAATTCATATTTGTTTGTGTGAATTCCAAACAAAGTATTGTATCAATGCTCTTTCTTAATTTTCCTGCTAGATTCTGTTGTTCCCATTCTATAGCACAACAATTTTTGTATGATCATAAATGGGATTATTATTTTTAGAAAATTGATATTAGTTACGTAATACTGACATCTCCCACCGTCACACCACACAGTAGATAAGCGGACACAGGCGACATGGCACAACGATTCCTTTGAAGTGGGCGTATACGTGTATACCCATTATCTGATTGACTGTTCCTCGCTGTAGGAAAAGTCCTTGTGTCTGATTGGCTACACGAGTGCTGCGAAAGATTTTCTACTGGCTGGGCTCCGAGCTGTCAAGTAGGTTACGATGCGTTGATTGGCGAACGGCGTTCCAAAACTTTGCTGAATAGAGGCGCCATTTTGCTGGTGTGTGGAGCTGTAATTTGCGGTATAGCGGCTATTTCACCTCTGTAATCTTAAGTACTCTGTGGTCGCACAGTGGGCGGGAACTCGTCGTCATAGTGCAAAAAATTAAAAAACCCAATTTTTCATTTCGAACTCAAATTTATCAAAAGTTATGCAAGTCGTATTCCACACGCTTTCAAAGAATTTTAATTTCGTAAGTTATGTAACGTNTCAAATTTATCAAAAGTTATGCAAGTCGTATTCCACACGCTTTCAAAGAATTTTAATTTCGTAAGTTATGTAACGTGATAAGTCATAATAAAACTGAAGGGTTTTGAGGAACTTCAATGAAGCCCTTGTTCACTGCTCAACATTCTGCTGTTAGCCGAAATAATTCGCAGCCCTGATTCACATAAAATAAAGAACAGTAGTTTTTGTTGAGATTACGCTAACATGTCTTCTAAATGCTGGAACAAATTAAGTTTTANCATAAAATAAAGAACAGTAGTTTTTGTTGAGATTACGCTAACATGTCTTCTAAATGCTGGAACAAATTAAGTTTTATCAGAATAAAAAAATTAGTTACAGTCTTTAAAATGTTGTTTTTTTTTAAAGTATACGTGTAATTTTAAAATCATGGCCAGGGATCGGCACGAACTTATGTGCTACACAGTAAAGAGGATATATTAGATTATCCTTGTTCAGAGCGTTTATCTGCCCCGAACTTCCCCTTTACATGACAGAAATATTTATGTGTGGGAAACCCAGTAATCAGCATGTCAGAAATGAAATGGGCCTGGCAGCAGAAGCCCACAGAAACCCTTCGGGACATAGGCAATGAAAATATATTACTTTCAACAATTAGTAATGCTATATGGGGAATACGTAAGCGCTGACTGAAAACATTACTCTTCATTCCCAGAGATTCATCAGCTCAGTATCCCAGGTAACACAAAACCCAACTGATCATACCTCTTGAAGTTGAAGCTTCGTGTCCTTCAAGCATACATTAGGTTCTTCGAATATGTTGTGGATATTTTCTACATATTACGTATGCTTCACACTTTATTACTGTTGACACATTACGCATGTGATTACTGAGTTTTTATTGCTAGTCCTGGTTGTGTAGGNTGCTTCACACTTTATTACTGTTGACACATTACGCATGTGATTACTGAGTTTTTATTGCTAGTCCTGGTTGTGTAGGAGTTAACTTGTCTGTCCGCCAACACAAAGGTCACGGGCTCAAGTATCATCTAGAGAATGGACGCATTCATTGGATTAAATATAAGTTTGTTGTCCGTCCCCAATGAGCTTACAACTTNGGTATCATCTAGAGAATGGACGCATTCATTGGATTAAATATAAGTTTGTTGTCCGTTCCCAATGAGCTTACAACTTAAATCGTGCATGCTTTTGAAAACCCTAAATATATATTTTTATTTGTGATGTTTAATTTTTTGCCTTAAAAAGAAAACAAATTACGACGGAACAGGAAGGATCCCAGTGTATTGCAACAAAAATCTTAATTCAAATGATAAAAAACTGAGCGTAAACTCTAAAAATCGAATGCAAATCTTTGGCTGAAGTGCATATGGGAACCCAGCAAGGNTGATAAAAAACTGAGCGTAAACTCTAAAAATCGAATGCAAATCTTTGGCTGAAGTGCATATGGGAACCCAGCAAGGCAGCTATTGTCTGACTTAAAAAGAGCAACAAGAGAAACTGCATTACAGAGAATAGTGTAGTAAAATATTTGCAATCACTCGTTTTTATTTCCAGTGAATATTCTGTCAGTGTTAATAGTTTTGACACATACTGAGAAAACAATTTGGCAAATTTTAATACATTCTATGTATGTTACGACCTGAAAACCACAGCTCTCAAATTTTCACAGCTTAGTGAATTACCTATCTGTAACACGAAGTTACACATGGGGCACTGTCAGAGGAAAACAGGAGGCTAGGAATCAGAATATCAGATGTCATCGTCAATATTTCAGCAAAAAAAACCGCAGAACGTTAAATATGACAAATTAGTTCTGCCANGCCTTAAAAAGAAAACAAATTACGACGGAACAGGAAGGATCCCAGTGTATTGCAACAAAAATCTTAATTCAAATGATAAAAAACTGAGCGTAAACTCTAAAAATCGAATGCAAATCTTTGGCTGAAGTGCATATGGGAACCCAGCAAGGAAGCGATTGTCTGACTTAAAAAGAGCAACAAAAGAAACTGGATTACAGAGAATAGTGTAGTAAAATATTTGCAATCACTCGTTTTTATTTCCAGTGAATATTCTGTCAGTGTTAATAGTTTTGACACATACTGAGAAAACAATTTGGCAAATTTTAATACATTCTATGTATGTTACGACCTGAAAACCACAGCTCTCAAATTTTCACAGCTTAGTGAATTACCTATCTGTAACACGAAGTTACACATGGGGCACTGTCAGAGGAAAACAGGAGGCTAGGAATCAGAATATCAGATGTCATCGTCAATATTTCAGTAAAAAAACAGCAGAACGTTAAATATGACAAATTAGTTCTGCCACTTTCTGCTGTCATGATCCACTTTTAAATGCTCAACGTTAACCTAAGAAGTCGATGCACAAGCATACCAAGAACTACAATACGTTATTTAACATTTAATAGCAGACTTTAAAAGTAAGAAAGTGGAGGATCACGATGAAGTATACAGTGATATAGGCTGTTCACTGGAAATTGAGCGTTATATAAAGCCCTGCTTAAGATATACTTGTATACACGTTGTGTGTTTTTTCGTCTTATGTAAAATTGACATTTCCATTGGCCTCGTCACTTTATTTATGCGTAGGTTAAGTGAAACTGTGAAATTATTAGAAAAGTAAATATTGTACAAATCTGCTCTATTTTACACTTCGATGCATTAAAAAAAAAAANTATAGGCTGTTCACTGGAAATTGAGCGTTATATAAAGCCCTGCTTAAGATATACTTGTATACACGTTGTGTGTTTTTCCGTCTTATGTAAAATTGACATTTCCATTGGCCTCGTCACTTTATTTATGCGTAGGTTAAGTGAAACTGTGAAATTATTAGAAAGGTAAATATTGTACAAATCTGCTCTATTTTACACTTCGATGCATTAAAAAAAATACAGAAAGGGAGTGATATAATCTAAGTTATCACAATTGGTTACCTAACACTTTTTATTAAATGTTAATGTATGTAACTACTTAACCCTCCTACGTTACCAACTTTACTGGCCACATGTTACTTATTGCGCCCGTTTAAATATATGAAGGTAAGGGCAGTTACTTTTTTCTAAAGCTGATTTCAAAATTGCTCAATTTATCGTGTACAGCCTCTACTTCGGACGACCCAGACTTTTAGACCGTAGAATATAAATAAATTCGTGTGTTTATATGAAAACGCCTATAATATTTAATAATTATATAATTTAATTAATGTATTATAAACACTTACATGGAAATTTGCTGATTTTTAAACTACTGAAATGTCAAATGTAATTACNATGTATGTAACTACTTAACCCTCCTACGTTACCAACTTTACTGGCCACATGTTACTTATTGCGCCCGTTTAAATATATGAAGGTAAGGGCAGTTACTTTTTTCTAAAGCTGATTTCAAAATTGCTCAATTTATCGTGTACAGCCTCTACTTCAGACGACCCAGACTTTTAGACCGTAGAATATAAATAAATTCGTGTGTTTATATGAAAACGCCTATAATATTTAATAATTACATAATTTAATTAATGTATTATAAACACTTACATGTAAATTTGCTGATTTTTAAACTACTGAAATGTCAAATGTAATTACCGAATAATGCATTAATGATTAATAACGAATAATGTTAGATAATACACACTCTCGTTTAGGCTACTACACATGTAATATGAGCATACATTCCTGGGCATGCTTCATTTATTCATGACTCGGGAAAGATAATTTTTCTTATTTTGTCGTATTCGATAACTGCGAAAGCTTATAAGGTTGGAAATATTAAATATTAAAATCACAATTTGCTGCTCGATATGTATTAGTATAATATGATAGTGAACTGAAATTTTATTCTCATTTTGTCATATTCGATAACGCGCGTGTATTTGTCTGTAAATAAATAGATAAATTAGAATTAAGATTTTCTTGATTGTAATATTTTAACATTAAGATAGCTGTAATTCTTGGTCTACAATGATTAAACCATGAGATATGTCACATAAAAATGAATATCCTAATATAATTATTTATTTAAATATAAAACGATAGCTGCTTTCCACGGTAAAATATAAACTTGCAGATAAAAAATATCGTTCTCGAGTCAGGAATAAATCACGCATGCCATGAAAAATATGCTCAATTTATAGTTGTAGTAGCCTAAACGTAGCCTACGTGTGTGTTATATAACATTATTGCTTATAAAACACAACTTTGTATTTGTCTGTAAGTTCATATTATACTGTGNATCGTTCTCGAGTCAGGAATAAATCACGCATGCCATGAAAAATATGCTCAATTTATAGTTGTAGTAGCCTAAACGTACGTGTGTGTTATATAACATTATTGCTTATAAAACACAACTTTGTATTTGTCTGTAAGTTCATATTATACTGTAGAGAGCAGCATTCTTTTTTTATTTAAATACAGAATGAGAAGGGGATATTAATTTTTTAAGTGAAATATCTCACAGGATAATAATTATGGACCAAGGATTACAGGTAGCTTACAGTGAAAGTATTACAGTCAAGAAAAACACAATTGTAATTTATCTTACTGTAACTAAAGTGTATACTCGGTTCCTATGTCGCCAAACTCAGTAGTTTCTAGAATATTTATGGTAAACATGCCTAGTTCAAAGTATTAGAAACAGGAAGAATTTCTCAGTGTAAAACATGCAAAAAATAATATATACAGCTTAACTTTGCTGGCAATTTATAAAAAAAAAAAACTTAAATACTTCACTAGTAAATACAGAAAAAAAATCGTTATAGCTGTCGCAAATCATAACTTTCATGTATTAATTTTAGAGATTTAGAGCAAATTTTTACATTCCACTTGTCTTTACCAGCCCGACAACAAGAAAATTATGCATATCGAATAGCTTTATAACATATTTAGTCCATATTAAAGCATTTTTATGCGACGTCATTTTTTGTATTCCATAGCCATTATTATATTTTTTGCACCTAAAATTTACACACTCCCTAATATAATGCGGTTAACTAGATGAATAAGAAACTTGTGGAAGACACGAATCACATATATTTCCAATAAGCAGGTAAACTCATCCTTTCGGAAAAACATCGTGCATGCCTGAAAATAATATACGCCTAATAAAATCGATTAAGGCAGCGGCGTGAAAAATAATATGAGTCTCCTTCCCTTTAATAACGAATGCATGATAGTAAGTCGTCAATACCGATGGGTCTTCTGTAATTTGTTTCCGAACGCCAGTGTTATTGCGAGTAGAATAAAGCTACAACAAAGTAAGTTTCGTGCTCAAAATTTAATGGGTTAGTTATCTTTCGCTCCTACATTCAATTTATCGGGAAGCATTTAATTTATTTTCCCTTAGCCACCCATCGGAATACAGAAAAATGTGCATCACTATCAGTGAAACAATTGTCACCGTTGAAGATATCCAAATTGAGTACGCACATTCCTACCTTAATTTTGTATATCGGAGCGAAACNTACGCACATTCCTACCTTAATTTTATATATCGGAGCGAAAAAATTTATAACTGTGTGTACTACCCAATGATGTTCTGATTCCCCTCCAGATGCAAAACAAGTGTCTACGATACTGATACGTATACAGAGGCAAGAAAAGCGAACCCCCCGCGCCTGGAGTGTATACAAATGAAAGTCGTATGCAAAATGGGCTGCAAAACACATCGTGATGGCTACGAGACAACCTCACACCCAAAATTTGTAATCTTGATTGCAAACATTTCAAGCACTCGAAACCGCGAATGGAAGTAGAAATTCCTGTCGACCACCAATACAAAGCGCCTCACTGAGAGCTAGAGCATGCCTTAACATTTTGAAAGTAATACCAAGTCCTGTATATTTTTTTAAAAATACACAGTATGATTCGTATATGGCGGCATTAATCTATTGAGATATTCGGAATACCTGGTATAAAAAATACAAGCTTAAAAATCATGGAGCACCGAGCATTAAAAGATAAACAAATGCCTGTAATGCTTCAGACAATAAAGTATCCGTGTTCATAAACTCCGCGGGGTAAATTTATGGAACAGCTAGGAGAGAGAGATAGAGAGATATATAGAGAAAGAGAGGCAGATAGCTGGCCGCACGCCGCCAATTATTCACCATAACTCGATCAATAAATGGTTGTCGAACTTCTGTCTATTCTATAAATTTATAGCGCAAATCTTATGAAATCAGAAATGTTCTTGTCTGAAGCATTAAGGCTGGTTTCCTCGCTACGTCTTATTGTACGTTTTGTCGGTCATTCAAAACGGAAGATAAAACCACTGTTTCCACGCAACGTTTTACCCTCAGTTTTCACGCAACATCCCCTCGTTGAGCATGGAGGAAGCCCAGTTGCTTTCTGTTATATTCAATATCATATCGGTGCAACGACTGAGAGGAATGGCTATGAAGAAGAGGAAACAGTCAAGATGGTCAAGGGAGTGGCTTTTGAAGAGGGGTCAGTACTCCCACGTCTTGTTGATGAAAGAGTTGAGAGGCGAACCCGACGACTGGCGGAATTATTTGCGAATGGACACTTCATCCTACAGTAAATTGCTGGAGTTGGTAACGCCATACATTTAGAAGGAAGACACCTGCATGAGGGAAGCCATTTCACCCCATGAAATACTCACAGCAACCCTGAGATATCTTGCAACAGGGCGCAGCTGCAAGGACTTGGAGTTCACCACCATTATATCAAAACCAATTTTGAGCAAAATAATTCCTGCTACCTGTAATGCAATCTACTTGGTTTTGAAGAATAGCTACTTGAAGGTAAGTACATAATTATTGTCAAATTGTGAAAGGCTGGAGGTTTTTAGAAAAATGAGCTTTGAAGATGTATTTTCTTTTATTGTTAAAGAAAGTGAATGACTTACTTTAAACGAAAAACATGAATGACTTAAACACTAAATTACTCATAAAATTTACAACTTATTTGTTAAGAATCTCTGGCTTTTTCTTAATACTATCAACTTTTTTTTAACAAATCAAAAAACGAACTTGAAAAGACAACATTATTGTATGCACATAATTCATTGTAAAAACTTTCGTACTTGAATGAGTGGGATTTGTATCAGAAAATGTTTGAACATAATTGACCAACGAAGAACTGGCAACTGGGCTTCCTATTTCAGCAAGTACTGTTTCGGGCAGCGTTGTGCCATGAATGCCAGGTTGGCATGCAAGTTGAGATTGAGGTTGCAAAAACTGATGTGGCATAGATGTTTCGTAATTTGAAATTCTTTGTCCATAATGAGATGGGTAGGCTTCCCGCAGAGAGACCCAGGATTGTTCTTCTCTCTGCCCTGCATTTGATAACTTCCGTTCCTCATTAAGAGATTACATTTCAGCTTCGAATAATACGCCACCAATTTTTTTTTTTGGACGAATTTGATTTGGTCCGGTTTAATTTGTCGTAGACGATCTGCGATGTGTTTTCTATATCTGTCAAAAGAATCATTGAATGTAACAGATTCCAATTTTTTGTCAGCTTTTGACAAAAGTTCTAGTACTTCCTCATATGTTGAACGTGGCTGCTTCTTCCGAGATGAGACTTGCTCACGTTTTGTTGAGGCTGATGAAGTTCGGCTAGTGTGTGAGTTTTATTCTGAAGTTGATGCAATAGAAACGTGCTCTTGGTCACTTACGTCCTCATGGTGCCCACTGTAGAACAAAAGTCACATAAATGGAAATACATTGAAAATTCTAAATTAATACTGCTAGGCTTAATTTGTGGTATTTATGGCCCTCTGTAGTATCTTAATTTGGTATCCCTATTCAATTTTATCTTCTTTTGTTTTATTGTCCCGAAAACTCAAAGGCGTGGATGGACATTGCATCTGGCTTTGAAAAGAAATGGCAGTTCCCCCAATGCTTAGGNCATAAATGGAAATACATTGAAAATTCTAAATTAATACTGCTAGGCTTAATTTGTGGTATTTATGGCCCTCTGTAGTGTCTTAATTTGGTATCCCTATTCAATTTTATCTTCTTTTGTTTTATTGTCCCGAAAACTCAAAGGCGTGGATGGACATTGCATCTGGCTTTGAAAAGAAATGGCAGTTCCCCTAATGCTTAGGCGCAATAGATGGGAAACATATTCAGATTGTTCCTCCCAAGAACAGTGGATGTTACTATTTTAATTNTAATGCTTAGGCGCAATAGATGGGAAACATATTCAGATTGTTCCTCCCAAGAACAGTGGATGTTACTATTTTAATTACAAAAAACTCGTAGTATAGTTCTGATGGCCATAGCAAATGCAAACTGTGAGTTTATTTATTGTAGTGTTGGTACAAATTACCGTGTTTCTGATGGTGGCGTTATTAATCACACCACATTTTACGAGAAGTTGATCTGCAATCACATGAACATTCCTGAACAAGCTAAATTATCCAATTCGGATAGGTTTCTTGAGTACTTGTTTATGGGTGATGAGGCTTTCGCAATGCGTCCTGATCTCATCAAACCGTACAACCGAGAGTCGCTAAATAGGGATAGAAGGATTTTCAACTAACGCTTATCAAGGGCGCGACGCGTAGTTCAAAACGCATTTGGAATTTTAGCTTCCAGATTCCGCATCTTTCGCGCACCCATCAACTTAAAGGTGGAAAATATTGAGACAGTGGTTTTGGCTTCTTGTGTTCTGCATAACTTCTTGCGTAGGAATGCCCCAGATTACTACACCCCTCCAGGAACCCTCGACAATGAGGACATTGTCAACAACGGAGTACAGTTAGGTGAAAGATGTGATCCTGAAGTGGTTCACAACCTATAAGGCGGGAGAAGGGGGCAAGTATTGATCAGTGCCAAGACTGTACGAGACAAGTTCAACGAGTATTTTAACCAAGAAGGTGCTGTACCATGGAAGAATAACATCATTTCTTTACAACTACATGATGAGTAATAGGATGGTGCTGAACAATTTACGCAACCTGTTCTATAACAAACTGTTTTTATGACAATAGCTTCGTAAACTATAATAATATTCGTAATGATATGTATTTTCTTCTTCTATACCTATGCCTAAATTGTCATATTAAGCTGTTAAAATAAATTGTGTTTGAAAAAAAGTTTGACTTACCTCTTGTTCCAAAACATCAAATTCAGACTCCTGTTCATCGTGCATAGTTTCTCGTGGCGTCCTTGGTACTTCTTGATCATTTAAAAAATCCAATAAATCGAAGTGCTACAACGATGGTTTTTATACGTCCTCTTCTCTAGTCTCAGAGGTTTCCGATTTTCTCACTTTGCTCAACTCTTTCTCGTAAACCGATCTCAATGAGTAANCTCAATGAGTTTATTTTTTTTGTAACTGTCTCTTTATTAGCCATTACATCCACTTCTTTGTATTTTTTTTACAAGCTCTTCGTACGTGAGGTTTTTTTTTATTACGGTCACTATATTCTTTACTTTTTACATGCCACAAACACGGAAAACTTTTGTAAATTTCAATGNTTACGGTCACTATATTCTTTACTTTTTACATGCCACAAACACGGAAAACTTTTGTAAATTTCAATGAACTCCGCGAAAAAATCGTGATTGCATTGCCGCAAGTCCGACATATTGAAGGAAAATGATGGGAGCTCGAGTGAGTTGCGAACTGGAACTGAGCCAAGAACGGACGTCTTGTCTGAACCTGCGTCTACACGCTCCGTCTTGTCCTATCAGTTCTCGCAAAATGATGCTTCTCCCTTCAGTTCTTCGATCTGACCTTGGATAAGTAAAGCTAAGCTGTTCTGCAGGCAAAACGACAAAGGTGCGTTGCTTTTATCGGATAGGATTTGTCCTATAATACAAAACGTACAATAAGACGTAGCGTGGAAACCAGCATTTACAGACGTTTGATTATCTTTGAAGAATCATTGCCCCACGATTAATGAGCTGGGGTTATTTTCTACCAGATATTCCGAATACATCGCAATGGATTTATGCTGCTATACATGCATCGTACTGTGCATTTTCTTAAAAAATTTCCGGTGCTTCACATTATATTTTCAATGTTAAAGCAAGATTCAGATATCGGCGAGACGCTTTCCTATTGGTGGTCGGCAGAAATTTTTGCTTTATTCGCGTTTTCAGGTGTTTAAAATTTTCGCAATAAGAATTAAAAATTTCGGTGTGATGTCTCGAAGCTGTCACGATGTATTTCGCAGCCCATTTTGAATATATAACTGTCATTTGTATACATACCAGGCAATGAGGGTTNTATTTCGCAGCCCATTTTGAATATATAACTGTCATTTGTATACATACCAGGCAATGAGGGTTCGCGTTTATGACCTGTTTATGAGCTGTCACGATGTATTTCGCAGCCCATTTTGAATATATAACTGTCATTTGTATACATACCAGGCAATGAGGGTTCGCGTTTATGACCTCTATACACATACTAGTAGGTTATTGAAATTGAATTTGCAAATATTTCATTATTTCCAACACTCACGATCTAAAACAGAATGCTATGATTTTATACGTCTTAAGCATTTTACAATCAAAATTGGCAGCCATTTTTGAATAATTGTGTAAGGGGCACATGTATTCATTACGGGATACACTAAATATAATTGTACTAATTTAGAGATAAGTGATTCAAATAGTAATAAAGCATTCACAGATTATTCAAACAGCAGCAGACCTACGTGCACTTCAGATCTCCCCAACATTACTGAAACAATGGTTAGTGGTAAGGATGTATTATTTTTTACTCCCAGAACGATAGATCCTACTCCATTTTCAATAGCGCCAATCTATTTCCACAGAGTAGATAAGTACACAGAAATGATCTGGTGTGGTTGTTCCTTTTATGTGGCGTAGCTCTGAGATCAGTTCTTTCGAAGATTTGCTCTTCACACACTACCAGTAATTAAAAAAAAAAAGTATTGCCACTGCAGCAATCTTGTTTTTTTTCTTCTAATTATATGATTATCAAAGAAGCCACGTGTAAAAACATATATTCTCAGTACTTAATTTCACATAATTTCCATAGTCTTCCAGCGTTAATGAATACGTACATTTGTACTACTACTGCAAATTGCTACTGCACAGTGCTGACACCGCAGTGCTGACACCGCAGTGCTGATTCCTCTGTGCTGACACTTCACAGTACGGTTTAACAGCTAATATGACACTGCTTAACGAGACTACTGTGTACGTAGAATATCGTGGAACCACGCTAATTGTAAATGGTAAAACCATGCATGGGTTAGAAATTGCGTGATCACGTACAACTCCCACACCGAAGTGTGGGAAGAAATAGGGACTTACCTTAGTAGAACTCTAGCTCTTCACGCATATGAGTAAATCGCGTCACCAAGTCAGGGATTATACAGTATAGCCATTGTCCTGGAGGGAAGTTGTATTTTCCCAGGTGTTATGTAGTAGTCGAAAAAAGCTGGTTTACGTTTCTGCATGTCGCTGTCTCATTGCCCGAAATTTTTTACAACTTTGGAGGGATGAGAGATGGTCCCCCTACATTACATTAGGCAGAGACTCCTGCATACACATGGATTTCTTATATTCTAATCTACCCTTCTTCGCATAAACATCACCACAGTCATCAAATGGGTAGGTCTTGTAAGCGATGGCGAATGGGCATATACTATATTCATGTTGTCTGGCATTAGAGCGGTTAGTCACAATTGTCACAAAACTTGTTCTGACATCCTTACAACAACAAATATTGCCTTTGAACATCTTGCTATATCTATTCAAGCTATCACTGCGGGAAAACACCTCATCATAATTATCACAGTGACAAGTTATGTAGGCAATGCTAAACATCAAATGGCAACCTTGATGTCGCCGCACATTATAAGATTTACTAAACTTATTTCCGCAGTAGTAACATTATTTATTTGATGTAAGTAACATATCTCCTTTGCACGTTGCTGTTGACGATGCAAGCAGTGCTACAGATGTTAGTTCTTCAACCTTCGATTCCTTCTTCATATTGTAACAGCTTCCGCGATCTCAGTAGAAGAATCCTGTCGTAACGATCTGATTTCCAACAAGATCATCGATAAAGTGACAACCATTTTTACATTATGCTTACTTGTATACCATATCACGTCATGACAGACAGTTCATGTTGCTCGTCTGGGGTTGCCTCAGTATATTTCTGCAGGCTATGTAGCGCCAAAAAATGGCACGGATGCTGAACTGTAATGCGTGACCTAATCACGACGATAGCTGTCTAGCCTGCTAAGTCATCTATCTAACACCCATCTTCCTTAAAATTGTTTATCTGTAAGTGTAGGAAGTGCATTGTTTTTTTTTCTTTTGCTGCTGCATCACTCTTCCAATGTGTCTTACACCTGCTCCTAGAATGTGAAGTGTCTGTAACAGTAGCGCTTCCTTGAAAACTGTCTAGGCACGGGAGATAGTTAAGAACATGTTCATGCTGTTGCAGTTAGACAGGGAGGAATATGTAGGTGGATTATGTTTCGTGTCGTGTATATGTGACAACGAATTATTTAGGCAAGTATGAAAGCTCGGCATCTTTGTCGAGTGCTGCAAATTATTTAAGGGTTTCCATATGGAAGAACAACCAATAAAATTTTCTAACCTCTAGAACAGCATGTGATCATTTTCAATACGCTCTTGTGGCGAATGAAAGACGATCTGAACGATGTGTGGTGATACGAGTTTATTTTATATACCTAAAGTGGGCAGGGAGAAGCAAAAGCGATATACGTTACCAACACCAGTTTACACGAAGCGATATTTAGTAGAGACATGCTAAATGTTAAGCATGATGCCGTAATTAATGAATCTGCCATGAAGCTTGAGCTATTGACTAATTACAGGAACTTGTTTCTTGGGAAATGCATAAGAGGTGCTGTGACTCAATCTGTTCAGCTACACTGTGCTGCTGGACTAGACATTTATTTTGCTGTGTATGTGGATGTCTCTATTGATAATTTTGTACGTCATTTGATATTGTTGAAGGGAATTGAGATCTGATGGAATCACTAATACAAATAAAAATAAATATTTGGCAAGCGATATTAAAGCTCGTCTTACATGTGTGACAAGACTGTTCTTATTATGTTTGAGCAGTACAAATGGAACAAATAATTAATATAACACAATTTGAAGTTATATGTATTACTATAAAGGAATATTTTTAATCTGAGTCGAGTATTGGGGAAGATATTATAAACTAGCATGTAAATCAGTTTTACTACCATATCTCAATCGAGCTTTCTGTTTAGAATACTCATGCTTAAGTTGATGCGACACTCTGTCCCTCGCCATCCACATATATACCCAAGGACTGACGGTTTGAATAATCTTGGAATGATGTCATCACCATATTGTATGTAACTATATTGTTGAACTGTGAACGACTCACTCTCATTTTGTGCTGTCTTCCGGTCTGTAGCCCAACGATGATGTTCCTCGGTTTCTCAGAGATAAAGCTGGAATTCATCATCCTGTTGATGCGAAGGCTTGCTGAAAATCAGTAGTATGTCTGGAAACTCCATGACCTGAGAGCCACATCAATTATTTTGCCATCTTCCACATTCTTCAATATTTTTATGTATTCTAAAATGCTCACCTGCACATGAGGCCGCATCCGTTCGGTAGACTGTAGTTTCCATTCCACTGTCTCTGGGTTTTCTAGCATAACCACAATTGTGTCTGCATGGGTATGAACTATAAGAAGCACCAGTTCCTGCTTCGAATTAAAGATAATTTGTTTGTAGTCTTCAGCAAATCCCAACGTCATGGATAGCAGGATGCACCCTTAGATCTTGCTTCTAGAGTGAATAGGAACACCGTAGTCATCTTCGATTCTGCATCTTGCCATCTTGGCCGCAGACAGCTCATTCGACATGAGCGAAAGGTAATTTTTGATCTTGTGATTATACCCATATCTCGCTACAGTTCCACCTCGAATCTAATATGAAAAGACGTGATGCAATCGATCATGTGAAGAATTCCTTTGCTCCATATTTTTGTCGATGCCGGGTTGGACTGATCTTCTTTAATTAGAATTCAACTATTTCTCAGGAAAGAATTGCAAAAAAGGGAGCAGATATCTTGGTGTTGGACCACAATCCGAACTTCCGATTGTAGTGTGTATGGTCCGATCAGGAAATGCTGGTATTAATGAAGTTCCACATTCGTTATGCTGTTTCCAAACATGGCCGGCTCCTCGATGTTTAGGAAGCCTTCCTTAGCTATTGACTTTGAAGTTGGAATTGTGGAGGACAATCACGCTAACATGTGTTAACTCTTTGGAGACCTGCGACATACTGATTGCAGCTATCGCACATCACTTTGTTTTATTGGTTCTGGTTGCTGTAAATCTTATTCCCATCATCTCAAATACAGACGTAGGGTGATTTCATGGTTTCGGAAGTTCACTAACTCTCCATGTTGGCCGACGACTGTTACGACCACAGCATGTGCTCTCTTAGCTACGGCCGGAACGTAAATGATGCTTTTCGTTACTACGACCAGTTTAAAACCTGGAGGGACCATAGGCAAAAGTTTATGCATCACATTTCTCGGCCTTCCTCTGAGGTATGTGCCACTCGCTAAATTGGAGATTCTTCGTATCACATTGACTAGCAAAATGTTTATGGGTCACGAGGACCCATAAACATTTCGAACACCCGCATCGGTCCGATAGTATCTGGTTTCGTAAAAACGATATCATAGCTTCATATAATGGCACTCTTCGGAGTTTTGGAATTCCCATGAAGTTTGAGTTCCATGACAGGGGACACTGAATCTTGAATGAATCTTGCAATGTCGTTAATTTCATAAGAACCCTAGGGAAATAATACTTCGTTTAAGTCATTATTACTTTTTACGAGGTATAGCTCGCCGATTTTTCATCAATGTTCGGTATCGCATTGTAGGTTATAAAATCGACAAGGCCTATCCAGGTCGAGTGGCAGAAAGCGTATATCACGCAGCTCGGAGCATTATCGACTTGACTGATGATTTTCCTTAGATGTACAGCTATTTTATACAATTACTTGTACGAGAGAATCAGGAAACGAAGGCACAAATGTCCGCAGTACCACGTGTTAGGCATTTGTTCCATCTTGTAGTTGTAAGTCAGCTTCGTTCCTTTCTGGTACGGTCGTAGTTATGATGGATGATGTTAATTTCCTAAACTTTCATAATAATCTTCATATTTGCTTTGTTTTATGTAAGCCAACCAGATCCTACCTGGCCAGACTGTCATGTCCAGATTAATTATGGTGCACTCAATACCTTTTGTTTCTGTGGCAAATCGTCTCACCTCTAAAATTAGGTATTTTCGATTTGTGTTCATACATTACAAAAAATCCATGTTAGTGAGAGGTTGGTTCGGTAGATATTTCTTCATTGCTTCTTCCTGCTGCATCGATTTTGATGAGGCATTGGCCAATTTTTACTCATCGCAATAGCTTCCATATTTGCATTATGTCTTTGGACCTCTGACAACTGCTTTTATTCGTTCGTTGCTGTGTTGAAAACTCGGGCGATACCACTCATAGCTCCAATTAGTGCCCCGAGTACTGGTAATGGCAATATAAAATAATCCACCAGTAGATATTTTCTTGGTCTTGCATGACTTTCTTCTCTTGCTTTATGTTTCACTTGTGCCTTTGTCTTGGTCTTTGTACCAGATCCCATGCTCTTATCAAACATTCCCATATTCACCTTTGTTTTCATCGCATTTGATACACACCATGCGGCTATTTTTTCTTCCAAGTTCAGTGTCTGGAGATTTTTTTATCTCTTCGGCCTTCTGTGCAAGTATCTTGTCTGACTGGGGTCGGGATTCCAGATCCTTGTTTAGGGAATAAGCGATGTCGTGCTGCTTGTACGCCTCGTCCAGTGCATTGATGCCTGTCACCATATGACAGCCTTTTAGCTAGCTTGATCCCTGGCCCGCAGAATTTGTATCAGATGAAGTGCAGCTCTAATTGTAGATTGTTTATCAGTGTATAGACGATTCCACTTCCAGCTAAATTCTTACCTCTTCGAGAAATCGTGGTGAACTGAGTAATAAATGCATACATATCGTCCCTTGATTCTTTTTTAGTTTCAGTTTTATTCTATAATTGAAACAGTATGGACATTAAGTGCTAATGATGCATTGGCTTTGTCGCTTTGCAGTAAAGCATTTACAACTTTTCACAGCATGCGTCTACATTAAATAACGACTGGCAGGATAAAAATTTTAAGTATTGCATTTCGTTGCAAACTCTGCCAAAGGCAGTTTACACGGAGTAATATTTTGAAGAGACATTTTAAGACATGTAGCACTGGTTCTCTGCAAGTTCAATCAGCACTGCAGTAAGCGCTACAGTTAGCAACACTTAGCACCAGACTTAGCATTGAAATCAGCACTACACTTAGCACTGCATTCAGCACTGCAATCAACACCGCACTTAGCACCACAATTACCACCGCTCTTAGCACTGCAATCAGCACTGAACTTAGCACTGCACTTTGCACCGCACTTAGCACTGCACTGAGCACGTCACACACCACAAGATAGTAGGGATAACATAAGTATTATCCATATGCATTTATGCTGAATATGAATATATTTCTCACGAATCACGACATAGAAGCCTATTTACGAAAACAGTTATGTGCATTATCGCTGGAGCATCAAATTGTGGCAATACGTGCATCTTACTGAAGCTGCTGGAAGAACAGAATGGTCTTTGGTTCGTGAATTTATTTCTATATTCAAAATCGCTCCTGCAACCCAAATACCAACGACTGGCATGAGTACTGCGAGCTGTGGACATTGAGGGTTATTTCCCTTGAAACGATAATGATGCAGTCGTACCACCAAGTAACGTATTGCCAAACTCGATATTTGTCTTTGATTACATGGCCTGCGAGAAGTAAAAGTGTATCCGGGAGTATTTTAGCATTGGGTGGCATGCAAATATGGACTGTGTGTAAGTCGGCCAGACTTATTCACGAATGCTCAAACAGCTACTCCATGACAATGCAAACATGTTGGTATTGTTTCGCATGAACGATTTGAGTGTGCAGAATGTTTACAAAGATCGTATAAATACAGACAGGATGCAATTAGATTTCAAGAGTTTGTGCCTTATGCTGCAAACACAAGTATTGATTTTTGTTGATCGTTAAGAACTGGCCTCAATATAATGGGAGGTACCGACAGGGATTAGATCAATTCATCGTCGACAGTCGAAAATGAGTTACAGCATATCGAAATTCGGGCAAAGTATTATGAAGCAGAGTCTTGACAGAGACGAAGATGGAGGTTGTCTCGTACCAAGAAACAATGGAACTTGTATTGCTGGTAGAAGAATAATTCAAAATATCGGTTAACCCGAATGATCCAAGGATGCTGTTACTAAGCATTTCCTCCTCGAACATGGTAATGCCCTTTTCTGGGAATTACGCAGTATGTTGACTGAACAAAACATATTTTTTTCGCAAGTATGTGTCCGAGCTCAGGGCGAAGATGCAGCATGTGAATACTGAGGTCGTCTACGATACGATGGGCATGGACGAGCTCATGACGAGTGTTCAAAAGCAAATTGCCAACAGATTGAATGCAGCCTATGCAAAAAAAAGAAGAGAATCTGAAAAGGCTGAAAGATTCCATAGATCATAGATTCGCTACCTCTATTTCCCGTCTCGTCACGAAAACAGATATTCAGAACCAAAGCGGAGACATATTGGATGCCTGCATCAAACCCCTGGGTAGATCGAAATTCCTTTGATGGAGATGTACGACTAAACCTATGAAAGAGAGCAACAGTAAATATTTTTATTCAATGCGATGTCGGACATTGCTAGCTACTTACATCGGACGACTCAAACTGTTCGCTCGAAGTATTTACTCGTCAAGAGGGCTCAAATTTCGCGCGATCTTAAATATGAGGCATTTATTAAGCCCATAACTCATCGTCTCAAAGTTTTCAGGGACAGCAATGGAACACCCATATTCATGGAGACCGAAATCGTCGATACTGCAGAGCCTATGAAGAAGTGGAAACATGATGATGTATGAGCCTATCGGTACGATGTATCAGATGTGGATTTGTCACACTAGATAAAGGCATGGAAGAAAGTCTTAAGACCCAATTCTCTGGTTCATCGCTACCTACGATCGTACACATCTCGCAATAATTATATTACATTTACAATATAGGAACAATGATAAATGGTTCCTCGGTGCTATTGAAATAGAGTTTTTCCCGGTGGGGTAAGCCAAGTAGGCGATTACAAGACACATGGAACCACCTTGCCTTACGAACTTCTATTTTGCAAGAAGCCCAGAGAGTTTACAGAATCCGACCTGCTGGAATAGAAGACATTGCTAGAACTCATCTATGCACTTTACCAATACATTAATAGTTAGACAGGTGCTTATAAGGATGTAAAACACGATTAAATCGACATTCTTGCAGCGCAGACCCCTTCATTGGCCTAGCACTGAAATGCAGCGAAGGTCTGAAGAAGATAGACGACGACAAGGACACCGATTATATATTATGAGACGACCCAAACGAGCTGATCGATAGTGTATGACTACTGCTCACTTCGCAAAAGGTTGGAAATTGCTCGCATACCAGTGAGATAATATCCATAATTTAAGAACTAAAGTTGGGAGGCTAGATAGAATGAGTCGATTGGGAATGAACTGCACACATCTGCGAGATGCAACTATCGCCGCCGCAAGGTCGATATATGTGGGATGAACGACCTATTTGAAGCCGAACTCCACGAGATGATACCGTATGCTTGGGACAAGAAGGGCTACAAATACATGTTGACCTACATCGATGCATATAGGAAATTCGCCTGGGCGAACCCCTGTCAACTCGACGAATGCCTGTGATGTCACCAAGGTTATGGCTGATATGCTGCATGAAAGATGCATCCCGACTAATCTACAAACTGAATAGGTTATGGAATTCTACTATGCAAAGTTCAAGGCTCTGATGAAGAAATATAACATAAATCATTATTCCACATACAGCAATCTCAAGGCTTCTATCCTTGAAAGGTTCAACAGGACTCTCAATGGGCAGGATGTGGAGGCATTTCGTTGTTTATGGCAACTACATGTGGTTGGATATACACCCAAAAAATTCGGTTGCTAGTATAATTCTACCGTTCACTCTACCACACACATGAAGCCAGTAGACATGAAAGACGACTCCCTGCTTCGAACATCGTACACTGACGTAAAAAGTAGAGACCCATGCAAGCCTTAAACCAAGGTTGGAGACCTGGTGCGCATCTCCAAACAGAAAGGTATCTTCGAGATAGGATTGTCAGTGATTTGGAGCCCCGAACTCGTTCGTGATGGACGTATACGCAACTATGCTCCGAGGACATACTTTCTTGAGGATCTGAATAATGTTCCCATCCATGGAGGTTTCTATGTCGAGGAGATTCTGCCTACAAAGTTTCCAGACGTGTTTTTGATCGAGAAGGTGCTGAAACGATTTAATGAACGGTTGAATGTCAAGTGGTGGGAATTCCCAGCCCACTACAATTCCTGGGTCGCCGATGTGAACATCGAGCAATGAAGTCCGAAGATAGTAATTAATATACATTTGTATATGTAAATACTAATGAAGTGGTTTATTGAATAACTTGTGTGCAGAAAATATAGATTGTGATTTATTCATTTAAAAAAACACACTTAACAAAAACGTTATTTTAAATAAAAATAATTACATTTAAAAATAAATAACAAAACATTAAAAATGACAATATACATGCCCTCGTCACCATTTGGTACTAGTCGATAGCACTCTTGTCGATAGTAAAATATCTCTGGTGGTTGGAACATGAGTGCCCAGTTCGCTCTAGTGTGTGGTATGCAAAATTAATGGACAGTCGATATGGCATTGCATGGAAGGGGTCGAGCAAACACAAGTAATTGACCAATTAATAACCAATAAAAAATTATGAGGGTCGACCGTGGTGTTACCTCCTAAAATGACAGTTATGTGATAATTATATTTAATAATATTTCATAAATTTGATAATTACACCTGCAATAATTTTTTATAATTTTTATTAGTCTTAAATTTTCACATGGTGCAGAAGGCGCCGACTCGTGTAGCTTGCGCTACACGAGACGGCGAAGCCGTTCATCAGGGTGTTACCGGACTACAGACTAGGTGTAACGAATTATAAGGACGAAATAATATTTTTAGTTTCAAGGTTAGTTATGGTCAAGGTTGAAGGCCAAGTTCAAGGTCATTAACATCTGACATGACTGGTCGACCTGGCGAAGGCCTGTCGTGTTGGTAGTTTAGTCAATCTACCTGTCATCGAACCTCAGACATCTTATATATACATCTTTAAATAAGCTTCTAAATAATTTTTTATGATTTTAAATTTAGAATTTTTTTTTACTTTTTTGTGGGTGTTATAAAATTTTTTTGCTATTTTTTTTCTTTTTTTTTGATTCATGGTCATCCAACTCCACGGGTAGAGGGTTAAAGTCAAGGTCAAGTTCACGGGTCAGTATAAAATGTAATTTGGGTCCAATATGGGGATTGGGTGACGTCATAACATTTAAACCGGCTGGCTCCTGGCTCCTAATTTCCCATTCCCTTATGCCCGAATCGGCCGAACCTATCTACTGGCCTGATTAAGAGAATTTTATGTGTTTACTTCCCTAACAACTCTTAAGAGAATCCAATCCTGGGACGCAAAGCTAAGCACCTCGTTTGAAACTGAAACCTGTGAGAAACCCTCTCGCTGTATTAGCATGGCACGCACGCATCGAAAATTGCATTTTTTTTATATTTACAAAAAGATAACTTATCAAGTAACAGTGCACGCAGGAAAAAGGACAGTGTTAATGACAGAAATCATGTATTGGAAAGAGAGAGTGAATGCCCATTATACCGCACACTGCAATCTAAGAGTGAGACGCTCTATACCTTCAGTTATCTCCTGAACCTGCAAGTTGTTTCATGATGTCGTGATACTTAAACTTTTCAATAACACAGAAATATTAATTATGCATCGCATAGTAATTTTCCCACGAAATTATGAGGCTTTTTTGGGGATTGAACTCACGATACCTTATTCTCTCGTTCGGTGCACTATCTCCGGCACCGCCAGGTTACACGAGTTATTTACCATGAAAATTAATTAGCGTATGCAAAAATAAGTATATTTAGCTACCATTCTAAAGTTTTGCATTGATAAAGTTTTGTTAAGGGGGATATAATTACAATAATTGTAAGTGTCGAGTTGATTACTTGGTCGGTGAGGGTACACGCATGAAACTCATTGTGGCCTCAGCTTCTGTTGGGCTCACATCGGTGGTTGGAGATGTCTTCAAGACATACAGTTCTTCTGTGTGTGTATGATACAGCTATACCAGTTTTTAAATTTAGGTAAACCACCTATGTTTATGATTAGCGACGACTAATAGCAGAGCACATACATATATTAAATGTATGTGATGCGATGCTTCCTTACACGATATTTAGGTTTGAAAAATATTGTTTACTTATTTACTTATAAATTTTGTTATAGGTAGCTAGTGTTGGCTGAAATCTGAATTTTACGGTTTCATTTCAGTCGATTCGTAAATAGTGGATCCTAGACATGGTTTCTCATATACTGTATTCCGCTAATTCAGACTGGTTCCAAGTTGCATGTGTCTAATCACATTGAATGGGCGCAATGTGGTAGAGAATAAGTAGTCTTAAGGAAGTATGTAACTTATAGTCATGTTTAATTATACAACTTTTTATGTTGTTTGTGATGTGTAAACCAGAACAAGAGAGGAAGGGAGGGATAATTTTGGCACGGAACATATGGGGAGACGAAGGAATGGCAGAGCATTCTGATATTATGTATGGGTTCTTCGCAGATGAATGTTTGTATATGAAGATGGTGGAGTGTCCCTTCAGGTTATAATTTAGAGGAAAGCACTGTAGAATTTCCCACAAAAATCCAAATCCATAACTTTCAGCTACCCCAGGAAGATGAGGAATACATGTTACATATATAATTTTATACAACATAAATCTTTTTAGAAAAATTTATACTTTTATAAATATACGGTAAGTGGTATCGAAGTTGATATTAACATAATTGATATTTGCTTAAAAACTGATTATTAATTTCATATAGCTGTCGATAGGTAAGTAAGGCTCAATAGTAACAAAGTCAAGAATACATTTTAATACATGAAACATATAAAAAATGTAACAGTTCTTTTAGTAAACTATACGTAAATTNTAATACAGTTGTCGATAGGTAAGTAAGGCTCAATAGTAACAAAGTCAAGAATACATTTTAATACATGAAACATATCAAAAATGTAACAGTTCTTTTAGTAAACTATACGTAAATTAGTGCCCCTCCCTATAGAGTTGACGCACACCAAAATTATATTTTACATCGGTTTCAATAGAAAAATCATTGTTCATTGGCATTTGACTCTTATGTTAGTAGAACACAAGGTTGAGTTTATTCTTTAACTAGTTAGTATTTATATTTTTTACTCGTATGCACAGGCTACACAAGATCGAATTCTTGTTTTACTGGTATCTTGCAAACCATGCAACCCTGGTCCTAATGTGGGTTCGTCTGGTGTGGTAGGCATAGAGAAGCTGCTCGTGGTCACCCGCCATCATTTTCGTCTTGAAGTAACAAATAATTTACTTTGCATCCCACTTGGCATATATATTTCTAAAACAATTATTGCGACTGTTGTCCACTATAGTGGACGACGATGGTAATGGCAGAGTGATACAAGAGAGAGAGAGAGAGAGAGAGAGAGAGAGAGAGAACCATTGTGAGAGGCGAGAAGGGATGATAGAGAATTATGAAACTAGGCAGAATGACAGAACATTAAGTAGAATGACAGGGCAACGAACTACAACATTCTAATATTCCAAACAATGTACGATGTTGACGTGGAATAACAGAGGTTTAGGTGGAACGAATTTAAGTAATAAAATCGAAANCTTGTTTTACTGGTATCTTGCAAACCATGCAACCCTGGTCCTAATGTGGGTTCGTCTGGTGTGGTAGGCATAGAGAGGCTGCTCGTGGTCACCCGCCATCATTTTCATCTTGAAGTAACAAATCATTTACTTTGCATCCCACTTGGCATATATATTCCTAAAACAATTATTGCGACTGTTGTCAACTCTAGTGGACGACGATAGTAATGGCAGAGTGATACAAGAGAGAGAGAGAGGTAGAGAGAGAGAGATAGAGAACCATTGTGAGAGGCGAGAAGGGATGATAGAGAATTATGAAACTAGGCGGAATGACAGAACATTAAGTAGAATGACAGGGCAACAAACTACAACATTCGAACATTCCAAACAATGTACGATGTTGACGTGGAATAACAGAGGTTTAGGTGGAACGAATTTAAGTAATAAAATCGAAATCCATGTTGGCAGATGGCTGCCCGGCTCCCCTGCTGCCTCCCTGGGACTCCGAAATGGAGGATAAGACTCAAAGAGGTTTTTATTAAGAGAATTTGCACATGTGACTGGCACTTTGCAGTATTTCAGCTGTATTCAGCCGGTTTGTGCAAGTGTCAGCCGCATTGAGGAAAGCGACATTTTTGCGGTAAAATTTAAATATTTTTGAGTGAAATTTTGCAAGATCTTAAGGAAATTCTATGGATTTGAATTCTTTTTAAAGGACATACGGGAAATTTTGAGAGAAAAACGGGAAAATCTAAGATGGCTACAATGAATTCGTGAATCCTCTCCGCCCTCCAAGCACCTGAACATACATTTTCTAACTACTCTCATTATTTAAATTTTACTTTCGTACGCGAATTAATTTCAGTAATATGAGCGATAGAAATATTAGTTTGAGAAATAATAACATTACGAAATTTTAATTTTTTTATGAGCTATTAGGCGGGCCTTCATAAAAGTTTCATAAATGTAAGCAACAGGTGGATCAGGAGCACAATGAAGCACGCGGAGTGTGTAAAAATATATATAATTGTAAATGTCAAGTGCAAAAGTTACAAGGCATTAACTGCAAAAAAAAAAATAAAGTATACATATGACTTTCTTGACAAATTGTTACTTGTTTACCCCACGAAAAATCTTGCTTTCTAACGTAAGTAAAGTGTAATTAAATGAAGTGTATTTAGATTGTACAAAACCTAATCTCATTCATATGCTATAAGTTTAAACATTTTATTAGTTGTCTAAGGCACCTTAGTCGAATTGATTTATACTCACGCAAAAATATGTTAAACACCTTGAAGAAGTGACGGTAATGAATTCAAATGGCAACGGAGAAATTATCTTGCGATTGTATTGTAGTATTAAAAATATCAGATCACACGGATAGCACAGCTAACATTATCGGCAAACAGCTGGTTCCGTGTTACTGGGATCTCATAGCACCCTCGCCGGCATGAGAACATGCACCAGTTGGGTTTTTGAGGAGGCCGTAGCGTCTTTTGTGCCCAAACCTGAAGTAAGTCGACCGACAACTATTGTAACTTGCTCTCGATGTCCTACAGATCGGCACCGTGTCGGGGTTCACTTCCGAGATGTTCCCACGCATGTTTTATCAGCGACATGCTGGTGGATGATAACGCAGCGTCTTAACATGGCACAGGTGTTGAGTGTAAACAAGTGTTTGGTTTTTACTGGGAAACAGTACGAGTTTGCTGCCTCTTGAGTGGTAACACGAGGACACAGGATAAATTCTACCTGACGTTATGCCCTGCAGCTCTCCACAATATGTCTGTGATGATAAGCCGGCGTGACTCTTCACAATAGGGGCCACGGCTGCGTAATTACCAGACGAATATGCCTCCCACATAGGCAAACCGGGGTCTATTCCCGGCAGGGTCGCTCCCGAATTTTTGCATGTAGGCATAGTACTTGATGATATTGCTGGTCAGCGGGTAATCTCGGGGATCTCCGTTTCGCCTGCCTTTGTATTCCGGCGTTGATCCATACTTACCTCACTTCACCCTTATCGACTCTCAAAACATCGCTGTTAAGATCCGGACAATTCTCTCCACTCCACTCTTCAATACACTGCAAGAAAGTATCTTCTCTCCTCGGCGTCAATTTATTTCCACACNTTCATATAGCTGTCGATAGGTAAGTAAGGCTCAATAGTAACAAAGTCAAGAATACATTTTAATACATGAAACATATAAAAAATGTAACAGTTCTTTTAGTAAACTATACGTATATTTAAACATAATTTTAAAATAAAGCTGTGTATTACTGTGGATAATGAATGCCATCATGCTCCTTACGAACTGTTTCATAGGACTGCTTTAATAGTTTTGCTTACATCTCGAATATCAAGCTTCCTACATCAAACTTATTTAAATTAGTGCCCCTCCCTTTAGAGTTGACGCACACCAAAATTATATTTTACATCGGTTTCAGTAGTAAAATCATTGTTCATTGGCATTTGACTCTTATGTTAGTAGAACATAAGGTTGAGTTTATTCTTTTACTAATTAGTATATATATTTTTTACTCGTACGCACAGGCTACACAAGATCGAATTCTTGTTTTACTGGTATCTTGCAAACCATGCAACCCTGGTCCTAATGTGGGTTCGTCTGGTGTGGTAGGCATAGAGAGGCTGCTCGTGGTCACCCGCCATCATTTTCATCTTGAAGTAACAAATCATTTACTTTGCATCCCACTTGGCATATATATTCCTAAAACAATTATTGCGACTGTTGTCAACTCTAGTGGACGACGATAGTAATGGCAGAGTGATACAAGAGAGAGAGAGAGGTAGAGAGAGAGAGATAGAGAACCATTGTGAGAGGCGAGAAGGGATGATAGAGAATTATGAAACTAGGCGGAATGACAGAACATTAAGTAGAATGACAGGGCAACAAACTACAACATTCGAACATTCCAAACAATGTACGATGTTGACGTGGAATAACAGAGGTTTAGGTGGAACGAATTTAAGTAATAAAATCGAAATCCATGTTGGCAGATGGCTGCCCGGCTCCCCTGCTGCCTCCCTGGGACTCCGAAATGGAGGATAAGACTCAAAGATGTTTTTATTTAGTAGAATTTGCACATTGTGACTGGCACTTTGCACTATTTCAGCTGTATTCCGCCCTCCAAGCACCTGAACATACATTTTCTAACTACTCTCATTATTAAAATTTTACTTTCGTACGTGAATTAATTTCAGTAATATGAGCGATAGAAATATTAGTTTGAAAAATAATAACATTACGAAATTTTAATTTTTTTATGAGCTTTTAGGCGGGCCTTCATAAAAGTTTCATTAATGTAAGCAACAGGTGGATCAGGAGCACAATGAAGCACGCGGAGTATGTAAAAATATATATAATTGTAAATGTCAAGTGCAAAAGTTACAAGGCATTAACTGCAAAAAAAAAAAAGTATAAATATGACTTTCTTGACAAATTGTTACTTGTTTACCCCACGAAAAATCTTGCTTTCTAACGTAAGTAAATGGTAATTAAATGAAGTGTATTTAGATTGTACAAAACCTAATCTCATACATATGCTATAAGTTTAAACATTTGATTAGTTGTCTAAGGCACCTTAATCGAATTGATTTATACTCACGCAAAAGTAAGTTAAACACCTTGAAGAAGTGACGGTAATGAATTCAAACGGCAACAGAGAAAATATCATGCGATTGTATTGTAGTATTAAAAATATCAGATCACACAGATAGCAGAGCTAACATTATCGGCAAACAGCTGGTTCCGTGTTACTGGGATCTCATAGCACCCTCGCCGGCATGAGAACATGCACCAGTTGGGTTTTTGAGGAGGCCGTAGCGTCTTTTGTGCCCACACCTGAGGCAAGTCGACCGACAACTAATGTAACTTGCTCTCGATATCCTACAGATTGGCACCGTGTCGGGGTTCACTTCCGAGATGTTCCCACGCATGTTCTATCAGCGACATGCTGGTGGATGATAACGTAGCGTCTTAACATGGCACGGGTATTTCAAAGACACATGTGTTTAGTGTAAACAAGTGTTTGGTTTTTACTGGGAAACAGTACGAGTTTGCTGCCTCTTGAGTGGTAACACGAGGACACAGGATAAATCCTACCTGACGTTATGCCCTGCAGCTCTCCACAATATGTCTGTGATGATAAGCCGGCGTGACTCTTCACAACAGGGGCCACGGCTGCGTAATTACCAGACGAATTTGCCTCCCACATAGGCAAACCGGGGTCTATTCCCGCAGGGTCGCTCCCGAATTTTTGCATGTAGGCATAGTACTTTATGATATTGCTGGTCAGCGGGTATTCTCGGGGATCTCAGTTTCGCCTGTCTTTGTATTCCGGCGTTGATCCATACTTACCTCACTTCACCCTTATCGACTTTCAAAACATCGCTGTTAATATCCGGCCAATTCTCTCCACTCCACTCTTCAATACACTGCAAGAAAGTATCTTCTCTCCTCGGCGTCAATTTATTTCCACACGNCAATTCTCTCCACTCCACTCTTCAATACACTGCAAGAAAGTATCTTCTCTCCTCGGCGTCAATTTATTTCCACACGACGATCATAAGCGGCGTGTTTAATAAACAATAATGTTATATGACACACACGCACGTGAAGTCTACTACACGTATAATATGAGTATATTTTTTTTAGAATGAGTGATTAAATAATGTCTCGGGAAAGATATTTTTCCTTATTTTGACATTTTCGATAACTACGAAAGCTTACAAAGTAGGAAATAATACCTAATAATATTATAATTTTCTGTTTGAAGTGTAAAAGTATAATATGTTGGTCAACTGAAATTTTTTTCTTATTTTTCATTTTCGATAACTTGCATGTAAATAAATATATAAATTAGAATAGTAATTTTCTTGGCTGTAATATTTTCACCGTAAGCTAGCTGTAATTCATGGTCTACAATTATTATCCCAAGAGACATGTCACATAAAAAATTAATATCATAATATTATTCTTTATTTAAATAGAAAATTATTGCTGTTTTCCACGGTATGATATGAACTCTCAGACAAAAAAATCGTTCTCGAGTTAGGAATGAATAACGCATGTCAAGAAAAATATGCTAATTTTATAGTTGTAGTAATCTAAACCTACGTGTGTGTTATATAACGTTATTGCTTATCAAACACAACTGTGTATTTGTCTGTAAGTCCATATTGTACCATGGAAAGCAGCATTCATTTTCTATTTAAATACGGAATGAGAATAAGATATTAACTTTTTCATGAGATATATCTCATGGGATAATAATTGTAGACCAAGGATTCAGCTAGCTTATTGTGAAAATATTACAGTCAAGGAAATCACAATTGTAATTTTTCTTACTGGAACTAAAGTGCAAGCTCGGTTTCTATGTGGGGCCAACTCAGTAGTTTCTAGAATATTTATGGTAAACATGCCACGCTGAAAGTATTGGTAACAGGAAGGAGATCTTGATGTTAANATTAAGATCGTTGTCGATCTATCATGTTGAACAAGTGAAACTGCGAATCGTTAGGAAATTTATGCTTCTAGCCAGCTAGTTCTTTACTTTATGTCCACATAATCACACAAAATTAAATTAAATAAACACAGTCTCCTCAAAATTTAACAACACACGCTTGATGAGATATTGGATAAAAAAGCTAATTTACCTACTCTACTTCTAACTTCAAAGAGTACATGACAGTCAATAAGTACATTAAATGCATCCAGCACAGAGTAGAATACATTGTCGAAGGTTATTGAGAAAGTGCTTTAAATAACGATGTACCAGCTATATAGCTTATATCAAAAATGTTCGTTTAATTTCACAAGCCTATAACTTTTACATGCAGGTTCATAAAACCGTCGCGTGAATTAAAAATACATGTAGGAATACAAAGTTTTAAATTACCTTTTCACAACTGTTCAATGCACCCTCCACCGGAAGCACGGCATGTGTCTAAACGGTAGTCAAACTCGTCCCATACTCGTGCGAGCATGCCAAGTGTAACAGCAGTCACTGCTGTTGCTGTGTAGCGTAGCAGTTTGTCCACAGTTGTTCAAAGGAGAGGCACGTAGACAGAGTCTTTCACAAACCCCCACAAGGTCAAATCACATACGTTGAGATCAGGTGACCTTGGAGGCCAGTGGTTCAATGCGCGATCCGTAAGCCCCTTACATGCGATCCATTGCTCTGGAAACTGATTGTTGAGAAATTCATTGGTATGCAGGTGCCAGTGAGGTGGTGCTCTGTACTGTTCAAAAATGAATAAATCTGAATGTTCTCGTAATTGTGGAAGGAGCCAGATCTCCAACATATCCCAATATGACTTTCCCATAACGGTGTTTTCCGCAAATTTTAAAGGACGGTTCACCTGCTGTCGGGAAATGCCACAAAACACATTCAACTTTGGAGAGTCTCGCTATCCTCGACTGTAGTATCTGGCCTCTGTGTTCCACCATATTCCTACATTGTGGCCGTGCACTTTTCCACTTAAATGGAACGTGGCCTCATCGCTGACCACAAAATGTGAACAAAAGTTTTCTTCGTACATTTCCATGCCCGGAAGGAATTCACAAAACTCAAGACGCCATTGTTTATCACCATCACGAAGGGCTGGTAGTACTTGAATACTGTACTGTTTGAAAAATAATCGTCGCCGCAAAACACGCCTGACATTCATATGGGAGTTGGCCAGCTCTCGATTGCCGCGACGAGTGGACCTATATGGACTCTGTACAAAACTCTGCTGGATGCGTTCTACGTCTTTTTCAGGAATTGATGGCGAACTGTGGACTTCCCATTACATAAACAACCGGTCTCTTGAGACTGCTCGCGCCTCCGTTGGATGCTCTGCGCAGTAGGAGCTGCAGTGCCATACTATAGACGAAAATGATGCTGTTGAATCTGAGAACGCAAAATGCTTTTGTTGCTGTATTAGGGCCATACCGGAGCATTTTGAATGAGCCTGCCTGCAGCACAAGCTGTGGCGCCTTCAGGGCGACACCTACTGGCAACCAAGGGATCCAGCGCGGTTTAATATTCGCCACGGAAAAACTTTAAGTTTTGATGTGTATGTTACAATTCGTTGAGAGGCCCCGTCTTCTTTCATGTAAGAGTAATAGCCTTGTGAAAACGGATGATTCTTTTATTACATACTGTATCTTACATAAATGTTTATATACAATATTGAAATCAGGTGTGATAGTTTTCACAGGAGGTTCTCATTTATTCTCAGGATATATAAAACTATATATTTATATAAGGAAGTAAATGACATAGGGAAATCGACAACAATAACTTTCATTTATAATATAGTAAAATAAAAATCGGTGTAAAATATTTATGTTTCTTATTATCAAATAACTTATGTAAATTTGTGTAATATGATTAGAGATTTTAATTATTCAGTTTAGCAAAAAACAATCACATATAACATAAATAAATAAAAGCAATTTTAAAAACAAAAAAATCTTTATATAGCGCACAGAAGTTTTTCTAAACTACACGAAAATAAATTAAAATATATACTAAAGGTGTTAAGATTCCCACGGTAGTTCTATTATTTCTATGGAGAAAATTATGAATCTAAGAATACATTATTGTATTTAATGTTATAGATAATCATATTCGTAAAAGTTGCATTTTTGTTATAACAAAATTTGTTAATAAATTAAAATATTTAGTGCATTCATTGTGATGAGTAACACATATACCATAAAACTTAAGTTTATCTTAATAATGGTGTAAAATTAACAATATGCTAAGGGTATTTTGCAAAGGTGATACGACTCGCACACAAATGTAACTGCACTGAGAAACAAGCCTAAAACTAGCAGAAAAATTGGTGTGAGGAGATTGTCGATAGATACTGAAGAAAGAGAATCTTTGTTGTATAATGTATAGACCATCAACTGGGTGTTCTCTCTGTCGTCTCGCCGCCATTTGAATACAAACCCGCCCTCAGAAAGACGCATTATGATGGCACTGAAGCGAGCAAGGAATGGGCAGTTGGGTGCCATCACCCAGTGGCTTGCCGGTATGCTCCATGTGACGGAATCCAACATGTATAACATGGGATGTCCATTTTTGTGGTACCTGGGCGAGGCCATTGCACGCATTCCTGAGGTTCGAGTCATAAGCCTGCTGAGATTCCTATGGTTTGCCACCATGTCCAAAGCTTCCAGATCATCTGATATCAGTGCGAGTTTCTTAATTATGGCTTGGTAGATGCTTAACTCAAAGCCATCTGATACAGCTGCCATATCACTAAGTGAAGCGAAAATTGATATTTTGAGGTCTGTAGCAAGAAGGTCGTCTTCGTCTTTGATATCCTTATAAAAATGAGTCCTGAAGAGGACACTGGCCAGGGAACCTTGGTAGCTGCTCATTACTAAAAGGTTGCACACAATGCCCATTAGGACAATCAATCTTTGAGTGGAGGGGTGGGGAAATTTTGTACAGAACCCGAGAATGCACAGTTGCACAGTATCCAGTATCACGCCATCATGCACGTCTTGATCGCCAGAAAATGAAATGCATTTCCAACAAAAGGAAATCACAATGTAAGCAAGAAAGTACACTGCCCAAACTCCTCTAGTCAGAGGCATCAAGATATTTAAATATTTTGGAATCTGCTCAGCTTTAGGCACTATAGCTGAGACAATTATAAGTTCATGAGGGTATGTACACCACTTATTCAAAGACCAGAGACAAGATACCTCGTCCGCAAACAGAGTCTTAGAGAACTTAGGTTCCATCACGGGGACATATCTTGAAGGAGGAAGTGTTCTTACTGTGCCATTAAATGCTTTTATTGCTGTGTGGGTGAGAATACTGGCTGGCCCTGTGTAGTGGAATACGACATCTGATCGCCGTTCAATGTTGACTAATTCGTGAGCGGGACCTACAGTAATGTTGAAAGTATAGCCATTTGTATCAAGTAGTTTCTGTGGGTAAGTATCAAAATGTTCTTTTATCCTTTCCAATTCAAACTCGGAACTTGAAAGCTTCCTCGTAAAAGGATTGTATGTAACCACTTGTGTTACCGTACATACATTGGTTACACAAGCCACTTCGTATGAGTAGACAATGGCAATATTGAGTATATTGAGGGTGTCCCAGCAATCTTGAAATATTTCTACAAGTTTAAGAGGTACCTCCTTCAGTATGTCTTTGATAATGAGCAGGAATAATGTCTGAGGATTCCAGAATGGCAGGCTGGTCCAGTTGTAACTGGGCAAACACTGTTGATCTTCAAATGAACCAAATATGACGTAACCGACTGTACTTTCTGTGGTGTCTGCCCTGCTGAAATCAATGTATCTTTCATCATCCTCACCATGCGGAAGATGCAAAATTGGGACTGATACTGTTGTGTGAATATAATGGATTACTTCGTCCATAAAGGACATAGAATCCTCCGAATAAACTGCAATAAAATACGGATATCTTATGAAATATCTGTTTATAATATTTATTACAGCAACTTCCTTTTGTCTCTTCAGTGGTGTTGAAACGATTTCTGGCATTGTAGTCACCAGAGAAGTTTCAACATTTTCTAGCAAGTACAAGAAGATGTACAGCAGCTGTGCGTGAAATGCCGAATGCATGGGCTTCATTTATGCCTGAAACAATGAAAAGTTATATATATCACTGAATAGTAAAGATGTCGATGGTGGTAATACATTAGTTTGAATATCATTATATAGCTTTTGAGGCACACATTTTAAAAATGACGTCTGCAAATTTAATATTTCCTAAGGTAGAAATACTTATACGAGTATGTACACTGCTAAAAAAGTTCGTTGTTTTAGGGAAGTTTTTATGAAAATTTAAAGTACGGATACAAATCCATAATGACGAAAAAACGAGGTTAGCTCCGTAAATACAAAATACGGAAAGTCTACGTATTTCTTGTGCTTCGGCTTTCGGGAATGAACAGTGCCGAGTATACACATAGCTTTCTTGGCCAATGTTTGCAGTAAATCATTCTTATTGCGGTAGTTATCTTATCCATGCCACTTAATCCTATTATTTCAAACATCAGATAGTAGCATCAGGTGTCTGTAACATTTAACAACAATTAAAATACACTAATATTAATATAAACTAAAATAATAACATATGTGAATATATCAGCAAGATCAATATTATACCTAGNTAAAATACACTAATATTAATATAAACTAAAATAATAACATATGTGAATATATCAGCAAGATCAATATTATACCTAGTATTCATTTCAGTGGTTAGAGGCACGGACTTAAAACTTTTTCACTCCGGTTTAAATACAGCCAAGGTGTACAATATTATCTTCTTTGTATATATTTTGTTTACACAGTAAAGCAACCGCATTATAATAAATAGATTTTTTTATATCAAAAAAACTGTAACTACAGAAAACTTATTAAGAAATAAACAGACAGTGGTTCCGTGTATTCACGGAACGATCTGCGAAACTTACGGAAAGTCAGTTGCTGAAAATCAATGTGTTCGTAATTTTACGGATACTATACGGAAATTTATGGATAGATATTTACCAGTACTTTTCTGCAAGGCGAAGGGAATTGTATAACATTATAACAGATATGTAACGGAAAACATTAAGTGTAGCATAGGTATTGCAACATACGATTTTGCAAACATGGTGATGAATATAACATTACTTAAATAAATAATTATAAAAATTGTAAATACCCTTTCACAGTAAGGCAGTAAGGAGAGAAGTACAAGAGATAAGACAATACAATATTTTGAATAATAAGGAAACAACATCGCCGACACAAATTCATTATTTATTTTTTTTTTTCGAAAAAGGAATACCCCAAATATTTTTTATTGAAATAGCAAAATTGGCGCTTGTTATACAGTGCTACATTAATAATCTTCATCAGAAATACTTCGATGTCAAAGGCTGATTTTCTACTAGTGAGGAGAATCACTACAACTCATGTGTTTGTTTTTCACAGGTTAACATCAATGGTGTGAATGTTACAGTTTCACACAATATATTGAAATAAAAATCATCATTGGTATATGTTAACAGATTTTTCGATCAATTACACAAAAAACACATTAATAAAAATTAGTGTGGTTCTTCTATGACCAATCATTCCAGGCGAGCAACAGCTGACCCAATCTCTTAACTAAATCAGCAAATAACCATTTTTTAAGAATTTCTACATTGAAATTTTTATGACTGAAACGTGCAGATTCACTACTTACATAGTTTCCTGACAGTCCAGGACAGTGCTTACAGTATTTGTTTAAAGTGGTGTCGAATCCTTGTAAAACATTGTTTCATTCGACATTACTTATCAGGAGAAATACTGCCGCAGTTTGCTATAGTGCATTCCACATATAGTAAGGCATTGTAGTCATATCGCGATAGACGTCGATCTTTTTTAACTTGCGTCACAGAGCACAATAAAACAATATCATATGTGTAGACGCTGCAAGCCAATAACAGAGCTCGTCGCGTCCAGTCTATAAAGCCCATATATTATTCGATCAACTCTGTCTCTGCTTATAGTATCAGTGTTAACGAGACAGCCATCGTTCTATTATCATGTCTGTCGGAGTTTATCTACAGGGAAATCTGCAACACGATTAGTATATCATTTTGTATGAATGCGCCATAGTACGTGAACTGCTACCTACAGTCTTGTCTCAGATCACGCTAAGTGAAAACACAGCTTTATAACAAAGTGATTTCCTAGATCCTCACCGATGGTAGCAAGTGGAACCTAGTTTGAACATAGGTTGTAACAAATGCATAAAGAGTAACTTTAAACGGGAGGCAAAGCAAGACAGGTGTATTCCTGATTTGATAACAGCATTGTCAATTTAGTTCAAATAATGAATGTCAAAAACAGTTGTTACATAAATGTAGGAATCACAGATAGTAAAATTTTGGCTACCGAAAAGGTAAAATATTTTTGTCTCAACAAGCAAGAGATCATCACAAAAAATTAACCTTCAAATAATAACACACTTTAAGTCATTCATGCTGTGAATAACAATTTTGAATTTTGCCGTTTACTGAACTCCGAAAAAGAGAAAAGATGTTAAGTTTTTTAAACCGTTACAGCAGGTAAAATCTTCGGCCCAAAAAAATTAATTAGATATATACATATTCAGCTAAAATTTTAAGCTTTCGTTAGAAAATTTTATTCTAAAATATTTGGCAGAAAATTCTATCTGCATAAACACGCGTACAAGAAGCAAGGAAATTAGAAAAATCCACCCCACCTTCTATCCAAAGGTCTAACAGGAAAAAGGATTCATCTGATTTACGGCATGATTATCCCTCGAACATGTCTGGGAATATTAAGTTTTCTAATGATAATAACACATTAGATGGATAAACCCATCCCACTTCCGTACACCCACGCTGCGGGTAGCAAATTGTTGCTTTGGCCATCTGATAGCTCCAACCGTCAATGACTACACAGGCCAACAAAACAATATTTTTAAAAAAAGGTTGTTAATTAATGGAGCTAAATTTTATGAATTTTTGGGTGCTGGAAATGAATCTGGCATTAGTTTTTTTTTGTATCACCCACAGTTCTCTCACAATATGCATTTGTATTAAAAAAAATGCTAGTTATGCGATTGTATTAAAAAAAATTCATTACATACATTTTAAGTGTTAATTTTTTTGGTATTTCCTTTCTCTCTTCTCTTTGAAGTTTCTTATGTAGCTTTTTCTCCTTTGTGATGCACTTTGTTGTTCTCGGGGAAGTAACCAGCAATAATCACCCATCATGCTGACATTCCACTGTCCCTGGTAACGTTTCTCCATCACTTTGATGTCCTGGTGAAACCAGTTCACTCACATCAGCCAAGTTGTCAGGGCAAAGGTCAAGATGGTTGTGTAAGAAGTGGACTTTAAGGCTCATCAGGCATCCCAGATATTTGAACTTGTCCATCATATTAGCTACGATAAGCTCATAATTTGGGTCTTTAACATTGCCCAAAAACTTAGTCACAACTTGCTTAAATGATATCCAAGCCTCCTTTTTCTTTGTAGTCATTTTTGTTTCAAAGTTGGTATCGAACATCATTTTGCACGAATTTCAGGCCCAACGAACACCCCTTCTTTCAGTTTGGTTCCTGATTAATGAGGAAACTTTTCACATAAATACTTAAAACATTCACCATCTTTAGGCAGGGCTTTTACAAACTGTTTCATTAAAACTAATTTAATGTGAATAGGTGGTAGAATAATATTTTTTTGGATCTATTAAAGTTGTATGCAAACTGTTCTTCTTTCCAGGTGTTAAGGTTTTTCTTGCAGGCCAATATTTTGTGGACCAGTGTCGATCCCTTGCTCTGCTGTTCCACTCACATATAAAACATGGAAATTTAGTAAATCCCTTTTGTTGGCCTAGGAGCATGCAAATAACTTTCAAATCTTCACACATCATCCAATCGTGAGCATGATAGTTAATTTCCTTTAAAAAAATGTCTAGATTTTCGTAAATTTCCTTCATATGGACTGAATGAGCCAAAGGCAGTGAAGCATACGTATTACCATTGTATAAAAGAACAGCTTAAGCTAGTTTTTGATGTGTCTATAAAAAGCCTCCATTCTTCATTGTTGAACTCAATTACAAATTCATTCATTATACCACCAATATCATGGCAGTCTTAATTTTAAGCCATGCCATTGTAATCCATAACCCATAATCATTCTTTACAAAACGATTTACGAAGACCCTTTTTCCACTGTTCAAAAGAGTGGCAAACCCCATTCTACCATGTGGAGAATGCGGTAGGCTAACAATGGTCATGCATACAAAAAATCATCCCTTAACATTTTGTGTGTTCCATGTAATTAAATAAAGTTTATTATTTCAACCCCATCTTCGTGAGGATCTTCTGCCCCTAGGAGTGATTTCCTGGCGCTCGTTGTCACACAAGCTGATATTTTGCAAAAAGCATCCTCATAAAGTTTGTCGCAGAGGTGCTGACTCACCCTCTATATATATATATATATACCGCGTAATTGACTTAAGCATGCGTATTTATTGAGAATTTATGCAATCACTCAGTGCTAATTCCCATGGCACAAACGCTGGACCCTGACATCATTTTACATCTGGGTAAGATTCCCGGCGGTGATAGTGGTTTTTTAAATTTTTATACAATCATTACTAGTGTTTAAATACGTAAACTAATGACAAAGGCATTGTGTAATAATGGATTATATACAAAATAAGTAATAATAATGAATAAATAATACCAGACATAACAAACGAATGACATAGTGGCAAATATAACTATACCAATAATTACTACCCTGCGATAAGACGACAACTAAACAAAAATGTAGCAGGCAGTTATTTAACCCATAGTCGTAAACCGAGAAACAAGACCATTTGTAAGTTGCCGCCATAAAGCGTACTATGTTTATGGTATAATGTGTGTGTGAGAGAGAAACCCCAACGTTCATAGGTTAAACGTGACTTCCGAAAGACGTGCGTCACGTTAGAAATGTAACGTGTGTTAAGCTTGCTCAGGGATTACAGTGAGACTCTTGAAGATGTCCCAAAAACTAAAGAAATACCTTTGAAAAATCGTTACGTAGAAAAAAAAGGGTGGAATTATCCGGTAGTATTGAGTTATTACTGAATTAACTGGACAAATGACGTATGAAGTTAAAATGAAAATGAAAAGTAAAATTATTGACAAAGTAATTTCATAAATCGGAATTGCGAATTTACAAAGTGGCGGATTCATTTTGGCAGAGGGTGGATATTGAGTAGGTGCTGCCGCCGGAAATTAAAGTCACGACACGCTGTGTCCAAAAATTCGGTTACCATATTACTGGTGATGATGGTGTTAATAAATCATATTCTCTAGTTGTAATAGATTGCGAAAATTAAAACTACTGATTAAAATATGCTGAATGATACACAGACTAACATTAAATTACTCGCATGGATATCGATCTCACGTCTCGTCTTCCAACGTTACCGCGAGATTGAGAAAACCCGCACACCGACGCCAGGTGCGTTTCACGGAAAATTAACCTTGAAAATTCCTAAACCTTGGGGGTTNAACTTGAAAATTCCTAAACATTGGGGGTTTCGTCAGCTATATGGCGCCTGTTACCATACTTTATTCCCTAACCATGCCTAAAGTTATTGGTGTTATGAGTCGTGTATCTGCCTAAACCAATTACGTTTAGCAGTCCGTCTTATCGCATATCTAAAATTTTGTACTTACCAGTATTTANCGTCTCGTCTTCCAACGTTACCGCGAGATTGAGAAAACCCGCACACCGACGCCAGGTGCGTTTCACGGAAAATTAAACTTGAAAATTCCTAAACATTGGGGGTTTCGTCAGCTATATGGCGCCTGTTACCATACTTTATTCCCTAACCATGCCTAAAGTTATTGGTGTTATGAGTCGTGTATCTGCCTAAACCAATTACGTTTAGCAGTCCGTCTTATCGCATATCTAAAATTTTGTACTTACCAGTATTTATTGGTATAGTTATAATTTTCATCACTATGTTATATTTAATTAGGTGTATAATATATAATCATGCTATAATTATATTATGTATATTAAATAATTCATTTCATATATATATATAACAAACGAATTATTACATAGTGGTGACAAATATAACTATAACAATAAATACTCTCGTGTACAATATATATTAATAATATATATATATATTATATAAATGAAGATAGCCAATTAACTCAGGAAAATATACAAAAAAATATTAAAGGTTTTAAAACACAATTCCCACGACAACATTTGTCCACTCTTGTGCCTCCAACGACGGTTGTGTTTTTCTGATACTCTGCTATGAATAACTTACGGCAGTTATACTAATTATACAAATATAACTCATTGAAGAGAGGGACGAGTTTATGTCCCATGTGTCGGAAAGCTTCCGTCAACAAATTCAGGAGCTGTTTCTTCTTCGAAAATGACTGCATCCCTACATATAAAGGACAATTTCACCGTTATCTCTTCCTACATTGGGAATCAGGTAAAGTTGCATTTGATATATTTTAAAATGTCCACCAATCAACAGTTGTGATATTGCAGAAGGCTTCCACTGCAGCCAATGAAAACTGGTTTTCTTCCTCGGAGTCTTGAGACTGCAAACACACAACGTTGATATGTATCACTGCGCCAACCAATCCGAGGTTCCACGATGCTAGCGCTCATGTCGTCACAGCTGGAACTTCAACACTACTGCGGCCCGTCTTACAGGGTTGCCAGATTGTATAGTACGATACAAAGTTGGTATAATTTTACTTTCCTTTGTATCGTCTTTGAATAGTGCAAAGCATTGCATATCGCCTATTTTAATTAATTTTCCTTCGAAATGTATAAGGAACATATACCAAAACAATTCTATTGAAAGTGAGTCGTGAGTGAAGTGTCTGAGAATGTGTAACTGTGTATGTGCATACTATTAGTGCCACCTATCTCTGGGATTCGTAAACTGCTTGCGTACATTTTTTTTTGTTGTGAATACAGTTTTAGTGTTATAAGTCAATGTTAGATACACATTGGCGTCAGGGTCTAATTATAATTCGTATTTCACTTATGGTAATACTTTTGTTTCATTTATTTCTATAATCATGCCTGATTTTGTATAGTTTAAGGATCCAAGTTGTATAATCTAAAATAAATTATTGAAACTCTTACCCGTCTGTATACAAGCACCTTCACAGAAAAAAGTCTAATGTTCTTGCAACAACAAAAAATATTATTGAGACATTTCTTTAAACGTTTATGTTTTAGTAAAATCAATAATACTGTGACAAATTTAATAATTTTAACCGTTAACAAAGGTTTACATTACTGTATTTCAAATACGCCGTTGAAGTGGTAATGCTGATAATAAAGCCCCTTAGTAATGTTGCCGCAAACAAATTTTGTATTACGCTAAAATAATATGAAGGACAAAATAGTTTGTTTTACAGCGATATTTAATAAGTGTCCACCCAACACATGTTTACATTGACTTGGCGTTGTAAAATGGCTGATAGTATTTAACACAGCGGTAATCTCGTAAAACAAAACATTTATATTCAAATTTTAAATCATAGTATTTGAATTAAATATTGCTTGGACTAGATCTCAAGCCTTGCTAAAGGATGTACAAGTGCCTATTGTTTATATATGTATACATATATGTATATATATATTTAAATAGAGAGAGAGAGAACATGAAGTATTTACACGTAACAAAAAGAACTTCAGTTGGTCGTTATGTTGTATTGAATACTCACAAAATGAAATACTATCACGTATCTTAAGATAGAACAGTTGGTAGGGCTTCAGGTTTCCTTAAAGTGGGAAACGTCAAGAATTGAATGCGCGGGTTCGATCCCCCTCCCAACTGTAATTTTTTCAGTTGGTGGTATTAATTTTTGTGACAAAATCATGAAACTTATTGCATTTTACATAGGATTTTTTTAAAGCAAAAAAAAAAGTTAGAAATTTTTTAATACAAACGTTAACGTAAGTACAACACAAAATAATTTTGCCAAAATATAAACACCACCTTAATATTGACAGAACAGTAGGTCGGGATAGTTGTTAAAACACTTAATTTTACATTTATATTAATAGCTTAAGAGAATGTTGCATTAACAGCAACATGAGTTACTGACCGTTCGCAATTTAAAGAAAAACTACCGCTATAATAACAATAATAGTGTTGTCAGAACATTAGACTTTCTTTTTGTGTGTTCGAGGAGGTCTGGAGAGATTACCCCTCTCAAAGAAAGACCACACGCTTGTTTCTGAGGGCGAGGGTCTCAGAACCTATTGGAAGGGTGCTCTCTGCCGTACTTGTGAATCAGGTTGGGGCTTTGGATTTGGTTACCTCAGGTGCATGGCTGGGACACCTGCGATGAGAAGGCGTGATCTGTCTTCCCACTGATCAAGTGGTCGTAGCACGGGATGGCCACCTGGCTAAGAGCACTACGTAAAAATATAAAAGTTCGATGGCCGAGAGGCCGCTGTATTTGCAGTATGTATTGTGTGGTATAGTTAGTGTAGCTCACGTCGGCATGTGGGAACTTCGCTGTTCCACGACCCCAGCTGTCTGTCTTTGGTTGAACGAGACACATTTAATGCCGACACTTCCACATACATAATTATCAGCAACATCCTTGGTGTATCGACAATGGTAGGGAAACACCTTCAGTTTTCATTTCACAAATTTGGCCCCAGATGGTTAGGACGTAACGTTCTTTTCTTACGTAGAAATGTTTGTGCCGACGGCTCCTAACACTGTGGCGTATATTTTACATAAACTTTTAAATAAACTGCAATAATAATTACACTTACTAGCTCTGCACCGACTATAAAACTTCATTGAAGACACTCTGCAATATACTGATGTAAGAAAAGCTTTTATGTATGTAATTTGTTGCTTTTGCATATCTTACGCGAAATATAAGAGGTTTCCTTTTAAAACAATCAACTTTGTATTACCGCTTTTTCTTCCTCACATTATTATAGATTACTATTTTTTAAATAGATGAGCGTGTCTTCTCAGAAATTTATTCGGCAGAAACCAGTGGGCATATACATATATAACAGGGAAACATTAATTACTCCTAAATCACAAAATTGGGCACAGATCCTTAAGAAAGAGGGTGCATTAGTTATTAAACAAAACATGAAGTGAAACCTTTACGTAATCGAAGAAAATTGCGGTTTTTTGAGTTTTGTTAGGATGACCAGATGTAATTAGCAGCAAAGAACTGGTTTTCAAAAAAGTCAAATGAGTGTTTCCGAAAGCGATTTTCTATCGCGCAGCATTGTGGTTTTGAGAATAATTTCTCAATCACGAGTCTTCGAGTAAAAAGTCACCTCGTATTATTTTCTTTTCAAAAGCTTATTTATTAACTTTAATGCTGTACCAACATAATTGTATGTAATATAATCCTTTCAACAGAATTCAATTTCCAAATAATTACAGACTTTCTGAATGCCCTGTGAGAAATTCCTATTGCACAAAAAAAAATAATTTTTTTTAAATAAAGAACGAGAGTAGTCTATATTTAAGCATACTATAGGGAAGGAAATATTTAAAAAATAATAAAATATATTTGCCTTTAACATTATAAACGTGTTGGATGTCTTACAATTAATACCGGGTTATGGCACAAGGTAAAACATTTTCAGTTACTATGAATACGGACTGAAAAAATATGTTCCGGACAGACATTCGCTTACGCCGAATACGGACGTTTATATCATTATAATCAAACTATTGAAAATATTAACTTTCATTTATATCGCGTCTTACAATATTTAATTTTTGTTTCAAAAAATTACATATACTTTCTTTTTATAAATGTATGTTTATTGAGGTTTTAGTTCAACATCTAGCCCTACGCTCTGTCCTATTCGTTTAAACACTGTTTAGTTGTAGTTATCTTTGCACTCACCACGCATAAACAACCGCTGTGCGCTAAAGAAATGGATGTGATTTTATTCTGCAGCCACAAAATAATATACCAATATCAGCCGCTAATATACTTGTACAGCTGTTAACGTAGTGAACATTAAAAAGGGACTGCACTGATAAAAGGAATATAAGAAAATACTGTTTTGTTGAGCTGTTTCCATGGCGATAATGTGACCCACTTACATAAGGTGTTATTACGAATTAGATATTTGAGATCTCGCACACTGATAAAAGGCTATTATATTATAACTTAATAGGGGCCTTGTGATTAATTGGCTGGCATACACCACCGTAACTTGCACCTATTAAAAGGTGCTGCTATTAAGCATCTACGCGTTAACGTATTATTATCGTAGAGACCACTGCATAGGTTATCAACATAAAGAAAACCTAATCGATACGTGAACTGGAGAGGCTATTCAACGGTTTCCAAGTCGCTATGTGGGCTAAACATCTTAAAGGATTCATCATTATCATTAAAGCGATTGTACAAAAAATTTATTCCGGATAATTTTTGTATCTTTACTGTATTTTTAATGCAACATAATGATAAAAAAGTACTGAAAAAGTACATTTGTATTAATGTGAATTTTAATTCCAAGGAATAAGGAATTCTTATATAAGCAGTATGAGAACTACACTGTGGCAAAGTCCTCAAAGAGTCACTGTCCAAGGTTACGGCCATAATACAAAACACAGGGGCGAGAGAAAGGAAAAGTGGNGCAAAGTCCTCAAAGAGTCACTGTCCAAGGTTACGGCCATAATACAAAACACAGGGGCGAGAGAAAGGAAAAGTGGGAAAAAAAAGGAAAGATAACAAACAATGTACAAATGCAAAATATCGCCGCAGAGGAAAACAGAAAAAAAAATCATCTACAGTGTTAGAGTGGAAATAAATAAACGTTTTATCACATGTACACATCGTGTCTTCAAGCCTAGCTGTCACCCCATTAGGGACGAAGAAGGAAAATTGCTCAAGTGAGAAATGGGNCCCATTAGGGACGAAGAAGGAAAATTGCTCAAGTGAGAAATGGGCGAACGTAATGCTGGTGTAGAACTACGGTATACAACAAACCAAAAACTAGTTACGCGGATACATGGACTCCAGAGAAATCACATCACGGCATAAAGACGATAACAACGTCTATATTATTTAATCATAATGATTCTTGAAGTGTTAGGAATGTTCCATTTTCAAGGTCCGATTAATATATTGTTTTCCAATATAATTAATATACCTACCTAAATACCAGAGCTTAAAGGATGTGAAATGTAGTGACTTTAATGTGCAAATTTCGCCACGGGAATCGGTATTTGATGAGAGCTCTATGATNCAAAGGATGTGAAATGTAGTGACTTTAATGTGCAAATTTCGCCACGGGAATCGGTATTTGATGAGAGCTCTATGATTTGGGAGTGATAGTTTTGTTCTTTAATTTGTGGGCGGGATGCCACAGTTTAATATAGACTGTCGTCGTATCCCGAGATAATATTGCTGATGAATATTAATAGTTCGTTTTCATGCATATGGATGAAATTATTTTATATAAAACAAAGTTTTATATGCCTATTTACCTAGTGGTATATACAAAGCTCTGTTCAGTCATTGCTGCCAGACAAGAATACTAGGTCATTAATCACTTCGTTTAAGATCCCGCAGGTAACGCCTACACCTTTAAAAAAAAAAANGCAAAGTCCTCAAAGAGTCACTGTCCAAGGTTACGGCCATAATACAAAACACAGGGGCGAGAGAAAGGAAAAGTGGAAAAAAAAGGAAAGATAACAAACAATGTACAAATGCAAAATATCGCCGCAGAGGAAAACAGAAAAAAAAAAATCATCTACAGTGTTAGAGTGGAAATAAATAAACGTCTTATCACACGTACACATCATGTCTTAAAGCCTAGCTGTCACCCCATTAGGGACGAAGAAGGAAAATTGCTGAAGTGAGAAATGGGCAAAGGTAATGCTGCTGTAGAACCACGGTATACAACAAACCATAAACTAGTTACGCGGATACATGGACTCCAGAAAAATCACATCACGGCATAAAGACGATAACAACGTCTATATTATTTAATCTTAATGATTCTTGAAGTGTTAGGAATGTTCCATTTTCAAGGTCCGATTAATATATTGTTTTCCAATATAATTAATATACCTACCTAAATACCAGAGCTCAAAGGATGTGAAATGTAGTGACTTTAATGTGCAAATTTCGCCACGGGAATCGGTATTTGATGAGAGCTCTATGATTTGGGAGTGATAGTTTTGTTCTTTAATTTGTGGGCGGGATGCCACAGTTTAATATAGACTGTCGTCGTATCCCGAGATAATATTGCTGATGAATATTAATAGTTCGTTTTCATGCATATGGATGAAATTATTTTATATAAAACAAAGTTTTATATGCCTATTTACCTAGTGGTATATACAAAGCTCTGTTCAGTCATTGCTGCCAGACAAGAATACTAGGTCATTAATCACTTCGTTTAAGATCCCGCAGGTAACGCCTACACCTTTAAAAAAAAAAAAGATTCAACAAATAACAATACATTTTCCGAATGAATTAAAATGAAGTAAAAGATTTTAACAATAATATGGTGGGGTGTGAACAAATTAATTCAATTCCACCATAGGTATATAGTGTGTATGTCAATTAATGCATATTATACTCAACAGACATAATGGACTAATCATACAGAGAACACTCCAGGTGTTGGTGCAGGAACAAAACACAATTCTGCATGACATTCTAGAAAAAAAAATAGTAAACCTCAAATACAAAAACACATCATGTAAGTTGTGGCAAAAGAAAAATGCCAATAAATAATATTATTTATTTCCGCAGTGGTGTTGGTGTAAGACTGTACATATGGTATCCATAAATAAAAGAATGGAGTTTTTCGCAAAAATTATAAATTTTCAAAAATAAATTATCACTGTTCTGAATAAATTGAAATCAAATTAAAATTGTCTGAAAATGGCTTTGATTCATAAATTGCCTGGAAAATTTCTCTAATAATTACTATTGTAAGTTCGAACAATTTCAATCAGAATAAAGATATGTCCGTTACATTTAACTGTAAAAACCTTACATAATATTCGCCGATGCTCAGTAATAAAACATAAGAAACTGGTCATCAGGGATTATTATTGTCATAAGAACGACTTACACAAACAAATACATTTAACGACACATTTTGGTAGTCACTTTAATGTTTTTTTATGAACGTGATAGAAGAACACAGTTGCTTACCGCGGTACTGGATAAGAAGGAATTGATTTTGTTTAGACAAAATAAATTAATTCCAATGCAGCAACTGCGCATAATTATGTAAAAAAAAAAGCGTGGCACAACTTCCATACATAATAACGGTCCATCTCTCAATATTATCTTGTCAGTCGTAGTGTAGTGCCACACACATCACGTTCGCTCACTGTGACGTTGTAGAACATTCAGCCGTGCATTCGAAAAGCCGGCGGGCCTCGCCCGCAACGTCTTTTAAAACGTCACGTGACAAATTTATGTACACGATAAATAATGCAAGCAAGCGTTCCATGCTTAAAGAAATTTGAAATAACTGACATTAAAACAAGTTTTGCTCACACACAATTCATAGCAGAAACACATAAATTTAAATGCTGAGCACCGGACACTCGGTCGAACCTCAGCGCTNCGCAACGTCTTTTAAAACGTCACGTGACAAATTTATGTACACGATAAATAATGCAAGCAAGCGTTCCATGCTTAAATAAATTTGAAATAATTGACATTAAAACAAGTTTCGCTCACACACAATTCATAGCAGAAACACATAAATTTAAATGCTGAGCACCGGACACTCGGTCGAACCTCAGCGCTNCGCTCACACACAATTCATAGCAGAAACACATAAATTTAAATGCTGAGCACCGGACACTCGGTCGAACCTCAGCGCTTATAATTCAAACATTACCAAAATAGTGAAAAGAAAATTACTTACATTAAACATACAGAAAAATTATAAAATAAATATAAAATAGTATTACATTCTATCAATCTTCTTTATTAAAGTCACAAAACAAACCTGTATTCAAATTTAGAGTACAATTTAGGTCTCGAGCTTACATACCTAAGTCACAAACTTACAAAATACATTCCAAAACATAAACCAACATAAAATAATTACTTAAAATAATAAAATTACATTGTCTGCAGAAATGATATGTTGTAGATGACCACCCAAGGGCGGAATAATGTTAATAACCAGGAAAAAGTATGACGGCATTAATCTAAACAAACAAAAGTCAAAACATACATATACATGAAATATGAATTAAGAGAATTAACATAACATTACATGGAAATATTACATCACATCTTTAAATTAATATCCAGTGCTTAAAATAGTGTATTTTGGGTACCTGTAAAATATATATTTATTCATGGACATATGCATTTCTCGTTCAAAAAAAAATCATTTATCTTCAGATTTTCCATACTTAAAATATTTCACCAACCTTAAAGACAAGAAACATACATATTTACATTCAAAGTAATAATAATAAGCCCATGTAAATAGATTCTTTATTTACACCATGAAAATATTCTTTCGTTGCTGAAAATACACCAACTATGCATCATTTTCAAACATTAATGTTGTTAAGTAAGTATGTTAGTACAGCAGATGATACGTGAGACAAACCGTCACGTTGCTTCGTGGAAACAATTTGTTTTACTGCGCTGTGTTTCTTACGTCGTGGCAGGTAGCAACTCTTACAAACCAGTAATGATCACTGTCTGATCTGCTGAAGCTGCCCCTGAGTTTCTGGAATTTCCTACGTGGGAATATTCGCCATGGAATCACCAGATGTCGTGAATATCTCGCCTAATCTATGATATCGATCCGTCTCTTCATACCACGTATGGGACACACTATAGTTCGATCTTCGCCCTGTAATTGCTACACAGTGCACCGCAATATTACTGTGTTTATTTTATACTTCAGTTTCCACTGTAGATGCAACACAATTATGTGCCGTAGGCACAAAACAATTGTGTTGAAATGTGAAATTTACTTGAAAATTATGTGTCAACCTGGCTTCATAAACGAAAACTTTATTCATACACAAACGTCATCCACATTTTGTTGAATTAACTTAGTGACTTTGATCACACTTCTGCTATCTCCAAACAATTGGTATACCATTAAGAAAAGCCATTTAATCACAGTTCAAACACTTCATACATATGGTATTGTTATTATATCAAGTAATTTTTTTAATTCCCATTTAAATCAACACTTGGTATTTANACACTTCATACATATGGTATTGTTATTATATCAAGTAATTTTTTTAATTCCCATTTAAATCAACACTTGGTATTTACTCAGGCAATATTAAATCATTCATATATCTTACGCCAAACTATACTTAACCGAAGGAGTTATTAATATGTGTACATTGTTTATTTGTGTACTTATGCACTAGAAATAATTACTTTCACTTCGTATTTTTATTCTTATATAGCTTCAAAATAAGGTGTTTTTGTGTCAAATTGTGAAAGAAGGAGAAAAAAAGAAGAAAATAGTGTTGAGCAGAGGCAACAATGCAGTGCGTATATTGGTGATGTTTATCCTCCAAATATTATAATTGGATTACCNGGTGATGTTTATCCTCCAAATATTATAATTGGATTACCTACATTAAGGTGTGTAAAAATGGATACGATCACAAGATAAAATGCATGACTGCTAAAGTATGAAGAGAGTAATTAACTTATACACCACTTTAAAAAACACTCTCTTCAACCAGGATAGCTTCGTGCGAGTAGTCTAAACCTTTACAGGTATTAATCATACTACTCAAACATGTCNGTGTCAAATTGTGAAAGAAGGAGAAAAAAAGAAGAAAATAGTGTTGAGCAGAGGCAACAATGCAGTGCGTATATTGTTGATGTTTATCCTCCAAATATTATAATTGGATTACCTACATTAAGGTGTGTAAAAATGGATACGATCACAAGATAAAATGCATGACTGCTAAAGTATGAAGAGAGTAATTAACTTATACACCACTTTAAAAAACGCTCTCTTCAACCAGGATAGCTTCGTGCGAGTAGTCTAAACCTTTACAGGTATTAATCATACTACTCAAACATGTCNGCTCTCTTCAACCAGGATAGCTTCGTGCGAGTAGTCTAAACCTTTACAGGTATTAATCATACTACTCAAACATGTCAAGAATATCAGGTAAAAAGACTTTTAAAACAAACAATAAATACACAGACGACAACTTCCCAATAAAATAAAACAATATTCTTCACCTGTCGAACTCGCAGACTGTCGCAGATAAGACTTCTTCATTCTTCCGGGGAACAAGTTATGCCAGGACGTCATACTTTATGTAGGCTGGGCTCTTCATACACTTATATACTTCAACAGCTTGACACAACACTATAAAAATAAACATTTCGAGACGGTCAGGCATAAGACTTCCGATACTTCCATCGCAAACACTTGATAAAAATAGTAATAATATACATATAAGAAACCCTTACACCTCGTTGTACACAAAAATACTAACAGCTCACAGCTCTGCATTGACTTATAACTCAAATCCATGTACTTGCCATAAAACTTTACATGTCTGCCTAAGAATTCATTTCTCAATGAAATTAAACTTAGTTATGTTCTCCAATTTGTATTACAGGTTTACGATAGGGTTTCAAGGAATTTATCTAATGACAACCAATGAGTTTTTTTGTATTGGAGTGATGTAGTACATAACGATTCCCAAAAATTCTTAATGTAACTGCGAAAGGACCTACACAGTTTTTTCGTGACATTGTCAATCAGACTACTGACATGGTTAGTTATTACTAGCAACAAGTCTCCAAATTTAAACTCATTAACTTTAGACATTTTCATATGCTTCCTACTTATCCCTGCGGCCATATGTAAACGGGCTTTAACAAATTTCAGCAACTCTTCATGCACTCTTAGTTTATGCTCACTGTTGCCTACCACTTCAGATAATATTGGTTGGTATTTCAACTCCAGTGGTTCCGAACGTTCACAAGTTATTACTTCATAAGGGATGTAACCAGAGCTGGAATGAACAGTATGATTCATTACCACCCACATTAAATTCGTGCAATTTAGAATTCTGTACACCGGTTGTTACATTTACACTTTCAGCTTCTTTTTGTGATACTGGTAATGTCTCCATACTGTTACACATCCATTGGGCCATCGTTCGGAGACTTTCGTTAACCCTTCTAGTTTAACTTAATTTTCGGTGTTGCCAATGTTCTGTGTGTTAACTGTTGTTAGAATGCCCAATTTAAAAACTAGGAGCATTAGGAACAAACTGTTGCAGTCCACCCTGCTGTATTGGTAGTGGTTGCATATTGGGTGGGGAAATGTGTACAGGGAATTGGAACTGTACAGAAGTCTGTTGCGGCTGTGCTGCATTACCCAGTACTGAATATTGACCTTGTGATTGGTCTTTTCCTTGCAATTGCCCGTAGCCATCTCTCTATTGTCGGTCATAATCGTAGTGGCTACTGCCAGGATATTATTGTCTCGTTTGGCCATAACTTTGGTTGAATGTTGGGGGTGGACCAGGATTATAATAGAGGTCTTGCGTCCCGATCCATCATGGGCCAAATATGATATGCGGCGGTCGTCCATTCAGACTGGGAGGCTGAAACTGGTTCTGCTGGCTGCATCTGTCATACCAGTTTTCTTGGTTATTGTCCCTGTTTTTATATTGATTGTTCCTGTAGGGGTTCCCTTCTGTAGTCCCTACGACCCCTAGGAGTTGACAATTTCCTGTTGGTATTTTGAAAACTGTCGTTTTTAAAATATATGGCGTGTTCCCGCGCATTCCTCTGGTAATATTGACCCTAATGTGTTCGGTACATATGTGGTTGTCTCTGATTGGTTTGCCTGACCTGGTCCCTTTGTTGCGTAGTACTGGTCTGCTTTTCCAAGCTTTCAAAGTTTAACAACTGATTCCTTAATTCGGTCAGAGTTGTTGGGCGGATGGCTACCCACTGTTTCTGGTAATTCATGGATAACTGACTTAAAATTATTGCAATCAGTTCAGGTTCCGTAATTTCTGGTATCATGTGCNTTTCTGGTAATTCATGGATAACTGACTTAAAATTATTGCAATCAGTTCAGGTTCCGTAATTTCTGGTATCATGTGCCGAGTAAGCTCGAAAACATTGTAGGCGTTCATCAATGGCCGTAGCCTTGTTTGGGTAATATTGTTTCTGCAGCAAGTAGAAACCTTAAATTTATTCGTATCTGAGTATCCCAAAATTTTTGCGGTGAGTGCTGCCTTAAAATCTTTAAATTTGGGAATCAATTTGAGTTTATTTCCAGCCAGATAAATGGTTTTGCCTTAACTTCTACACCTAAGAATTTCAAAACATCAATGTCAAACTAATTAAAATATTAACCATACTATTCAAACTAATTCAAAAACGTAATAGGATTTTCAGATGTTTTACCACTATAAGTGGGAACTTCCTTTGCCAATTTTCTTGCAGGATGATGTATTACTGCCGCTGTTGAATTCATGTTACAGGTACTATGCGTATCAGGTGTAATACTCTTACGAGTTATTTCAGGTGTACCATATTTCATATCAGGTATATTACTATGTGATACAACTTGACTGTGTTGTGGTGGTGAAGGTTTGATGCTGGCTGAATTAATTTTAGACTTCAAGTGAAGTCGTTGTTTAAGCTAACGTTGTGTCAAAATGCTTTGACAAACATTCAATTTCCTCAAATCTGTGTATCTTTTGTATCACTGGTTTTTTTAATAGTATTGTGTAATTTTTTGCTGCTTTAATTTTTTTCTAGTAGAAGTTATTCAAAATTTACCTGAAAACTTTCGATAGACTGTATATTTTCTTGAATGATACACTCCACCTTGCCAAAACTGTGGTCAATCTTTTAACCCTTGTTTTAATTGTATCAAATTGAACTTGGAGTTCAGTTTTTGTCTGCGTAAGATCTGCCTTGGCTGCACTTACAGTTTTTGTGTTCTGATCTAGCTTGGTGTGAACTTCTTGTAAACTTAATTTAATAGCGTTGTTGATTTTTCACGGTGTTTCGTGTTGCTTCTAAATTTTGTATCACTTGAACAGTTACTTCTGTTTCCTCAACCATTAAAATTGTGTTTATTTGCACTTGCAGTGCTGGGACGTCCGTTGCCATAGTAACTTGTGTCCCCTGGCACGCCTCCTCGCTTAAGTATGATGCTGTGTTAGTATCCATTCTCGTAGTTGCAAGGGAATACGCAGGAAATAGGGTTCTCTAACACTTGATATAATTTTAAAAGGAAATGCACAGTCTGAGGTGCTTGTATGTGTGAAGCACTTACTCTGGCCACCACGTTTGCTGCGCCACTCTTAATTTTATCTTGTCAATCGCAATGTAGGGCGACGCACATCACGTCCGCTCATTGTAATGTTGTAGAACATTCTGCCCGTGTATTCCAAAAGCCGGCGGGCCTCGCCCGCCAAGTCTTTTCAAACGTCACGTGACAAATTGATGTACACGATAAATCATGGAAGCAGGCGTTCCAAGTTTAATGACATTTAAAAAAATTGAAATTAAAACAAGTTTCTCTCACACACTTTCATCGCAGACATAAATAAACCTTAATGCGGAGCACCTGTTACTCGGTCGAACCTCGATGTCTATTAATCAAACATTTACAAAATAATGAAAGAAAATAACTTACATTAATCATACATAAATTTATCAAATAAGCATGTGATAGTATTACATGACATTAGTATATATTTTTATGGTCACATATATTAATTTTCTCAATAGTTTTTATTCCATATCAAGAGCTTAATTCATGAATTAATTTAATGAGTTCATGGATATTGCATGTATGTATTATTTGAAGGACAACAATTCGGCTGCATTCGTCGTTTCATTTATTATATTTCTGTGTCTTCTAAAGCATTCCATACATTAAATTGCCGAGAATTGGTTTAATAGTTCCAAAAATATTATTCAATGTAGTTTTTTTTTTCAAATATCAATTACTCCGAAGATTACTTGTTATGGAGTATAAAATTAATTAGTTTAATACTCTGATAAGTCACTATATAAAAATTAATTTGGTTCAGATCGATTAAATTATACTTTAAATATGACATATTACACCAAACTTTCATAAAGTCCACCATTTTAAAAATAAGAGCGATGTTTGTTTTAAGTTCATAAAAGTCGTTTTTTCCCATTGTATTACATGTGTGCGAAATTTGGGGTGAATGATAAGAGCATTTCCTGAGATGAAATTATGTTTGGCTTTCATTGGTCCCTAAATATATTTTCACTGCATCAGCACATTTTTATATACAGAATGTACGTTAANTTATGTTTGGCTTTCATTGGTCCCTAAATATATTTTCACTGCATCAGCACATTTTTATATACAGAATGTACGTTAACTCAGTCACAAACTCCAGATATAGTTTTTTTGGACTAACAGTAACACCAAAGCCCTATGCACTTATAAGATATCCGAAAACGTATTTTTATATCAAATATTTGTGTTAAAATTTGTGGCGTACAACACCTATAGGACAAGGCGGCACGATCATGCATGTAGGGCAAGTTGCAAAGGTCATTGGCCCGCGACACTTAATTATTTCACTTTGCTGGAATTATGTTTTTTTTTAATAACACATTAAATTTTTTAGGGGGTGTGTTTTCACAGGTAGAATGAATTATATCGGTTTGATGTTCCTTGTATTACCTCGTNCATTAAATTTTTTAGGGGGTGTGTTTTCACAGGTAGAATGAATTATATCGGTTTGATGTTCCTTGTATTACCTCGTTAACTCGTTTTAATAAATATTAGTTTAATCGTGAGAAGCTTGGAGATACACTGGAAAGTTAAAATGCGATTGTAATAAAGTATTATCATATATTAATAAGCTATGGAACATTACTAAATGTGGAAGCTATTTATATGGAAAATCTTCACCTTAGTCATGACTCCGAAGGCTGATGCCTATAGTAGTATTACGGCGGTCTGCACACTCCATCTCTCTACGTCTTCACGGCGCAGTGCCTTGGCGACAAAGACGCCGTCCGCCGGGCTCCCGCCTTCATATCGGGCGCGTGTTGACGGCCACGCCTTCCGGCCCGTGTTGGAGGGGATTCCTTGTGTTGTGGGCGAGGCGCCCACGGCTCGCATTCCAGTTACCAGAGATTATGTTCGCAAACGTGATACCGCTAGCGAGGCCTGACCGCATCATCATAACGGTAGGCAGCGTCACGCACCTCTTTTCTATGCTACATATCTACACGCGAGATCTACGCACCTTGTTCCCCAGGCGTTGAGTACGCCGCAACTTTGAAAACAATTAAATTATATAAAAAATTTTTTCCGGACATAAGTACATATATTGGGCTTCTGTATTACTATGGATGGAGTATTTGCACTGAGTGCCCGAAAAACCTGTGTATAATACAGGTAATAAATTCATGGATGCCGTGGTGCATGTCTGTTTATACTCGGGGCGCCAGTCAGTTCACCAAATTTTTATTCCTAATATAGTCTATTCGAGATATATTTACACTTTTTCAATCAAACCTTTGATAACACACCCCATTTATAATGTGTTAAGTTGTTTCCAAAATTTGCCACATATCACAGGTATGATTTTGTTAAGGAAAGGTTATCTTATATTTGGTTCAATTTAACTTATGCTTACATTAATTTACAAATTATAATAATTCAATTTTCATTTGTATGAATAAAAACAGAGCGAAATTGGTATGTTGGTAATGCCTAGTAGGAAATAGTTATTATGACAATATATATAAACTAACTGCGCAAAATGCGGTGCGGTGGTGTAATTTTCTAGACATAGTTAAGCCTTGTTTTCATGAGACGGAGGAGTATCCTGGAAGTAGAACTTTAGCAGGGTTTCAGAAAAGTTGGAAGTAAACAATGCTGGACCATACAAGCCTATCAAAGGCGACAGGACAACAGATCTTGCTCGCGCTACACAAGCTCCCATAGAGCAATCTTGTCACTTCCGCAACTGAAGCAGTCGCCGTAAGCTATATGGCACCCGGTGTCCTCAGTTCACGAGAATTACCTGCTGCTGTAGTTATTGAATGCGGTACGCCGCCAGTACCGTTAAATAGAGAAACAGCCAAAAAGTAGCATCTTTCTTTGCGAGGTCGTTAGAGCAGCGGACTATCCCATAGCAGTGTCTGACTTGTCTGTGCGCAAATCCCGAATTCGCCGATTACCGATGCGTTTCCTCGGACATCATGACGTTATTACTGGTAACTAAATACACAACAGAGTAATCTAGGTCTTTTAAGACGTAATTATAAAAAAAATGACGATTGTTGCAGTATTTTAATATATAATTTAAGACTGATAACTTGCCTTAGCAATTCCTTACACGATCATCTCAAAAGTGAATGTGTCTAAACTGTAATCAAGAGGACAATGTGCATACTGTTTTTAATTTTCTGATAGATCTGCCCCGCTGGGTTCAAATAACCGATATGAGAATTCATTTTTTATTACCTGATGTCATCGGCGCAATACTTACAATATACTATTTCAGGATCTCTTCTATCTCTAATAAAACCTGGCCATCTTCTCAAAATTATTTACGTTGTGCAACTACGATAATTGTTGACAGCTCGAAATAGCGACAAAGACAGGAGGGACAGGCAAGTGTTCTGAGGTTAGAAATTCGACCGAGACCCAGAGACCCTTCACGCTAGTACGAAATTAAAGGAGATAATTAATAGGAAATATTACGAGTCCGTAGTTCGCGGAATAAGAGATATGCAAATAAGTGAAAAAAGTTATAAGTAAGAACTGTTAAATTTGGCTGGTGGACCCCAAAGAATTTATTATTTTATAATTGCACGAAAGATTGTTCAACTCGTACGTATTGTATATGGTGATATTTCCTAAAATAAAACTATTTGAAACTTCACATTTTAAAAATTATTTTATGTTAAATACAATATTCTTGTCTTTCGTTGCAGCCATAATAACAAATACTAACTAAGTTGCACAGATAAAAAAACTTACAACATAGACTAATCTCGTGGGCTACTGCTTGACATNATTTTACAACATAGACTAATGTCGTGGGCTACTGCTTGACATATATGAAAACATCAAATAACAGTTCATATATTAAAAAAAAGATAAATATATGCAAAAAAATATATTATATTTAACATTTTTCTCATTCATCTGGTTTATGATTTAGTGATTACATATACGTTACGTAGTAGGCCTTGGGATTAGTTTAATTTGTTATTATTTTAATCTGGACAACTTATTTAAAATTTGTTATTATGGCTGCNGGTAGGCCTTGGGATTAGTTTAATTTGTTATTATTTTAATCTGGACAACTTATTTAAAATTTGTTATTATGGCTGCAGCAAAACAGACGAATTTTGTATCTCACATCAAATTATTCAAAAATATAAAGTGCAAAATTTTTTTATGGGAGGGAAATGTCATCCCATACAATGCGTAAGAGTTGAACGATGTTTGGTCCAAATATAAAATTACAAATTTTTTGTGTTCTTACACCTTAATATTTTACATTCAGAAGCCCGGGAGAAACTTTAAATAGGCCATTATGGTTTACATTCAACATTTTCCCAAGGGTATTTATTCCATACCCTCAGCCGTCTTTCATACACAAACTTAAGTCTGGATACATCACTTTTTCTAACGGAGGCCCCCTTAGACCGCCCTCTGCATACAGAACAACTTTCCCTTGGACGTGTGTGCACGCAAAGGGCCGCGACTCATAGCTAAATGAGAATCAAATACACCCCCCCCCCNCCTCCAGAACTGCAAAAATCCTGTTCTTACTAAGTATGTTAAGTAAATTGAAAACCAATAATTATCGATGTCTTTGTAACACACTTTGGATTGAATGGCCCACTTCTCAAATCTCAAATAATTCCCCGACTTGCATCGTGCTTGGCATTTTCTCTTGCTTTAACACTTTGCGTCTTAATGCTGTGCCTGTTGATAAAACCAGCAACTCGCATCACGTTTTATGTTGTTCAACCACTCGCAAGGTGCTGTGTTGTTTCACTGGCACTTGATAAATAATTGATTCTTACTTAACTCTCACGAAGAAACTTCAAATTTTCGAAGAAGTTCCGTTTGTCTTTCTCCTTCCTAACATTTTTAATGTTTGATTAGAAAATAGTAAAGCATTTTTTTTATTTACAAACATTGAAAATGATACCTTAGCGTAGATATTTTTTAATCATTGTAATAATCCGTTAGGGTTTATATTATTTTCATTGTTTTCTGCTTCATGTATTAGGCACTGGAGGCAGTTTCTAATTTCCTTCTTAACACTTATGTTGGTAATTGTATACCGAAATGTCACTGTCAGTTTGTTTTAGGAATAAAATTTTAAAATATCGTAATTGTTTTGTATTTACAGTAGTGCTGTTAAATTTAGTAATCTTACTTTTATAGATATTTCCCAGTTTAATGTTTTTATCTACACCGCGAGCTGCGTGATTAAGAGACCTACCACAAAGCCAGAACTGTCAATACAGTGTGACTATGGCACTGAGTTTGTCTTTATATTTTTGCATAGTAACCATTAAATATTTGTGAAGTTACATTTTCTCTCTCTTTAAATTCACCAATTATGTGGTGGAATTCTTCAACAGTGGCGTAAATTGAGTGACTCATTTGCATTATTTAATTTTCTCTCCTATTATTTTAACGTAATGATAACATTTTAATTTTGTCTTTAAAATGAAATGTAGTGGTTCGAAGCTAATGGCTTCATAGCTTGCTGGTGTTCGATAAGGCCTGCATCTTTTAAGTTACTTCACCTGATACCCAGTAGCACTCTTTAACGGGGTTTCGGCGACAGCACATCGCAGTCCAGGAAATGTGAATAATTGTTATTTATGCAGCCTAATTTGATCCCACACCATGAGCTGTGGTGTTTTGCAAGTTAATAGAACCTTTTAACGATGACACAAAATACGAATAGAATTTTGGTCTTAACACTTGAAATTCGTCTGTAAACTCCGAAAAACTGAGGATTAATTGATTTTTCTTGATAATTGTAATCTTGAAATATAGCTTTGAGGCACCTTTTCCTAGTCGTATACATTTTGAAATGCTTCTGCACAAAATCTAAGTACACATTCTGTATTTGACCATACGTGGCAGGACGCAACAAAACCAGATTATGAAGCAGATATCCAGCATCAATTGTTGTTTTGTTGGGTTGTTTGTGGAATTTTCCTCAGGTGTGGTATAGGAAAATATGTGCAGAAAATCTTATTTAAGTTCCCTACGCATTCACACTTCTTCGAAAAGAGCTGGAGGTATCATAGAAAGTTCGTAAGTAAGATAGTCTTTTGAGATAATACTCAGTCGTCATTACACACACGCACACTATCCACATAAAGCTGGGGTGAGGATTTACTTCTACGTCATAATCCCGAATTAATATACTTGGAGTCATTGTTGATAGAGTTTTGACTCTATTCTATGTCAGTCTAATTTCACCGAATGTTTATCCAGTTGTACCTGTCATGACAGCCAGGCCAACATATTCTGCTTGGTCACAGTTAATACTATCATATCCTACGACACCAGACGCAAGTGATAATGGGTAGTCGGAATTCCAGGGCGAGTGTTCGTTAATTCAGGGCAGTAGGACATCGCGAGCTTCTCTTGTTCGGCGGGAATATCTGAACTCAGCATACTGCTCAGACGTTCCGTCTTCCACAGAGAATTGCACAATTTTAGGAATGCGGGAAGGGCTGCTAAAAAATAGGCCAGGGTACTATCTAAGATTCCACAACCTCCTCTAAGTCCTCTTTGGGATCCTGCTCTATAGACATGTCTGTGCACACTCCTCCCCAGAAATTTATCTTCCTCCGCACTGCGAAAAACCCTTCAAGTGAAAAATAATTAACTTCTCTGATGGCATTCGAGATGGGAGTTCCTCCATCTGCTGAACATCTACTCTATGTCAGCTGATTTATCATGGTGGAAGTGTCCAGCAAAATGCAGGTCTGGCAACATAAACCGCAGACGCTGCAAATGAAGATCCCAATCACCCCACCTTTCAGCTGTGATAAAGAGGCGTGATACATCGACTTGCCGCAAGTACTGGACCCATAGTTTGCCAGTACAGCTTTGTTCCAGCAATGCAGTGCACATTCTCTCATATGATGTCAGAAAACTCACCAGCACAGGCGACTCCACAGCATCTGTAATGATTCGCTCATCAGCTGAAACCTCAGGGAAGATATTGTGTAATACTTCTTGGTTTATTCAAAAAAACTTCTCCATCTCCAATATCATAGTTATCATGGCCTGATAAGTTAGGATGTGCGCACGCACTGCTCTAGAAAACGCATGGTCAGAAATCATGTGTGTTACTGAAGATGTAGCATAAACTTGCGTCCATTGTTCTTCTATCCCACTGCCAGACATAANTCAGAAATCATGTGTGTTACTGAAGATGTAGCATAAACTTGCGTCCATTGTTCTTCTATCCCACTGCCAGACATAACGAATTGAACATATTCAAGAAAACCACCCAGCTTAAGTGTCACAATATCCAGTTCCCCAGAGGGTGTTGAAGTGACGATTTTTGATTCTTTGGCATAACTTGGCTTATGAAGTCTCAATACAGCTACTCTGGTTGTAGTGTTTAATTTCTTCGTCTGGAAACAAAAGTGCAGTATAAATTGTTCAGCGATCTGGTGGGTCCGAAATTTATAAACGGGGCTGCCTCAATTTTAGTGATAGAGCAGCTTATNATAAATTGTTCAGCGATCTGGTGGGTCCGAAATTTATAAACGGGGCTGCCTCAATTTTAGTGATAGAGCAGCTTATTTTCCCTGTATATACAGCTTCACATAAAACCATTCCGGGATGGTACCGAAGACTTTTCTAACCATCTAGCAGAGGACCAAAGTAAATCCGATGCAATAGCATTTTTCACAGACCAAGCTGTAGCATCAGAGGCAGTGAGTGTCCATCTCGCGAATGGTAATGACCTTGAGTCCTGGAAGTGCAGACTACTTGTAACTACCATTTTGAAGTTTGCCTCTGGCAGCTATGATGTCTGTTAATAATGGGTGAATCAGTCTGTTTGCTGTCGCGGATTCTTGATTTTGGACTGGGGTAATAAATAGCACACGCCCCATAGAGTCAAATGTACCCTGTCCTGTGCGGGTTATGATATTAAAATCAGCATTAACAAAGTAAAATGAAATATATATATACTCCCATACTTCCACCATCCTTGGCTCTGTCACACTCCAGAGCTGAAAATTCCTATCTGCAAAGAAAATTGTTTTAAACAGTATGTAAGAATTAATAAATTACACACCACAAATTTATGACAATTAAGGGCTCTTCCAAGAAAGTACAGAGGAATAAGGGATAAGGAATAGTTCAAGATGGTAAGGATTACTTTCATAAATAAAACACACAAGTATCCTTGTATGATGTAGAAGCACATGTATGCAATGCCTCACCTTTGAACATCTCTGTAGCTTGCAGTGAATGAAAGACTGCTGAGAATATCTACCAGCTGTCTCGATACATGATGCTGGTGAATATATGCNTGTAGCTTGCAGTGAATGAAAGACTGCTGAGAATATCTACCAGCTGTCTCGATACATGATGCTGGTGAATATATGCGAAAATGCTTGGTAGTGTAGGCGATACATAAGAACGGGTGGCAACATGCAGATTTATGGCTTCTCCGATTACTGTCCTCTTTCTCTCGACGACTTCAGCATGATCTCTTAAAACGTGAATAATTTTATTTAAAAAAATTTCCGAACCTTTAGGCAGCGGTGCTGCCTCCACAATCAAACCTTCGTCTCTTCTTCTGNAATTTTATTTAAAAAAATTTCCGAACCTTTAGGCAGCGGTGCTGCCTCCACAATCAAACCTTCGTCTCTTCTTCTGTGATTTATTTGGTCCGAGTACAATTTGTCATGCAGAATACTACACGCAGTTTCCTATAAGTTTACAATGGTTGAATTTACTCATCGTTCAGCTATAAAGACAGTATTCCAAAAATGCTCGTAAGGTTTTTCCTTGAGATATTTGGCAGTGTAAACTGAATAGTTATTCTAGACAGCCGGCAGCTGCACTTGGCAAGGCGTGCTAATGATTTCGACTAGGCGACTCACGCCTGGGCTTTGGTAGACGTATCTTTTCAACTGTCAATCACAGATAAATGGCTAATAAACCGTCGGGAATGATAAATCATGACGCCTATCATCTTCCAAGCTACTTTTCAGCTATCTGGTATGGTTTTTAGTTTCTGAGTTAATTTATTTGTAACATTACTATTTTTCTAGAACTTTTTTGACAGGAAATTGCCATGGCGGGGCCCTTAATATAATATTTCTCACTTAGTTAACTTGTTATGTAGACCAGCAGAATATTCCATCGAATTAATTATCATACAGAATAGTTTCGTTAAGTTAGGTTAGTATTTGAAGATTAATTTTGACCCTCTGTTGATTCGTGTCACTTAAGATATTCTTGCACGAAAAATGGGGGGAATAGGGGAAATTCAGCATTTTTTTCTATAAGGTAAGTAGTTCTTATTACAAAAATTCCAGCTTTATAACATAATTTTCCGGGTAAGGGTCGTTTTCGGCATAAAATTGTGTCCATCCTTAGATTAAAAATGTTATCAAATTAATTTTTAAAAAGTATTTAAATTAGAGTAGATGGGAAATGAAGGTTTCATCTTATAGGCTGGTGGCTGCGGTGTCTCGGTGACTAGCTCCGCCATCTTGGTTGACATCATTGCAGCTATCTTTGACGTTCTGGAACTTGTTTTTAGTAGCTATCATATTTCTGTCTACCATTTTCTTTCCCGTCCGTCATCTTGTTTCCTATCTGTTCCACACAAAATGTCCCATTTTCCCCTCAAAATAACTCATTTTCAACCTGAAATGTACAGTTTTACCCTCAAAATATCTGGAAATTTTTCTGTATAGTAAAAAATTCTCGTTTTTTTTTTTTTTTTTTTGGTAACTGCAGTAACACGTCCGCCGTAATGACAGCTCCTTAAAACATCGCTAGGATATCTAGGTGCAACATTAAGAGCATTATATAGATAAAAATAGTACTGCTCCTCAATTCGCCTTACTGACTCCGTTTTGGGGACTGGAGTGTAAGCAGTCAGGAGGCGTCATGGCTTCGATTGGCTATAAAACGATATACACTGAAGAGCCAAAACAACTGGTACACCTGCCTAATATCGTTTAGGGCCCCCGCGAGCACGCAGAAAAGACGCAAGATGACGTGGCATGGACTCGACTAATGTCTGAAAATTTGCAGGAGGCAATTCACACCATGAATCCTGCAGGGCAGTCCACTAATACATAGGAGTGCGAGGCGGTGGAGATCTCTTCTGAACAGCACGTTGCAAGGGATCCCAGATATGCTCAATAATGTTCATGTCTGGTGATTTAG
>NQII01000027.1:9831-33988 GCA_002778355.1 Clitarchus hookeri | reverse complement strand
AACATCCGATTTTGATTCTCCGAATTCTGCCTCAATGATGCAGTTGACTGCACGCTAGATTAATTGTACGAGTTTTTCTCAATAAGAATCCCGGGTAAGTCACTCGTGTATTTTAATTACTCTTGTTACTGTTTCACGTGTTTCTGGTTTGATCTCTAATTATATTGGTGTCATTGAGAAGTCAACGCCTACCTACCAGCCAAGTTTTTAAGAACTTCACGGAAATTTTAGCACCCATGTAGAGGAAAGTAGGTACAATAGCTATAAGTAACTTTTGTTTCTCTTTTAGTATGTGAGGTGTGTATAGTATGTCGGGTAGTATGTGGCTAAATGTATTTTTTTGGTGTTGGTCAATAGAGCAGATGGTATGGGAAATAGGTATACATTTTTGGTTATTCCTCCTGTGTTTGGACTGAATGGTTGAGACATGCTTCAATTATTGTGATTGGTAAGGGTGGTGAGTATATTTTGCNGCCTCCTGTGTTTGGACTGAATGGTTGAGACATGCTTCAATTATTGTGATTGGTAAGGGTGGTGAGTATATTTTGCCTGGTGTCGATTGGTAGAGAATACCGAATGGGTGCTAGGTTATAGGGGGTTCTAAACTGGTAATCTTGGTTTATGATGGACGATATAGTTTGTTTTAAGAATGGTACGTTTTACAGTATATTTGTGTAAAGATTGCCTTGAATGTCAAAAGGAATTGTCAGTACTTGTGTTTCGGTGAGTCCTATACTGCTAAGGCATTCTTGAATTAAAGTGCGTTCTATGGGTGGTCATCGCATTTGGCTAGTGTCAGTCGTTATGATTNACTGCTAAGGCATTCTTGAATTAAAGTGCGTTCTATGGGTGGTCATCGCATTTGGCTAGTGTCAGTCGTTATGATTGATTGCGTGTGAAGAAGTGGATTTTGTCTCGGTTTTTGAAATGGCTTTGTATTGTATGAACTGCAAGTTTGCTTGGTATGGTTGTTGTATTTTTGACTATTATGGGGTAGTATGGCGACTATTATATTTGGCTTGTGTCGGTGGGTAGAAATCAGGATAAGTGGGCAGTAGGTAAATTTATGGTAGGGCTTGTGTGGACCGATTTGTTGAGGCTACATTTAATTATAGTGGACGGTGAATATATTTCGTCAGGTGTTGGTAGAAGAGATGACATGAGTATTAGTTATTTATTATGGTAGGAGCCATGCGGTCTGAATGTTTGAGGTGTGGTTGAATTATGGTGTGTGGTAATTACAAGTGGTGTCGATTGGCAGAGCATATGGTATTGTTGTTAGGTTATGGGTTGGTTTGAACTCTTTAGTTGCATGGTAAACTTTAGTTATGGCGGATGTAACATTGAATGGCATGGTGCCTGTAGGAGATAAAAGGGTTTGGGTTCCAGTTGGGAAGCTTAGTTTGACAGTGGCAGTCGTAAAATAAACTCCGTCTCAGCTCATGCAAGCAACTGGAATATATTATGCAGCCAAATGANAAAAGGGTTTGGGTTCCAGTTGAGAAGCTTAGTTTGACAGTGGCAGTCGTAAAATAAACTCCGTCTCAGCTCATGCAAGCAACTGGAATATATTATGCAGCCAAATGATTGCCTGGCCTTCTATATCTAAGGTTGTCACATTGCCACCGACTTATTCAGGCGTGACGCCAACATCACCGCCAACTTCTTCGGATGGGACACCTACAGCAATGCAGCCATCTATAACTTCGTCAAGGATTCGTTGCTGTTACTGCGACAAGATATTTGCCTATAGCCAAAGTGCAAGGAAGCATGAAAAAACTATTTGCGTAAAGGGTCCTTTCTGTACTACGCAACTATGTGTCAAGAGCAAACATGTGTTCAACCATTGTGATAGGCTGAAGAGTTATGTCGCGATTTTAATGGCATAGTTTAAGTAGCTATGAAACGACCTCTACTAGAAGGTGGTGACAAAATATTGACTGGATTCCACCTGAAACAATGATCATTCAAGTGTACTTTAAATATTATGTGATTGGAAATAACTTTGTGGATGCGAAAGACATATGTTCAGGTAAGTACCTGAACCATATTAAGCAAATGGCAATCAATCATCTAACGTAAGAATTTCAAGACGGTCCCATAAAAAATATTGTTCTACTGAAGATTACCTACAAAACGCTTTGTGCATTTCGATGAAGTAATCAGTCGCCGAGAATTCAAGACAGAAAAAAAACTCCACACTCTTGATACTATCCCACAGGCTGTATTTTCCTAGAAAATAAAAAACTTTGCCGTGAAGAAGACTATATGACTAAGGGTTCTGGCTGTACGCTTGCTAGTGTAGATTCTTCCTCGAACTGCTTATAAACAAATTATATTTATTATGTGAAATGTGAGCCTGTTGCTAGAATGATGCTATATCATTGGAAAAGAGACTGTTGAGATTCTGTTTTATTATGTCTGTTGACTGAATTATATAAAAATGTATATTTTTTCAGTGAATAGAATAAGTGTTTAATTTCTCGTCGGTTTTGTACTCTTTGCGCTTTCCTTGTATAAGGAATATGGTGGCGTTGGTTTTGCAGAACCACCACTGTATTACAGTAGTGTAAGTAAGCATGGTATTAATAAGAAGTAAAATGATGTCGGCACACTATTTTATTTGAATGCTACGTCTTAAATATTTGCTGNCAGCATGGTATTAATAAGAAGTAAAATGATGTCGGCACACTATTTTATTTGAATGCTACGTCTTAAATATTTGCTGTGATGTCCTATCACTGAATGCCTACAATAAATTATTTAATATCAAGGTATATGTTAAAATGAATTGCACNGGCACTTGTTAAATGTCTGAGTCTATCAACAAGTTCATTCTGGTATTCGGTAATTATACCATAACACACACACACACACACACACACATATATATATATATATAGGTATAAACAGAGAGTTATGATATATTAATATATATAATTATGATTAGTATAATTTAAAGATAATTTTTATTTCAATGTATATTCCTATAAGCATCTAAAATAATATATTTTATATTATTACATAGGTATCTGCGTGTTTTCATCTAGAAAGAACAAGTACGTAGATTTATCATAGTGCTACCACATTTATTTACATTTTAATGTATGACAGAAGGTATTCTGTGAGCATAAACCGGTCTCTTTATTGTAAAATAATCCCACTTATAAGCGAAAATGGCAGTTATCTTTCTGTCATACTCGATTTGGAAGCGCTCTCCCGTCATTCTATTTAACGATTTAACAAATTCAATCAAAAATTTTATGCGGAAAGTAGCTATTTGAAAAATCTGAACGGAGCGTCTTTTTAGACAATTTTGTAAGATAGCCCCATTTAAGAAATAAGGTTTTTATGCTACGCCTCAGAGACCAACTAACCGATTGCCACCAAATTTTTCACTCAAGTAGCGTTATAGCAGGCCACGTAAACTTATGTGTTTTTAGTGGCTCAGACACTTATTTTCAAAATTATGGCCAAGTAATTATTTCAGTTTAGTAAACACTATCATTAAAAAAAACATTATACTGATTAACATCCGATTTTGATTCTCCGAATTCTGCCTCAATGATGCAGTTGACTGCACGCTAGATTAATTGTACGAGTTTTTCTCAATAAGAATCCCGGGTAAGTCACTCGTGTATTTTAATTACTCTTGTTACTGTTTCACGTGTTTCTGGTTTGATCTCTAATTNTAAGAATCCCGGGTAAGTCACTCGTGTATTTTAATTACTCTTGTTACTGTTTCACGTGTTTCTGGTTTGATCTCTAATTATATTGGTGTCATTGAGAAGTCAACGCCTACCTACCAGCCAAGTTTTTAAGAACTTCACGGAAATTTTAGCACCCATGTAGAGGAAAGTAGGTACAATAGCTATAAGTAACTTTTGTTTCTCTTTTAGTATGTGAGGTGTGTATAGTATGTCGGGTAGTATGTGGCTAAATGTATTTTATTGGTGTTGGTCAATAGAGCAGATGGTATGGGAAATAGGTATACATTTTTGGTTATGCCTCCTGTGTTTGGACTGAATGGTTGAGACATGCTTCAATTATTGTGATTGGTAAGGGTGGTGAGTATATTTTGCCTGGTGTCGATTGGTAGAGAATACCGAATGGGTGCTAGGTTATAGGGGGTTCTAAACTGGTAATCTTGGTTTATGATGGACGATATAGTTTGTTTTAAGAATGGTACGTTTTACAGTATATTTGTGTAAAGATTGCCTTGAATGTCAAAAGGAATTGTCAGTACTTGTGTTTCGGTGAGTCCTATACTGCTAAGGCATTCTTGAATTAAAGTGCGTTCTATGGGTGGTCATCGCATTTGGCTAGTGTCAGTCGTTATGATTTATTGCGTGTGAAGAAGTGGATTTTGTCTCGGTTTTTGAAATGGCTTTGTATTGTATGAACTGCAAGTTTGCTTGGTATGGTTGTTGTATTTTTGACTATTATGGGGTAGTATGGCGACTATTATATTTGGCTTGTGTCGGTGGGTAGAAATCAGGATAAGTGGGCAGTAGGTAAATTTATGGTAGGGCTTGTGTGGACCGAATTGTTGAGGCTACATTTAATTATAGTGGACGGTTAATATATTTCGTCAGGTGTTGGTAGAAGAGATGACATGAGTATTAGTTATTTATTATGGTAGGAGCCATGCGGTCTGAATGTTTGAGGTGTGGTTGAATTATGGTGTGTGGTAATTACAAGTGGTGTCGATTGGCAGAGCATATGGTATTGTTGTTAGGTTATGGGTTGGTCTGAACTCTTTAGTTGCATGGTAAACTTTAGTTATGGCGGATGTAACATTGAATGGCATGGTTCCTGTAGGAGATAAAAGGGTTTGGGTTCCAGTTGGGAAGCTTAGTTTGACAGTGGCAGTCGTAAAATAAACTCCGTCTCAGCTCATGTAAGCAACTGGAATATATTATGCAGCCAAATGATTGCCTGGCCTTCTATATCTAAGGTTGTCACATTGCCACCGACNTAAGCAACTGGAATATATTATGCAGCCAAATGATTGCCTGGCCTTCTATATCTAAGGTTGTCACATTGCCACCGACTTATTCAGGCGTGACGCCAACATCACCGCCAACTTCTTCGGATGGGACACCTACAGCAATGCAGCCATCTATAACTTCGTCAAGGATTCGTTGCTGTTACTGCGACAAGATATTTGCCTATAGCCAAAGTGCAAGGAAGCATGAAAAAACTATTTGCGTAAAGGGTCCTTTCTGTACTACCCAACTATGTGTCAAGAGCAAACATGTGTTCAACCATTGTGATAGGCTGAAGAGTTATGTCGCGATTTTAATGGCANCCAACTATGTGTCAAGAGCAAACATGTGTTCAACCATTGTGATAGGCTGAAGAGTTATGTCGCGATTTTAATGGCACAGTTTAAGTAGCTATGAAACGACCTCTACTAGAAGTTGGTGACAAAATATTGACTGGATTCCACCTGAAACAATGATCATTCAAGTGTACTTTAAATATTATGTGATTGGAAATAACTTCNAAATATTGACTGGATTCCACCTGAAACAATGATCATTCAAGTGTACTTTAAATATTATGTGATTGGAAATAACTTCGTGGATGCGAAAGACATATGTTCAGGTAAGTACCTGAACCATATTAAGCAAATGGCAATCAATCATCTAACGTAAGAATTTCAAGACGGTCCCATAAAAAATATTGTTCTACTGAAGATTACCTACAAAACGCTTTGTGCATTTCGATGAAGTAATCAGTCGCCGAGAATTCAAGACAGAAAAAAAACTCCACACTCTTGATACTATCCCACAGGCTGTATTTTCCTAGAAAATAAAAAACTTTGCCGTGAAGAAGACTATATGACTAACGGTTCTGGTTGTACGCTTGCTAGTGGAGATTCTTCCTCAAACTGCTTATAAACAAATTATATTTATTATGTAAAATGTGAGCCTGTTGCTAGAATGATGCTATATCATTGGAAAAGAGACTGTTGAGATTCTGTTTTATTATGTCTGTTGACTGAATTATATAAAAATGTATATTTTTTCAGTGAATAGAATAAGTGTTTCATTTCTCGTCGGTGTTGTACTCTTTGCGCTTTCCTTGTATAAGGAATATGGTGGCGTTGGTTTTGCAGAACCGCCACTGTATTACAGTAGTGTAAGTCAGCATGGTATTAATAAGAAGTAAAATGATGTCGGCACACTATTTTATTTGAATGCTACGTCTTAAATAGTTGCTGTGATGTCCTATCACTGAATGCCTACAATAAATTATTTAATATCAAGGTATATGTTAAAATGAATTGCACAACACTTAGAGTTTATTAATATTGTAATACATTCTCAGCAGGATGGACGAAACAGATTTGGAAGTATGCTGCTAAAATGGTAGAAATGTAACCCTGAGACCTGCAGCGCGGAGTGCGATGGTCGAGTCAGGCCTGACCGGACCAGCTTCAGAGCAGTACAAGTTCCAGATTGGTCATACATAATTTCTACATGACTGTTCTTGCTATAATAAAGCTCCAGTTATTTTCTAGTAAACACAAATGACCAACTAAATGCAAAAATTAGATTGTTAAAGGTCAGGGTCATATTACCTAATTTAAGTTATTGTAAGCGATTTAATCCGAATGACTTGGTGTAGAGCAGGCTAATAAATCATGAAAGATAAGTGGTGGAATGGTGGNTTGTAAGCGATTTAATCCGAATGACTTGGTGTAGAGCAGGCTAATAAATCATGAAAGATAAGTGGTGGAATGGTGGCTAAATCGAGAAGCAGCATATAACCCAAGATAGCGGTTCGAAGGGGGCCGAATAATTAGCAGGCGACCTAATCTCGAATGACGGCGTTGCATAAATAATTAGTAAACCAATTGGCAGTCGTGCAAATGTGAGTAATAAGGCTCACTCTCTCTGCCATACAAACACATGGTGGACAACTTTGATACACACAAGCAGAAGACGAGGGAACCAACAGGATGACTGTGCAGGTCGTCGAGCAGTTGGAGGGTGTGGTGACATACATTGTTCGATTTTAGTAAATTTTTTTATGATTTGGAATTAACTGATGAGGGAAAGGGGGTGCAGTTTATACCGGGTGGGGGAGTGTGAGGTTAACAATATATCTTCTTCTAAATATGACTATTTTCGTTTATATTTGTATTTTCTATAATTTTTATGATAATGCTAGTTATTGTCTTGGACTTGGGGGGGGGGANGGGGGGGGGGAGGGGTTTTTTTAGGGTGTTTGCCCGAACAGGTGGAATATAGGTTATCATTATATTTTCTTAGATTTTTAGAATTTTTTTAATTTTTATGAATTAATTCAATTTTTTACTATTTTTATCACTTTTTTCATGGAGACTGTTGTCAAAGACAGCACCACTGGCATCCAATATGGTACCCAGTGTTATCGATGTAATTTTTCCCGCGATTTTTAGATTTATTTGGCGATTTTTTGCGTTTTTTCCTAGTATTTTATGATGGAATGGGGTGGTTGGAAAGATGAAGGGGGTGTAGTTTATGGAGGACGGGGTAGTGTGAGATTAACATTATACGTTCCTCGAAATTAAATGTTTTTGTTTTTTTATATATTTTTTAATGGTTTTGGAGGTTCGCGAGAGTTCGGTGGTGTTGGTTAGGTGCTTGCGGTCGAGCGAAGGGTGGGTGGGGTTACATAATGTGTTCTTCTGTATTTTATTATTTTATATTTTTGTGAATTTTCCTGATTTTTAAATGATTATGAATAGTGGAGAGAGTAGTTGTGCTTGGTTAGGCGTGGTGTGAAGGGGGGTCGTCTGCCGGTAATAATCGAGCCCCTTAAATCCTTCCAATGGCTTGAAAAGTGCCTTTCGGGGGATCATTTTTGCAAATGGGGGCTCGGTGCATCTTTGAGGGAAAGACGGAAAATTTTAAGGAATAAAGGGAATTCCAGGAAATTTTTGGGGAAATCCTACGGATTTTGTAGAGGTTCTAAGATAAAAAGGAAAATTTTGAGGGAAAACGGGAAATTAGAGACGTCATGCAAGATGGTGTACAGAGTAACGGTGCGCAGCCCCCAGCTCTTGTGCTGGAGTCTACCGTACCCTACTAATCTTAGGTTTTTAAAATAAATTATGTAATCATTTCATGCTACAAATATAAGACTGTGTCTGCCTTACTACACGTCATGTTTTAACTACAATATGTCTATATCTGACCACTACGATCTTTTAAGGATATTTGATAATCCTTTTAGAATTGTTTAAGATAGAGTTGTCATATTAAAATTATAGCTAACATTCCTGACCTCGATCGAGGCGATGTGGTCGATTATGACTTTATCATTCTTATTAGTAAAGTTGGTTGCCATTCCCCCCCACTGAAATGATAGCCACCAAATTCATATCATAGGCATCGCTTCTGACTTCGATCAGGGTGGTCTGGCCAATATGTCTTTGGCCTTCTTATAAGCATAGTTAAATGCCATTTTCCATCCATTGAAACTATAGTCATGAAATTCATATCATAGGTGTCACTTATGACCTAGATCAAAGTAATATGGTCTATTAAGCATTAATCCTCCTTATAAACAAAGTTCGCTGCCATTTTCGATCCATTGCAGCTATAAACATCAAATTAATTTCATAGTACAACTTCTGACATGGACCAGTGTGTTTTGGCCTGGGTATGGCTTAAGCCCTCTTACAAGCATACTTGACTGTCATTACCTATCAATTCAAATCATAGTATTAAATTTCCATCATAGGTGACACTAGTAATATAGACAATAAAGACTTAAGCGTTATTATATGCATTGTTGATAATCATTAAATAGGCATTGAAGCTATAGCTGCCAAATTACTTCCACAGGTAACACCAATGAATTTGATCAATTTGATATTGTCAATTATGCCTTAATACTTATCAAAAGCATAATAATCTGCCATTTTCAATCCAATGAAACTATAGCTGCCAAATAAATATTATATATATCACCCTTGACTGTGCTCAAGACGATCGAGTCAATTATGGCCTAAACATTCAAATAAGTCTAGTTGGCTGCTATTTTCGAACCATTTAAGTTATAGTCGCCAAGTTTGTATCGTAGGCACTGCTCCTGACTTCGATCAAGGTAATAAGAGAGTTATGCCCTAGCCTACTCATAGCATAGTTGTCGATTATTTTCCTTCTTATTCATTGCATTTGTAACAACCAAATTTGTGTTATACATAACATTGTCATCCTTAAAGGAGATTAAAAGTATATTGCGCCTTAGTCCTTCTTATAAACATTGTTGTTTACATTTCCAATCTATTGAAGTTATAACTGACAAATTGATGTCGTATTTAGCACTTCTACCTAAATCGAGGCGAAATGGTTCACTATGCATTAAGCCTTCATACAAGCATAGTTTCCCAGCTTGTAACTGTAAATTTTAAGCACCTGAGAAATTAGATCATATGGATTTACACCATGCTAAGAAAATAAGGTAATGCACACTTTAACTCACTTTCTTTTATAAGCATCTTTTCTTGCTTCTTACCAGGACAATGGTGTATTACCTCCGACTGCCCATATACCTTTAAACAATGCTTCCTTGAGAAAAGCACTTAGAAAAATATATGTATAACTCGTTTACCTTGCATTTAAAAGTCGCGAATGGGCCCTTTATTTGTATATGTTTCTTGTACGAGTATTGATAACTACGATGCGATAATAGAATAATTACTTATGCTCTAAAAACCTAAGGTATTTTTTAAAATTTTATTCGCAAAATTTAAATTAATGTATCTTGCAACAAGCAATATACCTCACCCAGACTTTTAAACGAGTTTGTTCTCTGATGTTACTCGGCGATTGTCGAACCCTAAAACTTCAATATTTTTATTCAGTCACTACATCCATCCACGAAAATCTCCTCTATAACGTGCATGCGAACATAGCAATTTTGTAATGTAAATCTCGTTCAAAAACGAAATAAATATGTCAAAAAGCAAACTTGTACTAAGCAATATTAGCTGGCAATGGTGGACGAAACACTTGATTATTTATGTACCCCATAGAAAAAAATCGCACGTGGTAAGATCCGGGCTTCTTGGGGGCCAGTGATGAAGAGCCTGGTCACCAGCTGNATGATAGCCACCAAATTCATATCATAGGCATCGCTTCTGACTTCGATCAGGGTGGTCTGGCCAATATGTCTTTGGCCTTCTTATAAGCATAGTTAAATGCCATTTTCCATCCATTGAAACTATAGTCATGAAATTCATATCATAGGTGTCACTTATGACCTAGATCAAAGTAATATGGTCTATTAAGCATTAATCCTCCTTATAAACAAAGTTCGCTGCCATTTTCGATCCATTGCAGCTATAAACATCAAATTAATTTCATAGTACAACTTCTGACATGGACCAGTGTGTTTTGGCCTGGGTATGGCTTAAGCCCTCTTACAAGCATACTTGACTGTCATTACCTATCAATTCAAATCATAGTATTAAATTTCCATCATAGGTGACACTAGTAATATAGACAATAAAGACTTAAGCGTTATTATATGCATTGTTGATAATCATTAAATAGGCATTGAAGCTATAGCTGCCAAATTACTTCCACAGGTAACACCAATGAATTTGATCAATTTGATATTGTCAATTATGCCTTAATACNTATAGCTGCCAAATTACTTCCACAGGTAACACCAATGAATTTGATCAATTTGATATTGTCAATTATGCCTTAATACGTATCAAAAGCATAATAATCTGCCATTTTCAATCCAATGAAACTATAGCTGCCAAATAATTATTACATATATCACCCTTGACTGTGCTCAAGACGATCGAGTCAATTATGGCCTAAACATTCAAATAAGTCTACTTGGCTGCTATTTTTGAAAAATTTAAGTTATAGTCGCCAAGTTTGTATCGTAGGCACTTCTCTTGACTTCGATCAAGGTAATAAGAGAGTTATGCCCTAGCCTACTCATAGCATAGTTGTCGATTATTTTCCTTCTTATTCATTGCATTTGTAACAACCAAATTTGTGTTATACATAACACTGACATCCTTAAAGGAGATTAAAAGTATATTGCGCCTTAGTCCTTCTTATAAACATTGTTGTTTACATTTCCAATCTATTGAAGTTATAACTGACAAATTGATGTCGTATTTAGCACTTCTACCTAAATCGCGGCGAAATGGTTCACTATGCATTAAGCCTTCATACAAGCATAGTTTCCCAGCTTGTAACTGTAAATTTTAAGCACCTGAGAAATTAGATCATATGGATTTACACCATGCTAAGAAAATAAGGTAATGCACACTTTAACTCACTTTCTTTTATAAGCATCTTTTCTTGCTTCTTACCAGGACAATGGTGTATTACCTCCGACTGCCCATATACCTTTAAACAATGCTTCCTTGAGAAAAGCACTTAGAAAAATATATGTATAACTCGTTTACCTTGCATTTAAAAGTCGCGAATGGGCCCTTTATTTGTATATGTTTCTTGTACGAGTATTGATAACTACGATGCGATAATAGAATAATTACTTATGCTCTAGAAACCTAAGGTATTTTTTAAAATTTTATTCGCAAAATTTAAATTAATGTATCTTGCAACAAGCAATATACCTCACCCAGACTTTTAAACGAGTTTGTTCTCTGATGTTACTCGGCGATTGTCGAACCCTAAAACTTCAATATTTTTATTCAGTCACTACATCCATCCACGAAAATCTCCTCTATAACGTGCATGCGAACATAGCAATTTTGTAATGTAAATCTCGTTCAAAAACGAAATAAATATGTCAAAAAGCAAACTTGTACTAAGNCCTAGCAATTTTGTAATGTAAATCTCGTTCAAAAACTAAATAAATATGTCAAAAAGCAAACTTGTACTAAGCAATACTAGCTGGCAATGGTGGACGAAACACTTGATTATTTATGTACCCCATAGAAAAAAATCGCACAAGGTAAGATCCGGGCTTCTTGGGGGCCAGTGATGAAGAGCCTGGTCAACAGCTGCTNGCACAAGGTAAGATCCGGGCTTCTTGGGGGCCAGTGATGAAGAGCCTGGTCAACAGCTGCTCCTCGACCAATCCAGCGTTGCGACAACGTCTCGTTCAGGTATCCACGAACAGATAGGTGCCCATGGGNCCAGCTGCTCCTCGACCAATCCAGCGTTGCGACAACGTCTCGTTCAGGTATCCACGAACAGATAGGTGCCCATGGGGTGACGCACCATAAAGGAAAAATCAGACCATCCCCTTCATATTGACGTGTCGTATGCGAGCTTGCTACTCCCCCCACCCTAAAAAGACCTTGAACAATCAGTTACGAACGCCATCCAAACCGTAACACTGGAAATGCTGACAAGAGAGTGGAAAGAGTTTTAATATCGCGTAGATGTCGTTCGGGCCGCTCATGGTGGTCACATTAAACATTTATGAATGTATGGTAAACCAACTTCACGGTTCCACGGTTAATTTTATTGGTCAATCAAGGTGGTAGGTTGTTTTGTTTTGATATTATAGACCTTTAAAGTTGGGGTACCATTTTATTCTCATCCTGTATTATTATCTGCACTAAGTGCATGTGCTTACTGAGTTTTTTATTCCTAGTCCTGCTTGTGTAGGGGTTAAATTGTCTGTTTGCCAACCCAAAGGTCGTGGGCTCAAGTAACGCTTCGGGAATGCACGCGTTCACTGACTTAATTTTAGTTTGTTATCCGTCCCCCATAAGCTTCCACCTTAAGAGCGGGGATGTTTTTGNCACGCGTTCACTGACTTAATTTTAGTTTGTTATCCGTCCCCCATAAGCTTCCACCTTAAGAGCGGGGATGTTTTTGAAAAACCTTAATATTTTTTTTTATTTGTGATGTTTATTCTTTGCTATAGGAAAGATAACCAAACAACAACGCGACAGGAAGGATCCCAATGTATCGTAGCAAAAATGGTAATTCAAAGGATAAAAAAATTAGCATAAACTCTTATCGACTAATGAAAATTTTTGGCTCAAGTTCATATGGGAAATCAGCAAGGCAGCTATTTCCTGACATAAAAAGAGCAGCAAGAGTAACTGGATTAGAGACAATATTTAAATAAAATATTTTCATTCACTTATTTTTTTCATATTTTTATTGGTCATTCTGTCAGTGATGATAGTTTGGACACATACTGAGAAAAAAATTTGGTGAACTATAATAAAGTGTATCGATGTTACAACCACAGCACCACAGTTCACAAAATTGTACATCATAGTGAATTAACTATCTGCAACGCGAATTTACTCATGAGACATTGTCAAAGGATGCCAGGAGATTAGGCATACGGATATAAGATGTCATCGTCTATATTTAAGCAAAAAACACCAGAATGTTAAATATGAAATTATTTGTTCTGCCACTTAATGCTCTTATAATTTGAAAGTTTGCCTAAGAAGACGATGCACAAGCTTACCAAGAATTACAAAACGATATTTAATATTGAATAACATACATTAAATATAGCAAAGTGGAGGACCACGATGAAGAATACAGTGATATAGGCTGCTCACGGTAAAATGAGCACTTTAGAAATCCCTGCTTTAGATCTGCTTGAATGCATGTTGTGTTTTTTTTCCGCCTTATTTATGCGTCGGTTATGTGAATCTGTGAAATAATTAGAAAAGTAAGTATTGTACAAATCTGGTTATTTTACACTTCCTTGCATAACAAAAAAACAGAAAGTGAGAGAAATAATTTATGTTATCACAAATGGTAAACGTAACATATTTTATTCGACATTAATATATGGAACTACTTCCCCCTTCCATCGTTACCAATTTTACTGGGCACATGTCACTCATTGCGGCCGTTAAAATATATGCAGGTACGAGTAGTAACTTTTTTCTTAGGCTGATTTAAAAAGTGCTTTACTTTGTATGACCCAGACTTTTAGGCCATACAAGTTAATAAATTCTGTGTCTGAAAACATATATTATATTTAATTTTTATTTAATATGAAAAAAATCATATACACTTGCATGGAAAGTTACTGATTTTTAATTGTTGAAATTTTAAATTCAATTACGAATAATGACAAATATGATTAATAAATAATAATATTATATAACATACACACTTGTAGGCTACTACACGTATAATATGAGCAGTTTTTTCTTGGCATGCGTGATTTATAAATCCAGAAAAATATTTTTTCTCATATTTTGTCATATTCGATAACTTCGAAACCTTATAAGGTAGGAAATATTTGCTTTTAAAATCACAATTTTCTGTTAGAAGTGTATAAGCATAATATGATGATCAACTGAAATTGTTTTCTCAATTTATCATGTTCGATATCGCCTGTGTAGTGGTCTGTAAATAAATTAATAAATTATAATTGTGATTTTCTTGACTGTTATATTTTCACTGTAAGCTAGCTGCAATCCTTGGTCTACAATGATTATCCTATAAAATGTCACTTTTTAAACTCATATGCCAATATTATTATTTATTTTAATAGAAAATGAAGGCTGCTTTCCATGCTATAATATGAACTTACCGACAAAAAATATAGTTCTCGGTTCATGAGTAAATATTGCATGCCAAGAAAAATATGCTCATTTTATAGTTGTAGTACCCTAACCCTGCGTGTGTGTTATATAACGTTATTGTTTATTATACACGAGCGTGGATTTGGCTGTAAGTTCATTTTATACCGTACAAAGTAGCATTCATTAGTTTTTAAGTGAAAGTTGTATGTGCGCTATGAGAGTAACATTAAAATGTCATATAATATTAAACGTTTTGCAAACTTCGTGACGCAAAAAAGACGGAATATCTGCACTTTGCTGGAGAGAAAAAGAGAGATATATTGTGTACACGTTACAGAAGTTTCTCTTCTATAACGTGTACTGAGTTACAAGCGCTCTTTTTTTTAAATACAGAATGATATTGGGATATTAATTTTTTTATGTGACATTTTTCATGAGATAATAATTGTAGACAAAGTATTACAGCTCTAATTAAAGTGAAAATAATAAAGTCAAGAAAATTACAATAAAAAAATATCTTTCAATGACTAAAGTGCAAGCTCGGCTTCTATGTGGGGCAAACTCAGTAGTCAATGAGTATGTTCAATGCATCCATCACAAGGTAAAATACATTGTCAAAGGTTAATGAGAAAGTGCTAAAAATAACGACGGAAGAGCTGTATAGCTCGTATCAAAGAGATTCGCCCGATTTCACAAGGCTATAACTTTTACATGCAGGCTCATAAAACCTTCTATAAAATTTTAAAATACATACAGGAACACAAAGTTTTAAGTTACCTTTTCAAAACTGTTCAATGTGCCCTCCACCGGACGCACGGCACACGTTTAAACAGTAGTCACACCCGTCCACATACTCGTGCGAGCATGTCAAGTACAACAGCAGCCACTGCTATTTCTGTGCAGCGTAGCTGTTCTTCCTTTGTTGTTCGAAAGGGAGGCACGTAGACAGAGTCTTACAGAAACCCCAACAAGAACGAATCACATACGCTGAGGTCAGGCGACTTCGGAGGCCAGTGATTGAATGCGCGATCTGTAAGCCCCTTACGTGCGATCAATTTCTCAGGAATCTCATTGATGTGCTCTGTCATGATCTAAAATGAAATTATCGGAATGCCTCGTAATTGTGGAGGGAGCCAGATATTCAACATTTTTCAAATATGACCTTCCCGTAAGGGTGTTTTCCACAAACACTAACGGACCGTGCAGCTGATTTTGGGATATGGCACAAAACACATTCATCTTTGGAGAGTCTTTCTGTTCCTCGACTATGGTATCTGGCTGCTGTGTTCCCTATATTCGTATGTTGTGGCGGTGCACTTTTCCACTTAAACGGAACGCGGCCTCATCGCTGAGTACCAAATGTGAACAATAGTTTTCTTTGTCCATTTCCATGACCAGAATGAATTCACAAAACTGAAGACGTCGTTATTCATCAACATCCAGAAGGGCTTAGAGTACTTGAATACTGTAAGGTTTTAAAAATAATCGTCGCCGCAAAACACGCCTGACAGTCATATGGGAGATGGCCAGCTCTTGGCTCATGTGACGAGTGAACGTATGTGGACTCTGTACTAATCTCTGCCGAAGGCGCCCTAGGTCTTGTTCAAGAACACGGGGACGAACTGTGGACTTCCCTTTACATAAGCCACCGGTCTTTTGAAACTGCTGGTGCAACAGTTGGATGATCTGTGAGGCAAGAGGTGCATTGTCATACTATCGACGAAAATGATGCTGTTGAAACGGAGAACGCAAAATGTTTCTGTTGCTGTGTTACCGCCATCCCATCGCATACTGAACGAGCGCGCTAGCAGCACCAGCTGTGGCGCCATCAGTGTTTTACATCAATCTTTATTCAAAATATTGGAATCAAGTGTTATAAAATTAAAACAATTAACATATGTTTTAATGATTTTTATTCAAAGTCTGAAAGTTTTTAAAAGATGCTGTTCTACAATTATTAGGATTAATGGAAAAAATTTATTTATGAAATGTAGTAAATGACAGCGCCAAATTGACAAAAAAAAACTTACTCCTTACTTCGATATGGTAAAATGAAACTCTGTGTACAATAATTATTATTTTAAATACCAAATAACTTTTTTTAATCTAGGACGTATAATAAGTAGGTATAATTATTAAGTTTAGCAACAAACATTCACATAAAAAATTAATAATAAAAGCTATTTTAATAACGAAGACCTTTTATATAGCGCAAATACTTTTTTTCACTCAACTGCACGAAAATAAAGTTGAATAAATACTAAAAGAAGTTATGATTACCATGATAGTTCTATTATTTCTATGGATAAAATTACGAATCAAAGAATACGTTATTCGACTTAATGTTATATACAATCAGGTTCATAAAAATTCATTATTGTAATGATACATTTTCTTAAATAAATGAAAGTGTTATGTGTAGTTATTGTGACGAGTACCAAAAATACCCTAAACTTTAAATTTAGCTGAATAAAAGTGCAAAATTAACACGATGCAAGGGGTATTTTACAGAAGTGATACAATTCACACCAAAATGTAACTGCACTGAGTAGTAAGCCTAAGACTAGCAGAAAAATCGATACGAGGAGATGGTCGACAGATACTGAAGAAAGCGAGGCTTTGTTGTATAATGTTATAACAATCAACTGGGTGCTCTTTATGTAGTCATGCCTCCACTTGAATACAAACCCGCCCTCTGAAAGACGCATCACGATGGTACTGAAACGCGCAAGGAACGGACAGTTGGGTGCCATTGCCCAGTGGCTTGCTGGTATGCTCCATGTGGCGGAATCTAATATGTGTAACATGGGATATCCATTCTTATGGTACCTGGGCGAGGCAATTGACTGCATTGCTGAGATTTTGGTCATAAGCCTACTCAGATTCCTATGGTTTGCCACCATATCCAAAGCCTCCAGATCGTCTGATATCAGTGTTAGTTTCTTCAATATGGCTTGGTAGACCCTACCGCTTAACTCAAAGCCATCTAATACAACTGCCAAATCACTGAACGAAGCGAAAAGTGATATTTTGAGGTCTGTAGCAAGAAGGTCGTCTTCGTCTTTGATATCTTCATAAAAATGAGTCCTGAAGAGGACACTGGCCAGGGAACCTTCGTAGCTGCTCATTACCACGAGGTTGCACAGAACGCCCATTAGGACAATAATCCTTTGAGTGGAGGAGTGGGGAATTTTTGTACAGCTTCCGAGAATGCACATTTGCACAGTCTCCAGTATCACGCCATCATGCACATCTTGACAGCCAGAACATGAAATACATTTCCAACAAAACGAAATCACAATATAAGCAAGAAAGTACACTGCCCAGACTCCTCTAGTCAGAGGCATTAGGATATTTAAATATTTCGGTATCTGCTCAGCTTTAGGCACTATAGCTGAGACAATTATACGTTCATGAGGGTATGTACACCACTTCGTCAATGCCCAGAGATGTGACACTTCATCTGCAAAAAGAGTTTTAGAAAACTTAGGTTCCATCACGTGGACAGATCTTGAATGAGGAAGAGACCTTACTGTGCCATTAAACGCTTTTATTGCAGCGTGGGTGAGAATACTGGTTGGCCCTGTGTAGTGGAATACCCCATCTAATCCCCGTTCAACGTCGACTAATTCGTGAGCGGGACCTACAGTAATGTTAAAAGTATAGCCATTTGTATCAAGTAGTTTCTGTGGGTAAGCATCAAAATGTTCTTTTATCCTTTCCAATTCAAACTCGGAACTTGAAAGCTTCCTCGTAAAAGGATTGTATGTAACCACTTGTGTTACCGTACATACATTGGTTACACAAGCCACTTCGTATGAGTAGACAATGGCAATATTGAGTATATTGAGGGTGTCCCAGCAATCTTGAAATATTTCTACAAGTTTAAGAGGTACCTCTTTCAGTATGTCATTGATGATGAGCAGGAACAATGTCTGAGGATTCCAGAATGGCAGGCTGGTCCAGTTGTAATTGGGCAAGCACTGTTGATCTTCAAATGAACCAAATATGATGTAACCGACAGTACTTTCTATGGTGTCTGCCCTGCTGAATTCAATGTATCTTTCATCGTCCTCAGTATGCGGAAGATGCATAATTGGGACTGATAATGTTGTGTGAATGTAATGCATTACNTCGTGTGAATATAATGGATTACTTCGTCCATAGAGGTCGTAGACTCCTCAGAGTAAACTGCAATGAAATACGGATATCTTATGAAATATCTGTTGATAATATTTATAGCTGCAACTTCTTTTTCTCTCTTCATTGGGTTTGAAACTATTTCTGGCCTTGTAGTCAGCAGAGAAGTTTCAACATTTTCCAGCAAGTACAAGCAGGTGTACAGCAGATGTGCGTGGAACGCAGCGTGCATGAGCTTCATTTATGCCTGAAACAATGTAACATTAAATATATCAATGAATAGTTAAGATGTCGATGGTGATAATTAATTTGTTTGAATAAAATTATATAGCTTTTAATGCTCAAATTAAAAAAAAAGGCATTTACAAATTTAATAATACCTAAGGTATCAATTGTATTACGAGTATGTTCGTTGCTAAATATGTTTGTTTGTTTAGGGAAGTATTAATGCAAATTTAAAATACGGATAGAAAATCCATAATGACGAAAAAACGAGCTCAGCTCCGTAAATACAAAATACGGAAAGTCTACATATTTCCTATTCTTCGATTTTCAGTAATAAACACTGCTGTGAATACACGCAGCTTTCTTGGCCAATGTTACCAGCAGATCATTATTTTTGCGGAAGTTATCTTATTCATGCCACTTAAACCTATTCTTTCTAAGATCAGAAAGTAGGATTAGGTGCCTGTAGCATTTTAAAACAATTAAAGTACACTAATATTAATATAATTAAAACATTAGCATATGTGAATGTTTTTGCAAGATTAATGATCTGGTTAAAATCTAGCCATGGTATACAATAATATCTTTTGAAAAATTTTTTTGTACGCACAGTTAAAACTCAGCATTATGATTAATTAAGAAATTTTTTACTAAAACAACTGTGAGTACAGAAAACTAATTACAAAATAAACAGAAAGCTGTTCCGTGTATTCTATACAATTTTTTAACTATAAGGAAACACCGTTGCCAACACAAAACAATTTTTTTCTTCGAAAAACAAATAACCTTTACATTTTTTATTGAAATAGCAAAATTGGCGCTTTTTAAACCGTGCTACATTAATAATCATCATTACTAATACCACAATTGCAAAGGCTGATGCTCTACGAGAGAGGATAATATGTACAACTCATGTGTTTGTTCTTCGCATGTTAACATCAATGGTGTGAATGTAACTGCGTTACACAATATGTTGAAATAAAATTCATCACCGGTATATCTGAAGACCTGTTCCGATCTATTAAATGAGAAACACATTAATTCAAATTAGTGTGGTTCTACTATAACCAATCATTTTTTGCGAGCAACAGCTGAACCAATCTCTTAACTAAATCGGCAAATGACCATTATTTTAGAATCTCTATTTCTAAATTTTCAAAGCAGAAATTTGTAGATTCGCTTCAAAAATTGGGAAGTAATAGGTCCCTGACAGTCCAGGACAGTCTATAGTGATTGTTTAAAGTGACAAGTAACCCATATTGGAAGTATGTGTTAGAAGCGGCGCTGTCACAAACCTCACCTCCCCCCCCTCCAAGTCAAAAGCAGTTTAGGAACTCTCAGAAGACACATGTTTCCCATTAACGCATGTCGATGTCAAGCTGCGGTGGGGTAGCACTTTCTGCCCACGGGCCTCTCCTCCACCCCCCTAGCAAACCGCATGAAACTTGTACACCCCTAAGAAATGATGCGATATGCTGGCGATTTCTGCCCACGAGAGAAATTAAAACTCGTGCTAAAGGGTCCCACGCACCGAGATAAATCTTACAAGCGTATGGCTGGGTCAACTGGCCAACACCACCCCCTGCCCCCTTCTCCATCAAGAGGCCAACGCGTGGATGCAGTGTTCATTGTTCAAAGCCTTTCTCCATCCCCCTTCTCCCATCAAGGGAGGCACATGTAGGAATCTAGAGAGGGCAACAAGATAGTTTAAAAACCGTTTTTAGAGACAAGGAGAGGGTCATTTATATCGGGGCTGTCGGAAGCTGCGATACTCCCCGCTGGGAGAATCAGTTACGTCAGAGTACCAACCAGACAGTTAGAAGCATGCGCTGAGAGAGAAAGTCCGTGCAACAGTAAACCGAGGCAGAGGAGATCGGACCCTGGCTGAGTGAGTCAGTCGCATCAGTCAGCCAAGTCAGTTACAATTACGCACCGAGAATGCGGAGTCGAGTGGTGAGCAGCAACGAGGAGCACCACATCGAGTGAGTTTGGGTAGTCCAGTGCAACCCCCTGCCAAAAGCCAGAGTGGGGGCCCACCAAGGTTTCATCGCTGCGACGTGGTAGGGACAGATACAACCCTATGCCACGAACGGGAGTCGAGCAGGCCAACTACACAACCCGCCGCGTCCAATGTATAAAGTCCATATACTATTAATCAACTCTATCTCTGCTGATAATGTCAGAGTTAATGAGACAGCCATCGTGCTGTTATCACAACTGTCGGAGTTTATCTATAAGGATATTTCTAACACGAACAGTATATCATTTGTATGAATGCGCTATAATGCGTCAACTAATACACACAGTCTGGTCGCAGATTACGCTAAGTGAAAACTCAGGTTTCTGACAAAGTGATCTCTTAGATCCTGATCGAATGTAGTAAGCAGAACCTAGTTTGGACATAGGTTGTAAGAAATCCATAAAGAGTAATATTAAAGCGCAGGCAAAGCAAGATGAAACCGAGAAATCAAAATGCTTTCTGTTGCTCTGTTTCTGCCATCCCGACGCATTCTGAACGAGCGCACTAGCAGCAGCATCTGTGGTAAACAGTGAAAGATATAATGTACAACACGGTTCCTACGACACCAGAAGGCATACAGGAAAGCATTGTGGAAGCTTGCAGACAGTACGCCAAAAACTTTTCAGTCCGCTTGTCGCTCGCTACATGTGTGCTTACAAATGTATATTGTTGTCGATGGCAAACATATCGAGCACATTCTGTGAAAATACCTAATGTGAAGCGTTTCAACCGTAACTGTACTCTTTTGTATTATTGATGCGGATGGGATTGCATTTCTCCCTAGGTTGGTTTGTTATATTTCTGTTGTGTATCTATACACACTCGTTACTTAGTACAGTTAATGACTAGGAAACAAATCTCCTGAATTACATTGTTATTGCACTCACATTGCCCGTCTTCCTACCACTGTGGTGGCTTTCCGTTGTCCAATATCGCATTCTGCACCCCTTGCCCCATTATGTTTAACGCTATGTGCAAATAAGGCAGCGGTCCTGCCAGGATGAGTCAAGGCGCGTGTGTCTTGCTTACAGTTGTGAGCACAGGTCAACTGCCCCATGTCACCAGCCCACCAAACATAATGATATATGCACATAATTTCTTGCAGTTTCTGTGTTACTTTCCGTTGCATATGATCAAATGTTAAAACAAAATATATACTCTGGGTGAAAAACGAAATATGAGTTTTGTCACTGATTTGCTCTTTGCATTTACTTTAGATGATGTCGAGATATATGTATGTTTCCGGGGGAAAAATCATATGTGGTTTAATTATTTCTGTCCATACATGTGTAACAAATAGTCACTTTTTGTCAAATAACTTGTCCCTATACGTAATTTCATTTAGCGAAAACAGAATTTCATACTTTGCAACCATACCGGAAAAATTGGGGGTGTCTACGTTAGGTGGAACATTTTTTATAATGGTATAGTGTAATTATGGATTTGTTGTTTTCTTGAATTATGTTTAGATTTGTTTCATTTGTATACTGCATTTTTGGGTCTCTTCATATATATATATATATATAAACATATTTACACACATAATATGTGTGTCGGAATTATGCGACAAACCGAGTGAGGATGTTCCTTGCAAAATATCAGAAAATGGGTAATTACGAACATCAGGAAAGCACTTCTAGTGGCAGGAAACAATTCATGCATGTCGCATTGTTAGATGCACTGCTCACACCCCCTACCCACGATCATACCCTCCACTGGGACCGCCCAGTAGACACGTGTGCGAAGAGGCCAGGTGGGTCCTGGGGCGGATAGGAAGTTAAAACAGGCTAAGTTTATGCAGAGTTAAGCTGTTAAAACGTCGACGCACTGAGGAAGGTCGCCCGCCCGTAAAACACATGAGAACAGTGACATGCGCCAAACAAAGGTCGAGTTAAGCTCGAGTTTTGCCGACACAATGCTCCCGCCCCCTTTCCCAATGAGACATGTGTGAGGATCTGGGGTGTTACTGGGAGGGGGGTTAAGAGTCTTCACATGCGGAGGAATAAGTTAATAGTTCGGACCCACCTGCCACCGTAGGCCCATGGAAAAATGCTGTCGGAGGTGACATGTTGAGGACGCCGAGAGAGGGAGTCAGTTGTTCGGCAGCCGTACCGCGAGGTGTCACTGGAGATCAGTCGGATCGGAAAGTCAGTCGAGTCAAACGTATCACCATGCCGGTATGCGAGCCAGTCGAGTGAGTCAGTCATCCGAGGCCGGGGATTGAACTCTAGCAGAATCAGTAATGTAGATGCCAGTGGAAGTCCATGCTGGAGGGCGGCGGACTGTTGGGAGCTCGCGATATGCACGGAGTGCGATATCGAGAAGAGGAGTCGAGTTGTGGCCTCACGAGGGGCACCATGCCGATTGAAATGTCAGTCAGTCAAATCTTGGAGTCATTCGTGGAGAGCCATCAATGAGAACAAACCAACTGAAGGCCTGTGAAATGCCGCCCAACTTACAAGATCTCAACCTACCGCCCGATCACACAGAACTTCTAATACAGCTAAGTGTCAACATCTGTCGCTCAAGGAACATTTCCCCGATGCTAGCGTTCCTCCAAGATGTCAGAATCAGTAAGCACTAGTACTTAAAGCCGCCCATCAGGCTCACAACTTACAGGGGTAATAAAATATGTGTTGACTTCCAGAAAATATGTTTTAATCTCTGGTAAAAGATGTGTAGTATATTCGAGACAAATATAACCCAGTCAACTGAAAGATCGAGTGACTACATAATTGTTAACTACCCCTATTCAACACCCAAGGCACCTATAGTTTGTGCCTGGAAAAGTTAACTCGTACCCTAAAACCCTCCCTGTGTATCATATCACAGGGAGGCGAATAGCATCAAGTTATTTTGGCATCCAATGTGGGGCATAGTTACTTCTGTGTAGACAAAAAACAAGAACCAGATTGTACTTGTGAGAAGGGGTCTTGCCCTTACCGAGCTAGTAAGGATAAAAACGACTCAGGGGAGTCTAAAACACTGTGGCCTACAAAATTAGCCCAAAACGAGTCAAAATTATCGAGGCCAGAAGAATAGAAATTAAAAAAGTACGAGAAGAGAAGAGGGCATAAAAACGAAGGGAGATTAGCGGAGAAGTAGGTCAATAGTCCACCGGATGGTGGACAATGATGTGACATAGAAATATAAGGTAAAAGCGATATACTGGCCGTTAACCCAAACTGCTATCTCAGTGTCCCAAGGACGTCCGGGTCATCACGCCAGCCGATAAAGAGCCAGGAGTGGCAGTAATACAC
>NQII01000026.1:1862523-1906245 GCA_002778355.1 Clitarchus hookeri | reverse complement strand
CCCCCCCCCATGCGAGCACCAACTATCTTGCCTGAAGAGTGTTTAAGTTCATTGCCCGGTTATGCGACTTCTCTCACCATGCTCTATAATTTTACTTTGGTTTTCTCATATTCCTTCTGGACTTCTTTCACCTGGCATCCTGGCGAGAACAAGTTTCATGCTATCATTCCACTTTGGTTTTTTCATATTCCTTCTGGTCTCCTTTCACCATCGTCCTGGCGGGGACTAGTCTCATGCTCTATTATTCCACCTGCATGGCATGGATCGAGGCCTGCCCACGCGTGCACACCAAGTACGTCCTAAGCCCACCTATAAGGATTGTTGGCTGTTATTTCCGAACCTTTTAAGATATAATCATCAAATTCATAATATAGTCATCGCTTCCGACGATGAACAGGGCCCCAGGTTCAAGCACATCATAAGCCCACTTATAAGCATAGTTGCCCACCATTTCCTATCCACCGAAGCTATAGTCATCAAATTCATATNCACATCATAAGCCCACTTATAAGCATAGTTGCCCACCATTTCCTATCCACCGAAGCTATAGTCATCAAATTCATATTGTAAACAAGCTATAGGCATCAAATTCATATCGTAAACATCTCCTCTGATGAAGAACAGGGTGTTAGGGTCAAATAAACTTTAAGGCATCTTATAGGCATAGTCGACCGACATTTCCCATCCACCGAAGCTATAGTCGTCAAATTCATAACATAGACTTCGCCACCGACAAGGAGCATGATGGTAGTGTCAAGTACGCCCTAGGCCCTCGTATAAGTATAGTTGGCTACCATTTCCCACCCACCGGGCTTATAGTTACCAAATTCATAACATATACATCACTTCCAACAGCGAAAAGGACCGCAGAGTCAATTACATTTTAGGCCTTCGTATAAGCATAGTTGGCTACCATTTCTCTCCCACAGAAGCTATAGTCACCAAATTCATATCATAGGCCTCACGTCCAATGACAAACAGGGTGGTAGGGACAAGTACACCTNCGAAGCTATAGTCACCAAATTCATATCATAGGCCTCACGTCCAATGACAAACAGGGTGGTAGGGACAAGTACACCTTAAAAACCCTCTTATAAGCATAGTGGCCCGAAATTTCCCACCCTCCGAAGCTACGACCACTAAATTCATATCACAGTCATCAATTCCGACTGCAATCAAGGAGATAAGGGCAAGTAGGCCTTAAGTCCTCTTACAAGCATAGTTGGTCAGCATTTTCAAACCTTTGAGGTTCGGGAACATGGAACAACCGTTAGCTAATAGGTGCATGATGATTTCCCTCTACCCCACTACAGAGAGAATTACAACATAGCTTCGTATTCGACCAGTTGGATGGTGATATTAATTATTGCAACCATAGAAAACTGACCGGTTGTTAAACAGAAATGCTCGGCGTCGGTATTGCATGGAGGCAGCACTGAGGGGTTGACACTGTGGTGTCAGCAGTGAGGAATCAGCACTACGAAATCAACTATGATGTGTACGACTAACACTATCAGTCCAACACAAGGTCCGGCGCCCCAAGTCATCGTTAGCTTGGGGGTAACCCTTAACAACCAGTCATATATTGAAAAATAAAGCGGTTTACAATTGTACCGATAACAAACACGAGTATTCGCATACCCTAAAACATGTACGCAATTATATAAATAAACACCATCAGCCTACCGCAATGGTCGGGTAAACAGAGTGCAATATATACAAAACCGCCATGTACATGAAAAAATCAGTCACGTAAGAAACAATAAAGGACTGGCATATATGCAAGTACATCACGAGCATGATGTCATAACGAGTCACAATATATAAAAATACCTGATGAAGCCACAGTCCATAATAGCGATATCAGTGTTTCTATCATGCGAAGAAGTTAAGTAAAAGCTAGAATGCACGCCAACATGAGAAAGAACGAATGATCTCAAGGGTCAACCATAAAAATGACTAAAATGCGTTAAGTGCGATACACATACAACTGGTAAAGACTGTGTTCCTTTGTTTGCCACAAAACAACATCCATTAAAACCATTAGTCGCGCAAGAGAGGCGTCACTGCTACGCGCTGAAGCAAAAAGATGTAAAATATAATTATAAAAGCAAATAGTTATAAGCATTAAACATCCTATGTATATTGCGTGAGCATCGAACGCTGTACGTAATGTTAGGTGAAAAAATTTCCTTTGTGGAGTGCGGGAATGATAATATCAACACTGCTACACACTGATGCAAACTGATATAAAAATAAAATATAAAGGGAAATTAGCCCTTATCAACCATAGCAGTCACATATTACACATGAATGTCCCGTTACGAGAGGAATTCAGTTATACACTACAAGGTAACAATTTATTTCGTTTGAATATATCAAACTGTAAATATTAGCATGCCTCTTTAGAATATCGCTTCGAATAAACTGGTGTTGGTAGAGGATATCGCTTCTGTTCACCCTAGAGGGAAAACTGGCTACACTTTGGGACTGCAGAGTCTATCCTACAATTCATCTAAAAAGCGAAGTTTTCATGTCCCAATAGATAATTACACAGCCACGAAATAGCATGGCAGTTCCTTTCGATGTGGGCATATCTACTCCCTGATTGACTGCGCGGTGCTCTCTAAAGGGGTATTGTGTCTGATTGGNGTTCCTTTCGATGTGGGCATATCTACTCCCTGATTGACTGCGCGGTGCTCTCTAAAGGGGTATTGTGTCTGATTGGCTGCTGCATGCTGCCAAATGTTGCTCTCGCTATATTCGTTTCTCTAGTAGACCGCTAGAGTGCACGACCATCGTCTGCTAGGGTCGCAGTGGCCTTCAGACATCTTCGTTTCCCCTGTCACCTGTCAGGGGACACCAACATCGTTTGCATTACCGATGACGGCCACTACGAGCACTGGTGTCGACAATGACCGAATTCCGACGTGCAGCATGCAGAACACCCACCCATGCATGCATTACTCGCTGAAAGTAGCTCAAAAAATGCCAGACGGACGAGATTTCGATCCAACCGCCAATGAGTGCTGCAACTCGACGGTTCGTATAGCACGGGGGGGACTGCAGCGGAATGGTTCGAATGTGAGGGCTGGAGGTCGCAATAAACATCATCAGCCTGACACGTGGGTTGGGGGAACCTCGTGCAACATATAAAACTGTCCCATACATTAAAAAATTAAATGATGTAATAACAAATAATAAAGGCTCAACATTGACGCAAGTACGCTGCGAGCACGACGTCGTATGGAACCTCTACTATAAAAAAATATCTGATAGTTCCACAGTCCATAATAGCGTTATCAGTGTTGCTATTCCGACGAGAACTCAAGTAAAAAGCTGGAGTGTCCATCAACGGGAAAAATAGTTTATGTTCACAAGGACCAACCTCAAAAAAATTCTACAATATGACAAGTGCAGTACACTATTTACCAGCTGTGATAATTTGAAGACGCATTACACGACTTGTAAAGGCTGTGCTCCTTTGCTTGCGACTACACTGTACATTATGTTAGACCAAACAAAAAGTTACCGCCGCGAAGCAATAATGCCCGCAAACATAAAAAAGGAAAATAGTTATAAACACCTACCAACCAACACGTATTGTACGTGCGACGAGCACTGTACATAGAATCAGTCGTCGCTAGACAAGACCATGCATCTGAAAACTGATGTGGCCTTGGTTAGTATAGCAGAATAGCACACGATTTTCCCCACGTACACCCTCTGACTGAGCTACGCTACAGTACAGAGGCACACAAATTCCACTACCAACCAACGCAAAATGTGCGAACATCGAGCAACGTACGTCACATTAGACTAAAATAAAATACAATGACTTAGTCGAAAAGCAGGGGGAACGATAAGGTCGACACTGCTGCATACCGATGCAGATAGATATAAAAAAATTAAATGTAAAGGGAACTAGTTACAAGCACTTTCGAACCAGCGCATATTGCAGAAGCGTTGGGTGCTGTAAGCTGCTAGACAAGACCAGACCCTTGTGGTCGGTACAACAGCAGAGCAAACGATTTTATTACGAACCGATCAGAATGAAACAAGCAAATTCAGATTACAGCCAACACTTACAACCCACATCACTAGCAGTGGAACGCACCCGCCCTGTCCGACATTGCGTGATCAACCAACATCTCGAGAATCTGAACGTTAGTCAGGTAGTCGACCGATGGTGTAGGCACTGTGCAGGTCTCATCGAGCCGAAGAGATGGTACATACACTAGTCGAGAGTCGAGTCAGGCCCCCTGGTGGCAATTCCTCCCTTTACGAGAGGAATTCTGTTATACAAGGCAATGTAAAAAAGTTATTTCGTTTTAAATACTATATACACGTACGTATTTTTAAGGATGAAGAAAAACATGTGAACACTGAGAAAATCCATTTACCCCCGCTCGCAATGAGCAAGGAGGAGCTGTGCAACAACTGCACATGTGAGGACATCGGCAACAGCCACCGCTGCCACTGCCAGGACAGATACACTGGCTCCTACTGTCAGGAGGGGATCAACAAGTGCGAGAGCGCAATCTGCCGCAATTTTTAAGGATGAAGAAAAAACATGCGAAAACTCTGAGAAAACCAATTTGGTTCCACTCGCAATAGCAGGAACCGTGATGATTATNAAGAAAAAACATGCGAAAACTCTGAGAAAACCAATTTGGTTCCACTCGCAATAGCAGGAACCGTGATGATTATTTTGGAATGAAGTGGAAAGAACATATATTTTTAGTTTATAAAACAATTATGGCAACACTCTGAGGGAATCCATTTAACTCACAACAGCAGAAACCATGACAAGCAACCATGACCTTGACCTGGTATGATGTTATGTGACCTTGGCCTGACCTTGGATGTCATCACGCGACCTTGACCACCGTCTCAAACAAAATCTACTGCTTAAAACAAAAAATAATTATAATTTTTTTTGAAAATTTTTAAATCGCAGAAAAAATCATAAGACCTCCGCGACTGAAGACGCGGAGGTAATATAGCATAAATAAAGGTCACCAAGCTTCAAATAGCAATGTTCCACACTCGTAAGGTGATTGCTGGGGAGAAGGTCCGAGGATGTCTGGTCTCAATACTGTTATGGTCGCCCAAGTTTCGAAAATCATCTGGCAAGGAACATCATTCAGGCTCCCCTCCACCAATATTGCATTCTTCCTGTTTCACTGAGCCTACATGTAAGAACATTGGAGCCTTCCCTCCAGTGGTCACCGACCTTCGCCCCCTCCTCCAAGATGGTCTTTACAAGTTTTCCGAATGTGCTGTATTATCATGTGCCTCTTNGTCACCGACCTTCGCCCCCTCCTCCAAGATGGTCTTTACAAGTTTTCCGAATGTGCTGTATTATCATGTGCCTCTTTCCTTGTTGGTGCTGTTGATGCTGTTGACAGTAGGCTCATTCATGTGCCCCGGATTTCCACATGACCAGCACTCGGGCTGTTTTGTTTGAGGAAGAAGGGGTGGCGAAGCTTTGTAGCGCATACTCAGAATGGAAGCGATGTCTTTCATGGTTATCAACATTTTGCATAATAACTATTTCTTACGAAGTGTTACAACCCACCTTATATTTAGTTTTTATTTTTAGAAATTAAAAATAATTTATAAATTAAATATTAATGCAATTTTAATGTAACTATAAATTAAGTATGTTTATATTATTCAAAGTTAACACAATTATAAAACGTTTGTGATACATGACATAGTTAGGAAACAACCATACTTGTTTGATTCAAAACACGTGAAGAAACGTCAAATAGACCATACAGCACATGCTCCGTCGTGAGGTGGTGCGTTGCTGTATTCCCCTAGCACCCCGACCCTGAAACACCGGCCGGGATTACAGAGAACTTCCGCACCGTTAGCTGCGGCACGGCACGGCGCGGCGAGTGGCTGTGTGCATGCATGCATGCAGGGCAGGCCGCTTTACGGCTTCGGTTTTACGAAGGGAGAGAGCAGCTTGGACGGGTCGCAGACTGGAACACGGGCCAACACTTTCCCAACCAGACAGAACTATTTACCGAGACTGCCGCATAGCCGGATCCTGGTTCATGAAATTAGTTACTGCCCTGTCTTTATTCATTTTGCACTTTGGACCATAGATGTGACATTTCGAAAATTTATACCTACATGTCTTTGTGTATCTCCTTTGAATACTTTCCGATCGTTTACAAACTATGTTGCAAATCTACACCGCAAATGCGTCAGAAAAATGTCATCCCTCCATCCACAATTATTCGATTACCAAAATATAATTGTGTTCTTAATTTATTTAAAATTTTATAAAACTGAATAGACCAAATGTTTTTTTTTTTTTAATTTTTATCTTAGGAAAAGGAAAAATAAATTTTGCACATTTTTTGCTCAAACTTAAAATTGAATTGTGAATGCACATGCAGAGTATTCCGTGATCGAATTGTGAACTGGATTACGTAAACATTGCAGATCTTCTTTGCACAATTTGCGAGTTTAAAATGCACTTTGGTCCTGCTGATGTAGCTTCTTAGGTATTCCTTACTCAGTATGCGGTAGAAAATTTTGCCTGCTGCCAAAAAGTCAACTCGATTTCGATCATCTTCATTCAGATGTGGTTTCTTCCAAGTGGTTTTCCATCATCAACCCAATATTGTAACAATTCGCCTAGGGCTTATCCAAGTTCGTGAGGGGTGGACGTCTTCATAAAATAAATATAATGGTTTTATAATTTATTTACAATGACATAAAATACACACAGCTATAATTAAAATAATAAACAGCATATCCCTAGCATTAACACTTACTGTTTTTATCAGTGGGCACAATTGCTATGTTCCATGGAGTTAGAATTTAAGTCCTAATCATTGTCTTTTCACTACCAACAGACTCAGCTTTACATACCTCTGTGTAAGGTTTTAATTCTACTTGTTAGCCATCCCGTTAAACACTGGCCTCAGTTATTAAAGTTACTTTACGTTCGAGGCGTTGTCCATAGCGCTTCATAGATTTATGCCTCACTCTCACAAACATACCCTTCACTGGGCGACTGCAGTAATGAGTGAAGATTGACTGTTGACAGTGCATCTGCATTGTTGTGAAGGCATCCAGATCTCTACTTTATTTCCAAGTTCTCGTTCTTGAAGATGCTATAGCTGCCGTGGTGTTTGACCTTCGGGATTCTTAAAATTTAGTAGCCAGCATATTGAAGCTCGATCACTTATTAGAATATTGTGTAAATTTAGGGGTAGAAGTGTGAAATTGCAATGGCCGGCAGCTCTTTGCATGCCACACAGTAATTTATCTCAGGCTTGGGCAGTACCTTACTGAAGTATTCAAGTGGCCTTTCCTTTCCATCCTGAATATGAGTTAATACAGCTCCGATGCCCATATCACTAGCATAAATAAGTATCCAGAATTAATATGTCCTCTCTATTCGAAAAAACCAGGACTTTAGGAGATATCAGAATTTCAATTAACTTATTACAAGCAATTTCGCACTCAGTGAACCAATGCAATTTCCTTTTTGCCTCAGTAAGTTCATGCAGTGGGTTGGCAATTATGACAAATCCAGTTACAAATCGACGGTAGTGGGCACATAAGCCCTGGAATCTCCGCACTTCGGTTTTGTCAGTTGGTGGTGGCCAATTTATTTATTTCTTTTGTCTTCTCGGGGTTTGTTTGAATTCTATGGGCCGACATTACATGACCAAATAACTNACCAATTTATTTATTTCTTTTGTCTTCTCGGGGTTTGTTTGAATTCTATGGGCCGACATTACATGACCAAATAACTTTATTTTCGTTTGGAAAAGGTGGAATTTCTTATGAACAATTTTCAAGTTAGCTGTGGCCACTTTCTGGAATACAAAATTTAAGCATGATAGGTGTTCTTCAAATACCCTTCCTGTGACGATATAATCTAGTTAAAACTGACAGATGTCCAAGGGAAGGACTTTTTTCATGTGGCATTTGAAGGAGGCAGGGGCATTACACAGACCAAAAGGCATAACTTTGAGACACTAGGTTACTNTTTTTTCATGTGGCATTTGAAGGAGGCAGGGGCATTACACAGACCAAAAGGCATAACTTTGAGACACTAGGTTACTTTCGTGATTTGCCAGGTTCTTTTCCCTCGGACACAGAAAGGAGTCTTTCTTGATCCTCTTGGGCCACCTAGCTTTGNTTCGTGATTTGCCAGGTTCTTTTCCCTCGGACACAGAAAGGAGTCTTTCTTGATCCTCTTGGGTCACCTAGCTTTGTCAATACCCACTTTTAATGTCCAAAGTAGAAACTCATTGTCTACCTGCTAGGCTGTTAAATGTGCCGTCTCTCCTTGGAAGTGGATAGGTGTCTTTCTTTGTCACATTGTTAAACTGGCAGTAATCCACACAATCTCAGAGAGCCATCTTTCTGCTTAACAAGTACAATGGCAGAAGACAATAGACTGACTGATGGTTCTACCGCATGTAACTTCATTTCATTCGAAATACCCTCAACTGCCTTATGTGAGGCTAGCGGTAGTCTTATTGATGTTTGCTCTATGAGCCTGGCTTCTGCTGTATAATAGCGATGGTGGGCTACATTAGTNCTAGCGGTAGTCTTATTGATGTTTGCTCTATGAGCCTGGCTTCTGCTGTATAATAGCGATGGTGGGCTACATTAGTCCTTCCAAGATCATTTGGTCCACAGGAGAAGACATCCCAAGTTCTCTGTAGTATTTTAGTGACAGCCTTTTCCTGTCTCCTGTTGAAGTTTTCTCTTGTTCTCACTAGCAGTTCCTCCAGCATATCTATATAGATGAGCTTTTAGCCTAACCTGCTCTTCGTTGTTTAGGTTTTTACCTGTTAGGTTGTTAACGATTATACACTGCTGTGCATAAACATCGCCAAATCCNTCTCTTCGTTGTTTAGGTTTTTACCTGTTAGGTTGTTAACGATTATACACGGCTGTGCATAAACATCGCCAAATCCCCTTTCCTTATTTGAAACTTTGTTAAACCATCACGGTCTCATAGACGATAGTAGAAATGAGTAGCGATTAGTCATTCATGCATAGAGGGCACGTTGTTTAGCATCCACAGAGCACACATTCAATATGGGATAGAGCCTCTTCTTGCGACTATACAGGCAGCGATGCGACGAGGCATTCCATCATACAAGTTACGGATAGTGTCCTGCGGCACATATCACCATGTTTCCTGCAACTGTACACACAGATCAGCCAGTGTTAGGGCAGGTGGTTTACAGTGGCGCAAACGTCGCCCCATAATATCCTATACATGTTCAACAGGGAACAACTCCAGAGACCTGGCAGGCCAATGATTGCTGTCCATATCTTGTAGAGCATATTGGGTGAAGCGAGCTTTTTGGGAATGAGCATTATTTTGCTGCAGGATAGCGTTGGGCATGCTGCGCAAAAATAGCAGAAAATGGGGCCGCAGAATCTAATTGATATATCGCTATGCTGTCTCCGTGCCTTCAACAACCACGAGACCTGACAGGCAGGCAAGTCATAAACGATGACACCCCATATTATAACACCTGATGTCCGGGACGTATGGCGTTCACCACGAATCAATGCCTACTGCGGCGCCAAGCTCTGCTGCGACCATCATCTGCATTAGATTGAAGCGGGATTCATCGGAGAACACGATGCGTTGCCATTCCTCTGTCCAATGTTGACGTTTCTGGCACTATTTACTGCATGCCGCACGATGCCGAGTGGTGAAAGGCAAACGGCTCAGTGGATGCCGTGCCTGTGGGCCAGTCTAATTTAAACGGGAACGAATATTTTTTGTTGAGGCTGGCAAATGCAGTGCAGGTTCCACAGACTGCAGGGTCTCTCAAGATGTGGTGACACGGTCTGCTACTGCATGTCGGCGGATATGGCAATTTTTTCTGTGTGTAGTACGTCTGGCAGGACCAGTACCTACTCTTCGTGCAGTTCAGCCATACGACTCCGTTCAAATGAGTCTGGGTGGTGGTATTCTTCGCGAGCACGACGCCGCACAGTGGGCCAGGAGACTGGAAACGTGGCCAAAACTTCAGCTGAGTTATTTTTGATTTATAATTGAATAGTATAGTTAAAAAAAATAAAGCACTGTGTCGCTTAGAAGGTGTTTTAACTATCTGCACGTATCTTTTCGCATACGAGTATTTTTAATTTTTATTTTTGCCTGTATGCCCGGATCAAAATGGTGTTTGATTGCGCGGAGATGGGTGTACAGAAAAAATAAATCATCGCCTTAGCCACAGGGTTGCGTGGTGGTGCCCTGGCACTCACATTGCCGCTGACGATGTTATTGATAGTTAATAGGCCTACAGTAGAATGGAAAGATTTTAAAACTAAATGCAGTTGAAGGAACGCGCTATTAAAATGTGTGTTAATATTTACAAACCAATGGTTTTTAAATGTTATTTTTCTCGTAATATAAATATCAAGAAACCTACGTCAAAATTATATGTTTAAAAACGTATCTTAAATATGATTAGGCCATTACAACAAGAGGTAGGCCTACTTCAATGTTAGAAAATCGAATTTTTTAAGATTTTAAGTCTCGGGCAAGGTAGGTATACTACATAAACCTTATGAAGGTGTTTTTCACTACCTATGCTAACGAACTAGGTAGCGTTTCACTGAAATAACCTTAACATTATTTTTAAATTCCACACCCCCATTGCCTGAACTCTGGCTACACTGATAAAAATCTCACTAGTCTGTTGTAACGTTGAAACCACTATTTACCCTACATCACTGTATTTATTGTTGTAATTCAAGTTTACAGCATCTAGATGTTCAATCATTTCCGCGCATATTTTTTCTCAATTCCTGAGTGTTAAATACCGAATAGAAGAGATGATTGGGCCATGTCTCGATTTTTTGCCACCCGAGAGGGTTTCTTAAATTTATTTTCTTAAAGCTTTCGGCAATATTTGTTTACCACTTCCTTCGCCTATCATTTCTATTGGCTGTAAAGCTATGTATAAATCTGCAGTATTTTATGTAATAATGCTTAATTTGGAATCTAGCTGTAGTAATGCGTTTCGTACATCATTGAGTTTTCTATTGCGTAGCTACGGAATGCCTCCACACCAACAGTAAACACCGGCGTTACACTTTGATTATATTGTGGTCAAACCGTAGCTACTTGTTGATAAAAAAAAAGGGAGGGGGGATATCTTGATGGTAGAGAATATGGGGCAAATACATAAAATGAGCTATATGTTACTAAATGGTGATATAATTAAACATCTGGATATTACACAAAATACTATCAGGTCGGGGACCATTGCTAAGTTAACTACATCAGCTACCTTACTGAGAGCCACGTCTGTATATTGTGGTTGTCCAACCTTGAGTAGTATCGGAAGGCTGATGAAGTATAACGAGTTACGGCGGTCGGCACAGCAGGCTTCTTGTGATGCCCATCTCGGCCGGCGTCACATGGAGAAAGACTCATACTGCTGCTCTGCATTGCCCTCATACCGGCGTCGCACAACGCAACATGGCTTGATTCCCTAGTTAGTAGGGGATTCCTGCTTACGGGGGTTTGGGCAATGCGAGTCCCGATTGCGGCAACTGGCTGTCCTGATTATTGCTCATGATTAATGGCGTGTTCAGGTAGGCCGTCAAATTAAGGCATGTTCACGCTATCGCAACACCGGGCAATACTCTCAATGTGATTTTGCACCTGTGAATGAGACCTGCTATTTCTGGATTAAAAAAATAGCGCGTAGTGTTCCTAAAGTGAATCGTTTCTTTACCCTGCAGTACGAATCGAAACAGGATACCTATTTGTGACCAAACATTATTGTGAATATTTTTGACTTTACATGTATTTGATCTTTCGTGTCCCTTCTTAAAAAATATACGATCTTTGAGTTTAATTTGTTTAAATAATGGTGGAATAACAAAAACCTTCTTGCTCTCTAAATCTGAATCAGAATTTCACAGTTCAAATCCTTTAACAGTATTCGACTGATTTAACAGTCACTTCAGCGAATTTAACTGATTAATCAGTGAAAAAATGCCAGTTTTCCTTCACTTATTATTAATTCAGTGACATTTTCCACTGATTCATCAGTCATGTTATTCACTGTTTTTCAGTGATTTGTTTGTGACTGATGGATTTGTTAATAGTTAAACAGCGTGTAAAAATGGCCGTTAAATAACGTATCAAGTGAAATAACAACGCATAAACTAATAAAACGAATACAAAATACTTTATAAAATGTGTTTCGTCTTTCAAAACACCATTTTATGAGATAAAATGAACATTCAGTCTTTCATTTCGTTTTTACGTCTTTAGGTTCTTTTTCATGTAATCATCACAGCGCTTTGTTTGAAGGCTTAAACTGCATAATGTGATGATGAGAGTGCACTCATATGTACTTTTCGCTTTAACAATCCTAACGGTACCAATTTAACCAAAAACTAAAAGTGAGGGCATACAATTATTTAAAGCTACACGCTTCTGATGAGGAAATATAAGTAATATATTTTCTCTTTCATGTCAAGGTGACTTGGTAGCTCAGATGGTAAGGTAATGAATGGTCTTAAAAGCGATTTGTGATAGGTGTGCGAGTTCAATCTCGGCCACCCGCGGAGATTTTTTTACTTTTTAAATTACTGTAAGTTGCGCAATATGAATAGTAAACTATCGTAAATATGTTTATTTCTCGTAATTATGTTTCTAAATTCAATAAAAACAATATTTAATTCGCAGCTTCAGTTGGCTGTCACTTATTCAATCAGTGAAATTGTTTCACGTCACTAATTCAATCGGTGAAATTTTTTCACTGAAACAATAAGTGGGTTCCCACCTATTCTAAGTGGAACCATTTTCACTTATTCTAGTACTAGTTGGATTTCACTGCGAATCAGTGGTTTTCCACTGATTCGAATTTTGAGTGTGATGCATAACATTTTCATGTAATTGTGTCACTTTAAAATATACATTTACAAATTTGTGTTAAATTGTATGGATATTATCGTCCCTAAAACTGACATTATTTTTATAAGTTAGAATTTAAAATTCGTAATACAATTTGTGATATTTTTTTACCAAATTACCAAATTGAAAAAACCTTGACGTGGAAGTCTTTTCCAGCAGTAGTTACTACGGACACAGCAATTGTAACTACCTCGGCAATACAAGTCTTTAAAAGTTTTCAAGTAATCTTTCTTCTGTTCGATAACTTTCATTCCACTTTCTTCGAATTGCTGACTAATGCTTGCGAGCCATTGGTTGTATGTTTAGATCTCCGACTTGCTCAGATTCGCGCCACATATATTCTCAACATGTTGTTTGCATGGTGGCACCGCACATCCCAACCATCGGACAATTTTTCCATTAGAAGCCTGAAATTTTTTTTTATTACCTTCATGATTGCCACAAGACTACTATATGAAATAAAGCTGAACTGATTGCTGAAAATATCAGTGCGACTAAACCGTGTTCCGCAGGTGAGCACGTTATTTTTTTTATCAGCTCTTAGCTGAAACCTTAATCTTGCTCCTAAATTTGAAAATAGGGTTTGGTCTGGCGAGATTTTTTCTACAGGTATTAGTACAGCGAAAAAAAACCCCTTAAAATGTGTTTATATTCAGATTAATTAATGTACATATGTTTATTATGTTGAAGGCAGGAAATGTAGGCTTAGATAAGGTACGGAGAAGTATAATATGCGATGTAATGAAATACGCGTCACAATTAACACCACAACTGTTTATTAATAACATCAATAAATACGCCCTTCGTATGCAACGCCTCAAGGAGCGGCAGAAAGCTTGTCTTTCCCAAGGGCTTAAAAAATATATAGGAAGAAAATAAATGTGCGATAGTAAGATTCTCAGGATATCACTTTTTGATAATAAATTATTTAGGGCCTAGATAAGTGACTGGTAGTTTTTACTTTAGGGGTTTTTCGCCATGTTTTTCAATCGTCTGGCCCACTGTGCACTATGGCATACTGGCCTGCCTCTTAACACACATACTTATGCCTTTCCAGCTTGTTGTATTGTCCTTTTAAGCACTTAGTACTGGCCACAAGCGCAACACTATAATATTATCTCTTGTTGCAGACGTTCCTGCGACGTCACTTTAACCATTTACATTGTGCGATTGGTACTTACATATGTGGTCTTGATTTTATTGCAAATGGATGTAGTGATTTCCATGTCCAGCAGTATAATTACTACAGTATGTGTATGTGGCAATGAAGTACGTGCATTTTTGAGTGTTGAATAAATACTTTTCGTATTTATTATTCCAGCATAAGTAAAATTAACTTTGCAGCGGGCCTGATCACTTGATTCATGCGTCAGTAAAGTGCAACTGTAGAATTATTAGAAAAGTAAGTATTTTACAAATTTGCTAATTTTTTTTACACTTATATGCATTACAAAACAGAAAGCAAAAGAAATTATTTTAATATTCGCAAACGACCTAACACTTTTAATTCAACGTTAACACATTTAACTTTCCCTCCGCCGTTGCCAACTATACTGGGCACATGAAGTCAGTCTGCCTGTTACAACAAACGCTGGTAAAGTGCCGTCCGTCGTCGCTGCATACGAGCAAGGTAAAGCCAAGTGGTTATCACCATTACGCTTGTATTTTTTAAGACATTAATCTTGTATTGTATTTTATTTGAAAGCAGTACCTGGTGACAGTAAGTTTTGGTAATTATTAAGTTTAGAGGGTTTTCTGTAAAAAAAAAAAATCACGGAAAATGGTATATTTCCACTCTACTAATGATGCAGAACACGAATATACGAGGGGCATTAACGTACGACTAATTTCTTAATATGTGCTCACCTAACCTAACAGAACCTAACCCCACAATGAGTGAATCACTTGTTTACATTTTTAAACTAAAGGATTGTTGGGTTTTACACTAACCTAGGATTTTAGGATTCCACACTAACCTAGGACTTTTGGGTTTTAAACTAACCTAGGTTTGTAGGGTTTTAAACTAACCTAGGATTTTAGGGTTTTACACTAACATAGGATTGTAAGGTTTTAAACTAACCTATGATTTTAGGGTTTTACACTAAACTACAAATTTAGGATTTTAGGTATTTAAAGGCACCGTAAAACACACCAAAAGAATATCAATATACTCACCTGATATAATTCCTCTATCAACAGCCAATTCAACCTTACCTCACTCGACGAAACACAGTGTTCCACAAATCCGCCACATACGCGAATATAATGCACTGAATCACTAGTTTTCAGTCTAATATAACGCAATGAAACACTCGTTTACAGTAAAATATAACGCACAGAAGCACTCGTTATTGCTTTCTCCGTTTTTAAATCCGTCGGATTGGGACGGTACAACTAGACCTGGCAAAGATGCAATGGCGACTAATTTTTTTTTAATTGACCGTTAAAATGCCCGTAATGATCCGTGGGTGCTAGGTAGCGTGTAATCAGCAATGCGTGGCTATTAATAATGGCGGTAGACGTTAATATACGTAAACAAACCAAGCAAACTACTCGTACATTTCGCAGTTTTTTTTAAAGATGTTCTACTTATTTTAACATTACGCCCTCTTGAATATGAACAAGGTAAGTTGTGCAGAACCCAATAATGCAACTTTCGTTGGCCTAGGACGTTTCGTTCAGAAAAGCCCCTAAACTTAATAATTACCTAAGTTTTCACACAGAACATACTGATGTGGTCTTCTAGGCTCTTTCTCTTGCCACATGATGAATTTTATTTAGGCACTATCATAGCTGTACAGTTATTTTGTTATGGGTCTGACATAATTTACTTTTAAATTTGTACGTGCTGGGTTGTCATTTCCTTACGCATTAAATATGGTTGGTTGGTTTAGTTCCCTTTAAAAAAAACCTCTAGAAAGTTGGACAAAAATTTAGCTTGATCGCCAGTTCAAATGAAAGCTAAAATTATTTGTAGCTACACGTGTCCAACTGTTATTTTTACTATTTAAGGGGTAAATAATGATAATAGGTTACTTGTTAAAAATTAGCTGAATAGTATACAAATTACCTGAGGTGCTAATACGTAAACAAAACTATTGAGATGCGATTCAACCACGTTTTGTACTCCCATGCAGCTTCCTCTCTTCTGACTTGGCGTGTAGCCATTGTTTCTTCGGCCATCTACCGCTTCATTGTCTCTAAGGCCTCACCTGACAAATATTTCTGCACGACTCATTTTAAATTTACGTAAGCACAGCAAATAGAAATTAATTTTGTATTAGTAACGATGGTTTTTGTTGTGTAGCAACAGTTATTAAATGAAAATATTTTCCAAATAAAATTTTAGAGGAAGAAACTACAATATCCCGAGGGTATATAAAATTATACTTGTGACGACGTTTATACTTGTGGCGACCTCTCACATTTCATCACTACTGGATGCACATGGATATTGTTTTCTAAAATTAATAATTTTAAATGGCTGTAATACNGGCGGCCTCTCACATTTCATCACTACTGGATGCACATGGATATTGTTTTCTAAAATTAATAATTTTAAATGGCTGTAATACTTTATTGCTTTTAATTAAAAGGAAGATAGTAGTCTATTCTTTGATTAAAAACGTGACGAGGCTACAACTGCCTTACACAGTCGCGTCACAGAGTAGGTAAGTACAGAAGCGAAATGACGAGGCGGCTCCTTTAATTTGGGCGTATGCATTCTCCGATTAGCTGCGCGAGGATCTGGGAACGGGCCTTCTGTCCGATTGGCCACTACTTGCCGCAAAAGTCTCCCTATTGGCTGAGCTGGTGGCTGGCGGGTGGGTTATCAAACACTGATTGGCGAACGGATCTCAACATTTTGCTGGCGTGAGCGGTTGGAATTCGCAGTAAGTATAAGTGGCTGTACCACCACTGTATTTGTAAGTATTCGGTGGTCACGTATCTGTGAAACTGTCAACATAGATGTCTGCCATCATACGATATCAGACATTTTTGTGCGAAATAAGGGGTCTGAATTGCAACGAGAAATGAATAGCTCCGACGTTACCTAAATGTTAATCGGGCAAAACTTGTCGTAGGCTGTTCTCGGTTAAGCACTTTTTAAATCAACCTTTGAAAAATGTCACTTTCTCTGACTGGATATAATTTCACGTGCACATTGACTGGTATGCGGCCAAGTAAAGTCGGTAAAGACATGAGTAGAATAATTTGGTATGTTTGGTCCAAGGGGATGGAGGATTGGAGTGTCGGAGCTGTTCATGTTCTGTCATTCCTGTCCCCCGGCAACCATTTTATCTTAAAAATTTCTTTTTCATTAAAATTTTCTTTTCCTTAAAATTTCCTTTTTTCCCTTAAAAATTCCCCTTACCCCTCATAAAAGCATCGATCCCCCCAGCTGCAAAAACGAACCGCAGAAAGGCATTTTTCGATCCATCGAGGGCAGAGCAGTGGTGGCCATATTGGTTTTATAGGCACAGGTATGCCAAATCAATACACGGGATCCGGTATCGGAGCCGGAGCCGACCATCAGCCATCTTGGTTCTGTCAGCCATTTTAACCACAATGTTGGAGGTCGGTGACCTTTTCCCCAGTGACCTATAACCTTGAACCCAAAAGCCTCCAAAAATTCCCAAAAAATCTTTAAAAATTTCCAAAATTTCAAAAAAATTAAAAAATCCCCAAATATTAATAAAAAGTTATAAATAAAATTATTTTAAAGTATTATAAAATAAAAATTCTAAATGTTTGACTTAGAGGGGAGGAGGGACTGAAACAGATCAGGTACTACGTTATGACGTCACCCAACCACCATGTTGGACCCAGTTTACCTTTACCCATGACCTTGACCCTATAACTGTAACCTTGAAAACAAAAATTCGATAAAAAAATGGTAAAAAATGAATAAATTAACAAAAGTCAGCAAGCATATTACATTACTGATTACTACCGCATCTTGGATCCAGGTGATCTTGACTTTTGACCTTGACCCAGGTCACCATTTACCTTGAACCCAAAATTTTTTCAAAAATTCCAAGAAATTTCTAATAATTAATAAAGATTAATAAAAATGTTATTAAAAATAATTTTTTTAAAATATTTTTAAAAACTTACATTTTCGGAGGTTTCCCACAGTACCACATTCAGCAGACGACTGACCCCTCCAATAACATTGTATTAACATTTCCCTTCCCTACCAACTCACCTTTGCTCATTCTGTCGAATGCACTCCACCCATCATATTGGTTTTTTCGTTTGTCATTTGTTTACATTTTCAATACCTAGGTGGCACTGTTTACACTGACCAACATGTTAAAATCTGAATGACCTTCACCTTGATCTCACATTTGGGACCTTGACCTCGTGTCCATGGCTCTGGATAACCTATCACCCCAAAAAAATGCTAAAAACTTTTATAAAAAAAAAAAAAAATACAAAATAAATTAAAGACTTGTTTTTTCATCAATATTTCTATCAATATTGCAATATTTTCATCAATAAGTACCGCAATCAGCAATCCATACCAATCGACACAAAAATCCGCACGAATCTACTCACCAATCCACACCAATTCACAGTAATCCTTAGCAATTTTCTCCACAATTCGCTCCGCAATCCTCCTCCGCAATCTACAGTAATCCATGCCAATCCTTCGATCAATCCCAATCCTTAGCAATGTTCCTCCGCAATCCACAGCAATCCAGGTCACTCCTTCTCCCAATCCTTCGCTCAATCCCAATCCTTCTATCAATTCCAATCCTTCGATCGATCCTTCGGTCAATCCGTCGGTTTGGCCCCCAACCATATGTATAGAAATTACATTCGTTCGCCAACTCTCCAAATTTGTACATGTCGACAGAATTAATGTTTTGTATGCAGTCAACTATCCAAGCATTTCTATACTAAAGCCTTTATCATTATATATGCAGATCTTTCCGATAATAGTCTAGTGTTCATAGCACCACTTTAAAGTTGCGGGGGGAAAAAAGGATACGACGCACTAAAATTAAAGGAAAACCAATTATTTTATAATAATAATTTATTATTATTTTATAATTAAATTTGAGAAGAAAGCAGTTCATCACACCATGTGATATATCCCCGATCCTTCAGTTAACTAATGATTTAAGATATCTCGTTAATGTGCGTGTGATCCCCACGTTTTTGAATGTCAATCAAATATCTGAGTATCAACAAGTTAATTCGTGTCTTTGGGAAATAGGTCTGCGTCTTCTGCCTTCATGTCGCTTGTTGCAGCAAATATGTTGGAGGGGTGTGTCAGTGTATCGAGAAAATCGTAATCATCGTCTTCAACACTATCACTGTCTTCATGTTCATTTTCATCAATGCTCTCTTCATGGTCATCTTCACTTCCTCTTTTGTATTCTATATTAAATTTGCTTTCCTTTGTAGCAGGAGTTGTATGCTCATCAGTATTTAGAGCCGACGACCGTTTATTTCGAAGTTCGTCCACTTCACGCGAAAGTCTTGCAAATGTACATTCCACACAAATCGACCCTACTGCACTCATTGCGTTTTTAGCATTAACTGTCTCATCATAATCACTTGTCGAATCGGTAACCATCGATGCAGCAAGAGGTATTCCCGGCAACACTTGCTGACTCCCAGTAAACGAATCATTGCAGATCTCGGTATGTTCTTTCAATGTATCGCCTTGCACAAACTGTATGGGACCAATGTCGTAATGCTTCATCGCGCGAAAAGGGCACTTCGTACTGGCCGTTCTCTCATGCTGACGAGCATTTTGACCATAGGTGAAAACTCTATCGCAGAACCGGCACTGGCGACAACCAGTTAGCGATGATGCAGGTCGCGGTTCCATGATAGTTGAGGTCAAAGGGAGGCCTTCGTATTCGCAATTCATCTTCGTGGTATGACGAGGGAGCGCTTCCAAATCGATGTTCACCCCACGGTGTCAAAACGTCAACTGTCATTTTTTCTATATAAATACACTTCTTTTCACAGCAAAGAGCCTAGCTTGTTCCCAGAAAAAGTCTTTCGCCATCAAACTTATATGCACAAAATTGTGGGAGCACTCTGAGAAAATCCGCTAACTCGTTCGCCCCAGAAGAAAACACGCAGATGCTTACATAACAATGTTATTTAAATCTGTTTGTAGGCATATGTATATATAACTATAGAAATTAAAAATAATTCTATATTCCCATATTTATATATACATAATTGTCTATAAAATTAATAATAATAATTTTGTATTTCTATATTTATGTATACATAATTATCTGCGTGTTTTCTTCTGGGGCGAACGAGTTAGTGGGTTTTCTCAGAGTACTCCCATACTTTTTCACATATAAATTGTATAGTGCAAGGCCTTTTGTGGGCACAAGTTAGACCTCGAGAAGCGAGCCTCCCAAATCCTCCCTATTGATTGAATAATGCCTTTCTGTGGCTCATTTTTGCTTCTGGGGGATCGGTGCTTTTTTGAGGGAAAAATTGGCCGCCGAGGGACCGGAATTACAGAGCATGAATAGCTCCGACGCTCCGATCCCCCCACCCCCTGTGCCAAAAACATATAAAATAATTCTACTGTTAGGTAAACATTATTTGCGAATACAGAAATTATTTCTTTTGATTGAGTTTTTTTTTGTAATGGATATACGTAAGAATGAGCAGATTTGTGAAATATTTACGTCTCTAATAATTTAACAGTTTCACTTGACTGACGCATGAGTAAAGTGATGAGGCGCAAGGCAATGTTAATTTCACATATAGTGGAATAATACACAATTTGCGTACACATAGATCCTCAGCAGGGCTTTCAAAAGTGCTCAGCTTACTGTGAACAAGCTTGAGTTAAGTTGGCGTGGCGGCAGGCAAGGCGGAGCGGCCCCACCCTTCCGTCACGACTGCCGCCTGCGCCCTCGAACCTTTTGCATGCACGGGTGCGGTGCTGCTTGTCGCTTGTACCCGCCGCTCGTGCCGGAAGTGATGTGCGTGCGCCGGGGCCCGAGAACACTAACGGTCCCCACTCTCCTGAAATCTGCTTTCCAGGAGAGGTCGCCGGTTTTTTTTACTTCGGGAAGCCATGCAGCTAACGACGTGGCGTGTTCTCTTCCCTGCAGTTATTTCAGACGAGAGCCCTCCTTGCGCACACGAATAACGAAGAGGAACGTAGCTTCGTGCCATGATTCAGAACACTTTTGTAATTTTATGTATCATAACTTAACCCTGAACATGTTGATTGGACTGCTGGTTTTCAGAAGCTAATGTAGAAAAGCCAATAAATGTATTTAATTTTTTTTACAACTACACATTGCGAGATTACAGGGGACTTCACCGTAAAATTATTTATGTAAAATAAGTGTTTGCGCGTAGACCAATTCGCGTAGCTTGGTAGATAAATCTTAAACGAAGTACTTTCCCCGCCTTTGCCCCAACGGAAGATTTAAATAATCTAACTAGGGCCGTGTTCAAATTCACAAACCAAAGACCCCTTAGCTTGCTTCTTGCCCTTGAAAAGTGCATCCCGAATGTGACGTATCGTCGCTGTCAGAGTTATCGGTAAGGGCATACATGCACCCTAGACTGTTCCCTTCAACCAACGATACGAGTCACTTGCCCTTCTCGAGCCCTAGGAGCCCTAAATCATTTTCCGATGCGCGACGCTTAAACAATTTTGTTTGTTAGTGTTTACAACTTTGCACGATCGCGGAAAACACTTGCTAACGTTACAACGACGAATAGAACTCGTATAGAGAGAAATTTTAGAGAATAAAGCTCGAGGTGGAAACGAACACAGGTGTCCGAATTAACAAGCGAATATTTCTCATGAAGGGTATTAGGGCTCGTGACACGGTAAGGGACCAATGACTCATTGCACTGAAATTGAATACAGCCTAGGTTTGCTACTTTTTTCTGTGAGATAAATTGGTCAAAACAAAGTCATTACATCTTGACTGCGCAGTTTCCTCAAAAGGAAGGAAAACATGCGAAATGGGATCTGCAGTTTAGTTGGGCTCCATCGCATGTAATAATATTCCACATTTTATAATGTAATTTGCGAGGAATTCAGTTACGAGTATATGCAAGACTTTGAAATTCGTCAAATGCTGTTTTCCTACGAGGCTGGCACGTTGGATTTAAAACGTTAACTGTGAAGCCGCCTTAATGCAGCTTCGCTTTTCGCACACTTAACAATTAATTCAATATACTCAGTCGAATCATATTATTATGACCACCTGCTAGTATTCAGAGTAACCGCCCTTTGCAGCACGGACAGCAGTTAGACGAGCTGGCAGTGACTCAGTCAGGTGCTGATAGGTCTCCACGGGTATCTGGAGCCATGCCATCTGCAGTGCGTCCCACAACATCTGAAGGGTGCGTGGCGGAGAAGACAAACGGCGAACATAACGATCGAGGTGGTCCCACAAATGTTCAATTTGATTGAGATCGAGGCTGTTTGGGGGCCAGGGAAGAACTAATTCTTGATCGTGCTCTTCCAGCCACGTGCGGACACTTTTAGTCGTGTGGCAAGGTGCATTATCGTGCTGGAAGATCCCATCCTCTCAAGGAAGGACAATCATCATGTACGGGTGGAAGTAATTGCCGAGGATGGATTCATAACCAAATCGATTAAGAGTGCCTTCCACACTGCCTTCCACACGGATGATTGGACCTAGAGAATACCACGAGAACATTCCCCAGTCCATAACACTGCCCCCACCACCTTGCATTTGTTCAGTAATGGTGCAGGGTGTCGCTTATCCGATGTTTCTCGCCGGACACGCTGACGCCCATCCGTTTTATGCAGCTGAAAACGCGACTCGTCGGAGAAGGCTACCCGTCGCCAATCAGCAGCGGTCCAGTCGCCATACTGTCGAGCAAAGTCCAGTCGTTTTCGTCGATGCACCTGTGTTAGCAGGTTTATTTCTTTGGGGCGCATTGAAAGACCGAGTGTGTCACGCAGCCCCAACAACCATGAAAGATATGCAACAGCGTATTTCTGTGGCGTGTCGCACACTGTCTAGGGAACCACTTTGGTCTGTGCAGCACTTTCTTGTTGAACGCCTCCACAAGTGTATAGATAAAACGGTGGACATTTTGAACACCTACTTAAGTGATCCACCGGAGTTCCAGTGGTTGTCCCTTTGGAACAGTTAACACATAACTGTTTGTGCTATGGGTACAGGCTTCGAAGGTTGAATTAGGTGTGGAATGAACGATACAATACGATAAGTATTCTGTTATGTACATAAGTACGTATTGGTCAATCAGTGTACTGTACAGTACCGTCGATACAATGGACGCGAAGATGCGTATTTGTGTTAGCATTTCAGTGTTTCACACAGTATGATACCATTGTAGGTACACCTGATTGTGGACACGACCAGAACTACGAATGTCCTTAATGTGCCGCTATTGGTTCACGACAGGCGTCTGTTTCCTTGGTGGCAGTAGTAGTTGCAGGTCACGCGTTCATGTACTTCTCATTGTTGACGCAGTCTACCAATACTTACGTCGGTTACATCTCGGCAAGCATTGAGTTTAGTAACCTGTACCCACTTCCGTTATTCATAATTGTGCACCCAGTTAATAATGTGGCAGGGAAACTATGTACATTCCATTCAAATAAATGTAAATTTGTGTTGAAAGAGGTACCTTCATACTTTACAGGAGTGTGTTTACCCTCTCAATTTGTGAGCCCCTTATGTGGAAAAAATCATGTACAACCAGTTTGGCAATATTTTGTTCCGTCTCCGTATTATTTCAGGTCGCATTGTAGGTGAGAGAACCTGTATACCTGCTTAACCAGCCCATGTCACGGCCCATAGGCCACGGGTTACGCGCCGCAGTAGTTAGAAAAATGGCGGTTTGGTGCCAACAGCGATGGAGGGGGGAGCGGGGAGCCAAAAATTTGGTAGGAAAACTGTAAATATCATTCTCTTGCATTCCACTTCGACAGTGGCCATTTTGTTTTCAAAAATTTTCTTTAATTTTATTTTTTTTAATTTAATAATTTTTTTCTCAAACATTTCATGGCTGCCATTTTGTTGCGCAACATAGTCTCAGGCTGTGTCCCCATGACGACTCCCCAACTACATAACATAGCCCCAGACATGTCCCTAAGACGTCTCCCCAACCGCATTACATCGCTCGAGGCTACCAGCGTAGCCCCTTGTTGTGCAGACTTGATCTTCCACAACATTTTCCAATTTTTTTTTCAACAATTTTGCGATGATCTTTCAATGTGGGGCAGTGACTCCTTTTTGGGCAATGAGTATTTGAGGATTTTCATGCTCTTGCATTCCATGCTAGGGGGTTTTCACCGAGTCTTCCAAAATCCCTACCACAACACCATGACTGGTCCCTACTTCATGCTCTTACATTCCAAGCTGGGGATCCTTGCGACGATGCCCCGACCAGTCCCTGGGGTTGTCTGAGAGTCTTCCCAAATGCGATTATCATGCTAGGGAGGTTTTTCAGAGTCTTCCTAAATTCGATTATCATTGAATTCCTTCCTACTAGATCGTACACTTCATGCTCACGCATTCTGAGGCTCCCTAAGGCGACTCCACCTTCCTGGGGGACTGCGGTGATGTGGTGGATAGACTCGCTTCCTGGGGGCCACAGTGGTTTGGCAGATAGAAAACTCCTTTAATATACACACGTGCGCGCACACTCAAATATTCACACACACGAGCACACCCACATGTGCATGAACACCACTAACCTACACACCTGGCAGATGCTGTGTCGCCCTCTCCCTTACCACTCACATGCTATGCGCATGTAGACGGCTCCTGGGCTGGGGACCGGGCAGTACACTATTCCTATGATGCTGTCAATATATAGTCTTCGTAACGTCACAAGTCGCTGCTGCAGATTGAAGAAAACAAAGTGAACTCTATATAGCAACAGGAAAGAGAAGTGAAGTGAGAAGGGCACTACAGTGTGGATTGCCAACACAGTGCGATGGAAAAAAAAACATGAGATACTATACACATGACTGTCTAGATGAATATGACTCTTGCATGTGTTACAGAATGCTAGTCGCATGCTTGTCTCTTGCATGCGCTACAGTATGGTGCAAAACACACATACTTGACAAGTTGAATACGACTTTAGCATCTGCTACAGTATGTTGGAAAAAACACCTACTTGACAAGGTGAATATGTCTTGCATGTGCTACAATAAATAAATAAATATATATATATGTAAAACACACACACATGTCTGACTAGCTGAATATGACTTCAGCATATGCTACAGTCTGTTGGAAAACGAATACATGCTTGACAAGATGAATATGACTTTAGCATGTGCTACAGTATGCTGGGAAACGACAGTAACTACAGTATACCTGGCAAGACCCTGCTTGCATGTGCTACAGTATGCTGGAACGCGACAGCAACTACAGTATACCTTGCAAGACCCTACTTGCATGTGCTACAGTATACCTATGGGAAAAAACATGCACAGGACATACTGGTAACACACCTGGCAAGATAAGTTTTGAGGCTTGCATGGTCTACAGTGTGCTACCAGCCAGCACACTTTTCAAGAAGAAGACTGCAACTCTTGCATGTGCTACAGCATGCTGGAACAGACTGAGTGGACCAATAGTAGTAGTATACCTGGCAAGACGACAACTCCTGCATGTGCTCCAGTATACTTCAGGAAACACTGATAACCTACCCGACATGATAGGAACGTACCTCTTGTACGTAATGTACAAGAGTAACTACAGTAATGCTACCAGGCAACATACCTGGCAAGCAGACTATGTCTCTTGCATGTCTCTTGCATGTGCTACAGTATGCTATTCGAGATATATATGGCTACCAACACCCTCAATAATATACCTGACAAGAGGAATAAGACACTTGTAAGTGCTCCAGTACACTGCTGAAAAAAACACTCTCTCTGGGGACAGACATATATAACAATGCAGGCCTGACCCAGAGCGGTTTTTTTTTAGGTATAACCATAGGGGACGGTATGAATAGCATGATCCAGGACTTAATGTTTGTCGTCCATCCACGAAAGAGCCAATTTTTTGTACGCTCTGTATACACTTTGTGGTGGTACGACCCAATACTACTAACCTGCACTTGCATGCAGCGCTGGGCCAAAAGGATATGCTGATAATTGTCATGTGTTATTGTCTTCTCTACAGCACTCTTTTGTATCCCCTTCGCGTGCTTTACTACCGTATCCTGGCAGCGGTATGCATACAGTTTTGCCCTCAGCCCGACAAACTCGGACATATCATCACCTCTGCACTCATCCTTAAATTTGTCAATCAACTTGGCGTTGGTAGGTGAGTAGCAGGGATGAGTGGGAGGGTAACCGCTGGTGTCGAACTCAGACATAAGTGCCGGGTCTGAGGCAAGATCGCTGTAAAAGTCGGGGCAGGTGATCTCCATTATATAGGAATCGGTGTCCATATAGGCGAGACTAACACTGCGCCCATACCACGCTCGCATTACATCGCAGTAAAAACGATACATGAGAGTTTTCGACAGGTCAAGTACGGCAAAGCCAGCGTATATGGGCTTGTCAAATGTTATGCTCTCGTGGCATAATTTGACAAGGGATGATGACTCGTCATAAATCGTCCTGCATTTAAATGATGGTTTCAAAATAAGTTTCTTCGCCCGAACTTCTCTACACACGAGTTCCATACACAGGCATTTACGCTTATTTTCCATAAGCTTGCCGTACGTGGCATTGTTCATTAATTTGAAGAAGTCCTTCTAGAAGGTGTTTGTGGCTGCCTGACGTTTCATCGTATTCATGTCAATATACGGCTTTAGCCACACCTTCTGCTGGAATAGAAGGACACTGTGAACAGCCTTAAGATGCAACCCATGACCCAATGCTTGCTTCAGATTGACATAATGTACAATATAATGAAGCTTGCTCTCCAGGGTCGTCATGAGTTTCGTTTGTTTGGACCCAGGGGGACACTCGTTCACTGGCAGGAATGGAAGATCCATATGCTATTCGTGAAGAGCATTAGGGTACTTTAAATCCACCTCCAGTATGTAGCCGCCATTTCCGTCGTCCGGCTTGGACATGACATCGATGTCTGTGGTGGTCCATTCAAAACCGCCGTACGGCAGTGGCAGGGACATCGCCCACCCGTATAAATTATTGGCATCTCCATACTGAAGGTAGGTAGATGGCCTGCTGGCGTCATATGTGGCTGGTATATACATATTGTTGGCTACCATATGCCTTTTAATACATTGGGCCATCCCTCCCCAGATACCAGCCTCGATAAATAGGTGGATGTCGTAGTCAGTGAGCAGCTCCAACTCCACCTGCGTCTTGCACAACATCGCATCAAACAAGAAACTGGGGGCACACAGTCAAGACTATATGTAGTTAAACAGAGCTTCCGGAAATTCTCGAAGACGTCGCACAGAATCAAGACGTCCATCTTCAGGTAGAGCTCGGCATATTCCTGGAGTGTGCGGCAGCCGAACACGGTCCAGATGGTTTGTGCATACTGGTAGTCTGCCGCACTAATGTTTCCTCCAGTGTGCCTATTGAAATCATGTAAGCATATGGTTTCTGATGCGCGTAGTTTACGCACAATGAAACTGATCGAAAACTATTTTTATTCTTACTACAATATATGGAAATCAACGAAACATGTTTTTCTGACGTGTTTAACTAGTTTACGTACACACGAAAGGATGTTGGCTGTACAAAAATACCGGTATGTTGAGAGAACTACTGTGAAATGGGAACCGGGAACACTCATTTGCATACACCACTCTTCGTAAGTGTTCGAAATGTCGACCATTCTATATCAGACACGACCCGGTTATTGTTACATTCGTGGTTGCTCGGTGGACCACAGCACAGTTGTGAGATCCACATGCTTATCTGATTCTGTCTTTCATGCTTTCCCTCCTTGTTTCGCATGCCGTGACAATGTCTTTAATTCTCCCCCATAAAAATAAGTCATATGGGGACTAGTCTGGAGAACGTGGTGGCCAAGCTACATGACCCATTCGTCCAATCCATCATCTGGGGAATAACATCAGCAACTATCCGAGCTGTGCGTGAAAAGTGAGCAGGACAACCATCCTGTTGAAGCCACAGTGTTAATCTCAGAGCGAGAGGGACATCTTCGATCAGTTGATACAAATTATTCTCTAGGATGTCTGCATACACTGCACCAATAAATTGCCCTTAAAATAATACCGTCCTATGACAAGATGTCCGAGAAGACCACGCAGAGAATTAAGGCTCCACACATGCTGGTTATCCACTTGACGGAACCAATGTAGGTTGACTGCAGACCAGTAGTAGGCTTTATGTATGTTAATGTCACCATTACTCTTGAATGTGGCCTCATCAGTCCATAAAATGCTGCGATGGAAAGCACGCCCAGGAAAGTCATTATTCCCAAGTTCTTGGTCCAGCTGTATGTGGTACGGATGTAAACAATTATCAGGGAGGATTCTCCACATTGTACTTTGAGACAATCCTTAGTCACAGGCAATCCTCAGTGTAGAATCTTGAAGATTAACAACCATGGCAACAAGTACATTAACAGCCCTCTCATCTCACATGTCGTCTGATGCGACGTCGTTTGTTGCGTGTCGGTTGCTCTAGCCCAGTTGTGCTCACGTGACATGTAAGATGCCGGAAGACATTGTACGAGTGATGTATGCATTGCGGGCATCTCTCTGTGTACAAAAGGGCAGCAGCTCTGCAGTTCCGACGACATTCCCCTAGTATCATCAGCATGTCAAATGCTTCTTCGTTTGTAAATGGCATTCCTTTCAGAAAGCAACACCACAGACAAACAGTGTCTGACACTGAAACAACACACATGTTTCGATTGTCAGTTAACTTGCATGCAAAGCCTGTAGTTCCTGTAAGTGATAGTTGGCTTATTTACTTGCTATATAATGCTGCATTATTCATCACTTTTGCTCGGAAACAGTCTAATACCTAATGCACGAGTCCATGCAGTACGGCACACAGGTCACTGCTAGTATCAAAGCGAGTCACACACACCAACCAGCAATACACTAATGGCGCACATTTGGTATGTGACGTGTATAATTTACGCACAACCAATGACAATTGGATAAACTTAACTATTATTATCAATACACTGTTTCCGAACAAAAGCGGAGAATAAGGCAGCACTAAGCAGCAAGCAGATAAGCTATCTACCACTCACAGAAACTGCAGGTTTTGCATTCATGTTGACTGACAATCGAACAATCATTTATCAGTGCTGAGGTCCGCCGAGCATTCGCGAATGTAAGACATAAAACAGTGTGTGTCGGGTACAGGGTGGTCGACATTTAGAACACTTATGAAGAGTACTGTGTGCGAATGAGTGTTCCCAGTAGTTCTCTCGCAACATACCGATAATTTACAGTACACCCGATGTCCTTTTTATTGTACATACACTAGGTAAGCATGCCAGAAAAACATTGTTTCATTGATTTCCTTTGAATTGTATTAAGAAAACCAAGTTTGCGATCAATTGTCATTGTGTGTAAATTACGCACATCACAAACCATATGCTTAAAAGATTAGATTTATTGTGAGTAAACTATGCACGTTAGAAAAAGTGTCTTAGTAAATGTTTCCTTTTAAATAATCTATCCAACGATACCTTATATGACATACATTCCCATTTGTAAATTTCAAAGCTCACCCCCCACACCCTTACCTCCAGTATATTCGGGGGAATGGTATTACTACCAATCAATGCTTTATATCTGACATAGTTATCACACTTTTTTTGCACGAACCCCCGGTGTCATGTTGTTTCCTAGAACCAGGGGTGATACATGTGCTGTAAATTATTCTGTATATAAATATATATATGGTTGGTGGATATGCTGGAGGTATGGGACAAGGTAGGTTTTTTTGTTTTATTTTATTGGTATGGTTGGGCTGGTATAATAAGTAGGTTTGTATGGTGGAGGGTATGATATTTGGCTAGTGTCTGATGGTAATGATGCTATGAGACATGTTGGAGTTACGATTTTTTGTATATTTTAGTGGGTGTGGGCTGAGGTATGCTTAAATTCTAGGGTGGTATGAGTGGTGAGTATATTTTTGTCTGGTGTCGGTCGGTAGAGGAGATGATATCGGTGGTAGGTAACATATTGTTATAGGCTGGTCTGAAGTGTATAGTTGCTGTTATGATGAGTGGTATGGTTGATTTTTTGGGTGATATATTTGGTTTGTTGGGTAGTGTTATTTCCAGTATATTTGTCCAGTGTTTATCGGTAATGAAAGTATGTCACATGGTATATACAGTATTTTTTGTTTATGGTCGGTGTGACCTGCTCTGCTAAGGTATGTTTGAGTTAAAGTTGTTGGTATGGGTGGTCAGTGTATTTGGCTGGTGTCAATCTGTATGGTGGATGTTATGGGAAAAGTTGCTTGTGTGAGATGGCTTTGCATGTTATAATATGTATGTTTGCTTGGTATGGCTGGTGTATTTTTAGTATTATTGTGTGTTATGGTGACTAGTATATTTTGTCTAGTTTCGATTGGCAGAGCAGATGCAATGGGTGTCAGGTTATGGGTTGGTCTGGTCTGTATGGTTGCTTGGTACATTTGAGTTATGGCAAATGGTACGGATGGTGAGTTGTGTAGTATGGTAATCACTAAGTTTTTCTTGGGTCATATGAGATGGTATGGGTGTTTTGTACTTTGGATGTTCTGGTATCTGTCGATTATGTTAGATTGACAGATAGTTAGAATGTTTTTGTTTTGGGCTGGTACGGGCTGTATAGGGGCTTTGTATGCATAATTTAGTGTGTGTCATGGAGATTAGTGTAATTTATATTTCCTTTGGGTTACAGCAGACAATTTATCAGCATGTTTGATAGTGTGATGACTAGTATATTTGTCTGGTGATGTTTGCTATGATGGATGGCAGGGGCAGTAATTATTTTTTCGTATGATATGTGTAAACTTTATGGTATGTTGGGTAGTATGTTGCGAAATATAATTTTTTCTGGTGTTCGTCGGTAGAGCTAATGGTATGGGCAGTAGCTAAGTTTTTGGTTAGGTCTATGTGGAATGAGGGGTTGAGGTATGCTTTAGTTATGGTAGGCCTTGAGTATATTTCGTCTGGTGTCGGTGTAACTGACGGTATGAGTAGGTAAATGGTATACTTTAGTTAAGGCCTGTTCGGACTGAGGGGTTGGTGTATGATTGAGTATTATTGTGTGGTATGGTTGGTGTGTATTTGTAGTGTCTATTGGCAAAGCAAACAGAATGGATGTTAGGTTATGGGTTAGTCTGGTCTGTATGGCTGCTTGGTATACTTGAGTAATGGCAGATAGTATGGATGGTGTGTTGGGCAGTATGGTTGATTAGTAATGGCTGAGTTTCTCTTGGAATATAGGATATGGTTTGGGTGGTACATTGGATGGTTAGGTTGACGAGTGGTAGGTATTTTGTGTGTTACCGGTCGATCTGAAATGTGTAATTGCTTGGGTAACTGTTATGGTGTACAAGTTTGGTCGAGTTCTTTTTTGGGTTATAGAGAATGGTGCAGTTGGTTTGTATGACTGAGATTTCCTTTGGTTACGGTGGGTGGTATGGCTAGTTGGTATGTTGTGAGGCATGCAGGGATATATTTGCTTAGTGTATGCACTTTTTAGGTCGGTATGTTTGCTATTATTTTCTAGAATGTGGTAAGTTTGATTTTTTCGGATCCCTATTTTGTTAAGTCGACTTTATTAGAGTATGCGGGAAGGACTAAAGGAATATGTGAAACATTTTGTAATTTTTAAGACATACACAAATTAATAATAAAGTAATGTATGAGGTGAAAATATACACACGACTATAAAAATATAAGTTTTCACAAGTGGTTAAGCCCAATAGATATTGTGACCTACAGTGAGCTTGCCTGGTGGCTAAGGAAAAATTAAATTTTAGGCTGTGGTCTAAAAACAAATGCGGTCGTCAGCAAACGAAACAAGAGGTTGGGTAGAGGGTAATCAGCAGACTAATAAATCGATGTGAAAAGACAGAGCATGTTGCCAAGATGGCAGGGTTGAGCAAAGGCGACTAAGGTGAATAGGAATCACAGAGCATGAGAAAGTAGAAATGGAATGACAGAACATGATGTTAAAAAGGTGGGTATGGAATGACAGAGCAGGAGAAAATGAAATACATAGGGCAGAAATGGAATGGCAGAGCATGAGAGAGTAGAAAGGGATTGACAGAGCACGATGTTAAAATGGCAGGTGTGGAATGACTGAGTGGGAGGAATGTAATGGCAGAGCACGAGAAAGTAGGAATGGAATGACAGCATGGTGTTAAATTGGTGGGCAGAGCAAGAGAAAATTAAATACAAGATGGCAGGAATGGAATGGCAGAGCATGATGTCAAGATTACGGGCAGGGTGAAGGCGACTACAATGGAATGCGATGACATGAAAAATAGGATGGAATGATAGAGCATAATACAGATAGCCGCCGGAATCAAGGTAATGGACTTAATGGCGGCCAGAAACAAGATAGCGGACAAGGTGTAGGACACTACTGCAAATGAAAATAGCGGTCGGAAACAAGATGGCGGACTAAATTATGGCCGGAAACAAGATGGCGATTCAAGATGGTGATTCAAAATGGCGACCATAAACCCGTATGGCGGCAGTGATTCTCCGGCTCCCGATTCTGAATCTTGCACCAGAACCTACTATGCTCTACTACTCACTTTTTTTTTGTTTTTTTAAATTTTGGATCTTATTTATTAATTAACTTTAAATACCTGATTTTCTACTTTTTGAATCAATTGATTTATTTTAACTGAAGATATCAGTCGTTTCTACTAATTCTGGATGGAGCGGTTTCAACTGGCAATCAGTAGATATTTATTTATTCCGATTTAGAGTTTTAGCTAGATGATGTTTCTTACGAAACACCTTACTTAGCTGTAGATAAGACCAAAAAGCTGTTGGCACCCACACAGTGGATGCGGTTGATTGGTAATATTATGCATGTTCTGCACCGCGTCCTACACCAACACTTGTCAACCCTAGTTTTAACCAGGGCTGGCAACAGTACTGGTACATAGGGTGCCAGAAAAGTGTACTAAAACAGGCAATTTTTTTCACAAACGCCACACTATGAAATGACCGGAGATAAGAGCGAGGCCGGACCCTGACTTGCAGTACCGTAAGGGCTGCTGATGAACAAGCTTGTTTGTCGATGAGCAGCAACTTGAGTTGTAAGGACTCACCGACGCACTACACGCGAGTTTAACTAGCCACTTGCAAACAACACTACAACATGTTCTACAGGCATAACGACACTAAAACACGCCAGTCGGGAGACTGGTGCGGAGCTTCACTCCCTCGTTGATAACACCTACACGTAAATTTATTAAGATATCAACAGTGGTTAACAGCTATAAATACGGGCCCGGAGCTCAGCTAAAACACATACACAGCAGCCCGCCGCTGACTCACTGATTTGACCCAAGTCTGTCGGGCTGCATTTTTGTTGCAACCTCACTAAACGAGTTATGGGAACTTCGGTGCCTAGTCTCGTGACAGCACGGCCTTCCGGGAGAATATGAGAGATCGGCGGCGGCGGCACTGCGTCCGGCATAAGTGCTTCGGTGTTCTCTCATTCACCTTCCCCAGTTCCTAACCTTAAGGCCGTGTTCCAATGGGCAGTTTTTGTTAACAAAACGGTCACGTGACCAGTTTTGCCCACTACATCTATGACTTCTTTTTCTAATTTGCGGTTTGCGTTTTATTAGCGTCGAAGCTGACAAATTACAAAATACAAATTACCCAACCGCCGTCATATTAGTTTTGCCTGTTTGAAACGTTGAAATACACACATATACGAGGTTATTGGAATAAACTATACTGTATTGTACTCACAATATTTATTTCATAAAGCAAGTTGCCGAAATATTCTTGAAATTTATATTTTGCCATAACAAAATTTTTATGTAACAATTTCACATCATATTAGTTTTATTTTGTTAATTTTAAATTTTAAACCGCAGTCGAAAAACTTTTGGGAATCATTACTGTTTTTTTTTAAGACTTCGTGTACTTTTAATTTTGGAATTATGATAACATCAAACTAACAGCAGCATAGCGTGCTAGACAGTTGAATGTCGTGGTGTTCCAACTTAACCTTACCAAATGCTAAATACAAATTACAAAAAACGAAATTCGAAATGAATTAGAACACTGTCTCATACTCGATCACTGCTGATATTGCTCCAGGACGTCCTAAGCAAAGAAGAGCTCGCATTTTGCATTTTCCAGCGATCCTTTCATTTTTTTGACCTTGTCTCGTGTATTATTATTGATTTAAATATGGTAGTACCTGAGGAGCATGGAAGGTGTAAGAGTTGGCACTTCCACGTAAGACTTCGTCATATTTACTGGCCGGATTGGGGGCCATAAACCACTATCTGTTGCCAACCACACAGAATGTACTCTGTTCTTCATAATTTAACATAATTTTTTTTTATAAAATGCGGAATTAAAGAAACATTTTGTAATAAAACGTAATGGGCTCATTCCAATGTATTATATTCTGAAGATTTTTTTTCTTTCAAAAATGTAAAAGGATATTGTTACTGTCCCTGCAACATATCTTCGTTAGCTACATATGCTAGGCTGATAAAAATATAAATTATTGGTGTATTGTAAACAATAAGAAACAACTGTAATGCTTGCGAAGGAAATGTAAATAAACAAATAAGAAACTAGGAGTTTGTAACAGTACTTGTTGGGGCGGAAAAAATTTTCACTTATTTTGGGGTTAGAATTTTTGTAAAGAAGCACTCAAAATATTATTACACTCGTATTTTCGCGCACACATATGTGTATACAATTTAAATATAAAACTTGTTAGTTGCACAGTAAACATACTTAAATTACCGTTAGCAAATCTTCTGTAACCAACGATCTGTAACGACTTTGAAAAGCACTAAATGGAATATCTGCTGGTAACGGACAATCAAGTTTACAGAGCAGGAATGCCACCAAAACATGACAAACTACGGCACCATGTTTCGTAAACTGATAATTGCTTCCCGTAACGTTTTGTCGATAGAATTAACCAGCATAAGAGAAGCCAATATTAATGAAAAAATAATAAATAAAAATATTTTTCCAGAAAATTAATAACATTTATAAATAAAACCAGTGTGTACGTTACTCTAATGTTGTGCACACAATCGTTTATGCTCGATATGAACTCTGTAGGCCCTATATAGTGTCACCCTCTGGTAGTGAGTGTCCTTGAATTTCCGAACGACCGGAAGTTGTAACTGCAGTTACAGTAAGAGAGAGTCCTATGTACCTGTAGCTGTTTTTCCATTCAAAGGTCAGGAGTGATAAGGGCGACACCGACCCGCGTATCTATAGTCTATTCACTGTAAAGTGAGCACTTTTAGAAGTCCTCTCATTTGGAATAATAGTCAATAAATACATTTTTTGTAGCCTTAGATGTTAAGTTTGGAGTCCGGTGAAATATATACTCTGTGTTCATTTTTTACATGTCATTATTTATTTAAAAATGGGGTTTGAAGGAAAAAAAATAGCGCATGGGAAAGAAGTAACTAGGGTCTCTAACGTGCTTACTTTACCTTGAACAGCCTTTATCACCTAGGCGCATCTACACGCAAGGTTCTGAAATGACACGCAGTTTTCCTGTTATACTACTGGAACTATGGGACTTCAAGTTGTGACCGTATAATTTTATTGGTGCAAAGTCAATAGCAAAGTTCATTAGATATGTCTATACTAGTTACGAGTGTTTTCGATCAGTACCATTTGCGAGAATGCAGTGTGAAAAGACAGTTTTAGCTGTGTTGGAGAGCTCGGCAATAGTGTTAGTGATGTGCTTGATGTTTTGAAAGTAGCCTTCGTACCTCGTCTCAAGTGTGTTTTGTGGCTGTGATTATACAGTAACAACAATCTTTAATTCCAGCAAAATTTTGCGACCTGCTGTGGCTGAAAATATTTTTATCCATTTTCTTTAAAATAAGAAAATCCTCGTCTGGATACAAGGCTGTCCACGTTTCTCCACACAAGTCATACTGGCCTAATTATCATTAAGTACCTTGTAACGTACTCGTACGGGAGCACCCACATCACTCCCCACAGTTGCTTACGGTGCAAAGGTCGCTGTATCCGTGCTGCCAGTAACTTCCGTAGTTCACAGAATCACCAGGAGCACTCGTCAAACATCGCCGTTCTCAACACATTGCAAAACTGTGCTCAGCGGCGCAAATTACTGTATTTTTAAGTGCGTTAACCCTTTCCAGATATATATTTCCATTTTTACGTATGCCCAGAGGCAGCCTAATTCAGCACGGATATATTTCTCAAAAAGGGGGACAATCTCCGAGCTACTTGAAGATATTGGCCACCGTCATGTGCGAGCTGTCATTCAGGCAGGTACATGCCAGACATGTTACGTTCCCCCCTACCCCGACGACACGCCATCCCATGCTGGACTTTTTTTTTCATTCGCACGATTTAAAGGCTGCTCACGGTAATAAGCATTTTTAAAAATAAACTTAGAATAAAAAAACTACAACTATCTATGTGTAGAGGAATACGAATGCAGCTTTAAAAAAAAAAAACATTCCTCTAATTGTGAAACACGAAGGAAATTCAGTTATGTTTTGGGGTGGTTTGAATGCTAATGAGGTGGGTCACATTGATGTTATCGACGGAATTATGGACTGGAAGAAGTATTTAATTATACCAAAGACCAATCTACAGGAAAGTGCACAGAAACTTGGGTTGGATGACGGTTGAATGTTCCAAAAATATAACGATCCCAAACATAGAGCATTTACGTTCGACAGTGGATCCTTTACTACCTCTAAATTCCACTTCAATCAGCGAATTACATTCAATAGAATGGTTTCCTGAAATCATGCCAGGCGAATGCTGGAATGGTTCCTTACTACAGGCCATGACAGATTCCTAGTGAGCACCTTGCCTCGTCTCAAATGGCCTTGCTATCAACGAGACGTTAAGCCCTACCTACCTACCTACCTAATCCAATACAGTGGAGTGGAGAGATTTGGGCGGCTCTTAACATCGAGGTCTTGAAAGCCGATGAGGATGAAGTGATGTGAGTATGGAGCAGTGCCGGTATGCAAGGGCGGGGGAAACTGAAGATCCCTGAGAAAACCCGCCGACCAGCGCATCGTCCGGCACGATTCCCACATGCGCAAATCCAGGAGCGATCGCGCCGGGAATCGAACCCAGTTCGCCTAGGCGGGAGATGGGTAGTCTAACCACTTCACTACCGCGGCCCCTGTATACAATAGAGAACGTGTCATGTGAGCTGAAGGAAAAAGTACGGATACGCCAACCCTCCAACAGAAGAGAATTGATTCCGTACGTTCAAGAGGGCAAATGGACGTTAGCCGTTTCCTGAGGTACATAAATTTGATAAAATGCCTTTAAGCTTTAGTTAGAGCTAAGGACTATCAGACCAAGTATTGAAGTGGGCATTCGTGTTGTCTGTGTTTGTGTTTTCTTCTCTGTGTCCAAATACTTATTTTGTTTGAAAGAAGTTGATTGTTGAGTTTATTTTTATTGTATTCTGGATATACTATATGATTAACATGTGTGTACGCAAATGACACATTATGTACGTAACTGCATAATGCATCATATGAAATCCTGTACTCTATTTTGAAAATATACGCATTTTTATTTTGTTGATGGTGTCCGTATACTTTTTTTACTCACTGTAGTTCAACGAGAATGCTAACAGTTAATTTACAGTTTTTTTCGGAAGTACTCAAATAAATTAGTGGAAACAAGAGAATCGTTATTGTAAGTCGCAGTGAAAAAGTTTTTTTTAATACCAGTAGTGCCGACTATAATAATACACACCATAGGTTTGGCCTCACTAAATTAACCTAGTGTGACCTTGGTTTTTTTTTTTGTGTTACTCTGGCTGCATGAGTTTGGACATGCCGACAGCCACAGTCGAAACTTTAACTGCTGTTTTCTTGATGGAGCACGTACACTACACGTGCAGTACTCAGTGTGTCAACTGCGCGTTTTATTTTGTGATCAAACTTAACTGCCATGCTACATAGTCCTTTTCAGCTTTCTTGGCGTTTGTGATAAGTTAATTCATATCCACAAATAATGCATTCGCTTTACAGAAATATTAAATCGACCACGCGTTGGACCTACGGAACTCTGTGGGCTAAAGAATGAGGCCGTAAAAAGCTGATAAATTTTTTTTGTGGTATTTTCCAGTTAAAACTTTTGTGGAGGTAGCGAACCGTTTGAGATAGGACTATGAAACTTGGTGAAAAAAGACGAAGTAGAGGCGCCATGAAATTGAAGAAATCAAGCAGGGTGGGGTAACTGTAAAGTATAAAGCCTGAAAATTGGGGATAAGATTCACAATTGAAATTGAAATGATTAGGTACAAAGTTAAAATATTTTAGGCATTTTAGGAATGACAGAGGGACATGCAAATAGGGGGTGGTGAAGAGGATGGGGATGGGGGGCACGATGAAAGGAAGGAGCGAGAAGAGGAGGGTGTATATACTAGAAAATACGAAGGTATTGTAAAGGGGATGACATTAAAAACAAGCAATGAAAATAAATTGTGAGTAGAAGGCGCATGCAAAATATTAGATATGTATAGGCTGTTCATGGTATCATGGTAAACTGTGCATTTTTGAAAGCCCTGCTTAAGATCTACTTGTATGCACATTGTGTATCCTTCTACCATATTTAAAATTAACATTGCCATGGCCCTGATCACTTTATTCAAACGTCGGTAAAGTGAAGCTGTGAAATTATTAGTAAAATAAATGTTCCACAATTTTCGTATTATTTCACGTACATACATAAAAAAAAAATAAAGCAAAATAAATAATTTCTGTATTCACAATTGTTTACCTAAGTTAACACTTTAAATTCAACGTTAAGAGATGGAACTACTTTCCTTCCATCTTTACAAACCTTACTGGGCGCAGACTCGTGCCAGTCAGTGTGTCTGTCAAATAATATACAAGTAGGGGCAGTGACATTTCTAAAAGGTTGATTTCGAAGGTGCTCTGTCAACCATGAACAGCCTGTACAGAGCTGTAGGCTAACAGTTTAGTAATAACAGGCATGTTGTGTTGTGGCAGTGTGTATGCTTAGGAGGGGGATGAGTAATCTGCTGTCATGTATGTATATTTAAGTATATACACTCATTTGCAAAACAATTGATCACCATGAACGAATCGCGTGAGTACAACGAAGGCTGCTACATAGTATCGCCATAGTCCGACGTGTGTCCCATTTGCGTTTAATGCGGTTTGCTTGCGCTGATGTACCACTAGGGGCGTACATGTCCCCCCATCATTCATAGCTGCAAGACATCGAATAAATCCTTAGTAGCAATGTGAGCCACAGAGCCAAGTCCACTGAGCACGCAGCATGCCCCGACGGCGCGTTCGACAAGCCTTTGCGGATGAGTTTAGAAGAGGCCGCATCGTCGGCCTCAGAGAGGCAGGTTGGACGCTTCGGCGCCTTGTTCGCCACTAGAACCGCTCTGCTTGCAATGAGAGTCAGTGTTGGACGCAACGGGAACAGGGGGGTACTTATACCCGTCGAGAAGGCTCGGGTTGACCCCGGCGGACCAACAGCAGGGAGGATAGTTTCATCGTGCGACAGGCTGTAAGCACTCCGCGGGCGTCGCTGCGCACCATTCAGGGATGTCACGGCAGCTGGGGCTACGCCTGTGTCCATCAGAACCATATCCAAGTGGCTAGCAGAGCGGGATCTGTCGTCGCGGCATCCCTTAATACGTCTTAACATTACGACTGAGCATCGCTCGCCGAGCACGTGTGACCTGCCGGGAACAGGCAGTTTGCGGATTGGCGACGAGTGGTGTTCAGCGACGAATCATGGTTATGTGTGGATACAGACGACCACCGAATTCGAATCAGGAGACGTCCTGGCCAGCGCCGTGATTCACGCTTTATTGTAGAGCGACTCCGCCCAACGAGCGGTGTCGTGGTGTGGGGTGCAATGTCCTACGATTCCCGCACCCCACTAGTGGTGGTTGAAGGAACCTTGACGGCGCGGTGATATGCGCAGACAATTCTGCGACCATGTGCGCTCCCCTTCCTGCTACTGCTTGACATCCCAATTTTCCAGCAGGATAATGCCTGGCCTCACACAGCGCGGGTATGTATGGCCTGCCTTCGCGATGTCAACGTGCTTTTTTGGCCAGCAAGGTCCCCAGACTTCTCGCCCGTGGAGAAGTTTGGGACCACATTGGACGGTAACGTCGGCCAGCGGCAACCACACGGATTTGGAGGGTCAGTTGCGCCAGCTGTGCAATACATGCTTGGTGTGGTGCAATATTTTGACGTTTTCTGTATAATACTATCATGTCCTTTGTATCCATTTACGTGCTCCTGCGATGGCACTGTCAGGGTGATCATGTTTTTTTTTTGCAAATGAGCATATACAGGATGAATCACCTAAAACGTGCACCGCAAATATGTCTGAAATGGAAGGTGCTATTGATGTGCTAGTTTCACAGAATTGAAGTTTAGACAAAGACTCATATTTGCAACCCAGGCACAAACTTTAATACTTATTAGAATATGTATTTCTAAAAAAAAAATTATTATTTTTTAAATGGAACAATTCCTATTCACATAAAAAATAAAACTAGAGGAAATTAAAATGCCAGTGGTGTGTTTGCAGGATTCTAGCTAGTGCAAGTAGTTTACATTATGTTTTTTTTTAAATTCCTATCGCTTAAGAATATATCTACTGGAATGTAATTATAAATGTTTGGTAGACTGTAAGTATTTGCCATGAACAATGAACATACATGGAGTGTGGCTATGTAAAATTATTTTTTAAATGTATATTTCATTGTAAGCTGCGGTCATATAAGGGTTTTAACTATATACACATACGTCCTCAGTCTACCTGATTGACACATTACGTGCACTCACTTTCTGATGAACAACAAACATTGTCTTTACGTTTCTTGTTTTGTCTCTTCAAGCTATCACTGCGGTTAAACACCTTGTTTGCAGTTATCGCAGTGGTAAGTAAGTCTTGTATGTAACGCTGAACATGTAATGTTTAGTTTTATGTCGTAGTGTGTTAAAGATTTTAGTTACACTATTCCCACACAGCTTTCAGTGATTGCATACACTTATTCTTCTAAGCAGGACGGATTACATTGGGCGCAACGTTTTAACATATTAAGGGATCTGCCCATATTTCGCTTGGGGGTGTAGGATTTAACATCTAGTCAATGATGAGGTTATTCGAGAAGTAGTTGCGTAAAAGGTTTTCAACTTACCTTTGTTTATGAAAAATTGTAATGTTAACATGTAACCCTGATCGCAATCCTTATACTTTGTTGACACACACACACACACACACACACACAACACACACAACACACACACACACACACACACAAACACACACACACACAACACACACACACACAACACACACACAACACACACACACACACACACATACACAGATATATATATATATATATATGTATTCGTTTTGAGACTGGACAAAAATAAATGGTGTTGTTGGTGTTAACTTTTATTTTATTAACAGAAAATATTCTCTTCCACTCACATCGGTTTTGTTTAAATGAGTGTTATCGCGAGTGATAAACGATCGAAAATTTGTATGATCGATCGACTAATATGGTGTGTTTTCGTAGGAGTCGAGTGGCTTGATCGCTGCTCCACAAAATTTCGGACACCTTGTTCCTGTGTGATGATGTAGGGATTGGCGGAGCGATAAGTTAGGTTGTTGGTTTCTTAATTAAATTTCACGCTTAACTGTTCGCATGGATATGGGGTGTATATGGGTGTTTTGGATTCTAATTTTACAAAATTTATGGGGAAATGTTTGCGAGGAGGGTACATGTTCCGTTCTCATTTTGATGTTGGTTTGTTTAAGCAAATAGGTATATGTTGTGGGTTGAAGAATCTATCATATCCCTCTGCGAATTGGGTTCTGGTTAGCGAACTCCCACTTGTTGTTCAATAAAAAAAAACAGGAATTTTTTAAAAAGTAGGTCTTTTAATTTCCCCACCAGCAAGCCCACGAGTGGACTCAGCGGTGGTTATGCTGTGAAAAATATTGCAAGTTGATTCTAAATGCCAAAAGCGTTGTAATTACGATACGTCGTGAGGGCGTGGCCTGGGAAAAGGAATGAATGGTTTAAAAATTGGAGTTGTTCCTTAAACTGTTACTGAAGGTAACTTGTATTTTTAAGAGTTACTGGAAGGTGCTGTTGACTAAAATAAAATATTTTAAAGTTTTAAAAGCATTTGTTGTGTCTGTTTTAGAAATGAATTGTTTGTAGTTACGTTTTTTTCCATGCGTGAGTGCTACTCTGGCGAGCGATTGAAAGTTGGTAAAGAATCTTGATTTTAAACGATTTTGGTTTGTGAAAAATATGCTGAGAGCGTGTAATTTAGAGTTTAAAACAGTTTAATCAATTAATTGTTTAATATTTCCTTGGAAAAGGCAGTAGTTTTGCTAAAGAAAGCTTGAAAATCAAGCTATAATTTGTAATTTTAATTTTACGTGGTTGGAGGTCTCTGATTAGCCGAGAGGTCTCGTGGTAGGTGGGGTTATAATTTGATACTCAAGAGATGGCAGCACTGTCGTATTACTTGAAACACATTTTGGAAGTGAAAAATTTTATCGGGAAAATTAAAAGCCTTTAATTTGGACTGTAATGTGACTGAAGTGACTTCTTTTAATATGTAAGTAGTAGACAAGTACTTTTTACTAGATTATTTGTCCCATTTGTAGGATAAAACTAATTTTAAAAATTTGGAAGTTCTAGGTTTCTTCAGTCTTATTGCAATGAATTATTTTTGAATCAAGGAATTCTTCAAAACATTTACTATTGAATTGTATGTCAGTAAAATAAATTTATGATATATATTTTATTGAGTGAAATAGTTTTTTGCTTGCTAAGTGCAGCAGGGGTTATTTAATTACAACAGAAAGTGCTGCGATCAGTTGGTTTTTGTATAAAATTCGCGTTTGTGTCGCTCGTCAGAGCTTGTATTTTTGTTTAAAGTACCAGAATTTTTTTGGAACTGCTTAGTGAGGGGAAAGTTAAGGTTTTCTGAAGCCTTGAGCCGGGTTAAACGTCGCTGAACGTACTTAGCGCTTCCAGAAGGAACCAGGATATCTCTTGCGGGGTAGCGAGTGTAAGGCAATGTAAGGTCGGAAGTGTGCCATGATGACTGCGAAGTTGGACTCCGACAAAAACAGCATTGGCGTGTTCATGTCCTGGAGTGTCTCTTCGAGCCCTCCCTGTGATTGTGGTTGCTTGGGTGTGGCTGGCAAGGTGCTCTGTGGATGTTTCCTGCGCTACTAGGGGTAGAGTGGGCACTGTAGCGGGTTGTTGAACGCATATAGACGCCTGTGCATATGAAAGGTTACATGGCGGGTTTTTTGCGTCTGGAATTTTTTTGTATTCAGCCAGTTTTCGAGCCGCTTTGCTGCTTTGCTTTGAGTTTAATGCTTGTGCTTGGCGTTTTTGCACTAGTTCTAGGAATTTAGGGCAAAGTTTTGACAGTGCCGAGTGGTGCCTTGGCAGTTGCTACAAATTAGGGTCTGAGAAAGTTTGCCACAGGCGTCCGTTCTTTACAATTAGGATTAAATTCACATATCTCTAACGCAATGTTTGGCAAATACTGCATTAGTTTTTCGAATATTTCCCTCTTATTTCACGTTCATGAT